>QEPC01000281.1:1191039-1219449 GCA_003113815.1 Sphenodon punctatus | reverse complement strand
GGGTGGAATCCCTGCAGCCTGGCTCCCAGCCCCGACAGTCCCCGAGCGAGCAAAGCTGTTGGCAGTGGGGGGGGGGGGGATGAACCCAACTGGCTCCCAGCCGGCGCCCCGCCCCTGAAAGCTGCAGGGAAGATGATAATCCCGTCCACTCTCCCTCTGCCACTGGGGAAACTGCACACAACTCTGCAGTGATGCTGGGGCAAGAGAGACTGTGTTGAAATGTCAGAAACTGAAGGTCTAGCTGGGAGGGTGGGAGGGGAGCTCAGATGTTAGGTCATCATGTTGCAAAGCATTCTAATTAATGAATTTACACTTCCCCAGCATAGAAATGATCTTATGCTGTCTATTTCCTGGCACAGGTACTCACTTTTGTTAGGCATCATATGGACAAGTAATAAAATGGGGAACTTGATATATGATTGTGGTCTATAGATGCCACTGAAATAGTAGTAATAATAACCACTCCTATACGTTTTTGCCACTGGCTTAGTTTTCTATTTTTTATTATTATTATTAATTATTATTATTAATGTGTACAGTGCCAGCAATGTGCCCCACTCTGGACAGTTGTGATTAGAGACAGGCTCTTGTGCTGAAGGATTTGCAGTCTAGGATGGACAGAAGAGGAGAGACAAGGGGGACAGGAATGTAGGGGGAGACAGGAAAACATTAATTAATTTTAAGAATTTTTATCCCGCCCCTCCTGCTGCAGGAAGCTAAGAAGTTGCACGTGCAGGTGCTTAGCTTAGTTACAAGGGAAAGTGCTGGAACCTGGAGGTTTGATTTATTACTGGCTCAGAAAGAAAAGTGGTTTAGTCACAGATTGAGATAAGGGGACAAATACCCCGTGGTAAGGAGACCACAGGGTACTGTGTTTTGTGCTATCACTGAATTTGTGAACACTTGGACAATGTGCCAAGCTACCACCGACTGCCTATCAGCAGAGTTCTTACCCCTTATGAGCCTTCATGCCTTATGTGCTAGCTCACACCAAAAAAAACATGATTTGCTTACCACAGGAGTAGTAATACAAGGGTACCCCTTATCGCAACATGTCATTTCCCAAATCACGATACCACTTCAGCATGTGCTTAAATTTTAAGCACGTGCTAATATCCACTCAATTCATGGGTTTTAAACATGTCTGTAGGTCCTATTCTGAGTAGACATACAACTTTCATGAAAATTCTCACTGATACAACTTCCTAGAATACATGTGATTTCCTTTAGAGACCTCCCATCCAAGTAACAAACAGATTTGAATCTCCTTGGCTTATAAAATATATGGTGCTACTGACAGAATAAGGAGGTTTAGCATTCAAATGCTAATTATGAAAATGTATTGTAGCAATATCTGGTTCTCAAGCTTTCTACTAGTTTTGAATAATAAAGTAGTATTTTAAAAGAAAAGATGTTAACTAGCAAGGAGACTCAAATAGAAATGTTAAGATGTTGTGTGTACCCAATACAGAGTGGGTATTAGGATTTTAATTTTTTTAAGAGTTGTATCTCTACTCTCACCTCCATGGGTGAATATTGTCATACATTTTGAAAATTATGCTACTCCACTTTCATATGCTTTTGTACTCAAATATTTGAGTTCTCACATGGAAATCCGCAGATTAAAGATATTTGCAAACAAATAGTCTATTCAAATATGTTTTGGTCAGGAAGACACCAGGACTTCTGTGCTTGAGAAGCAAACCAGTATTTCTTCATGTAATCAGCAATGTAATATAGTCTGTATTTTTAATGTAAACATTAAAAAGCACAGAATACATTAAAATCCCTTTAAATAAGCCCACACTTTCCCCTATCTGCACCAGCCAAACGCTTTGCCAAAAAGAAAGGTTTTACACTGCCTCTGGGACATACTCAGGCTTGAGTTCTGACAGACCTCCAGAGGAAGGGAGTTCCACAATAAAGGGGCAGAAACTGAGAATGCCTTCCTGTGGATCTCTGTTGTATGAACAAGACTGGCAGGTGGTACCTGCAAGAGAGCACTCCTTGTTGACTGCAGGGGTCGCAGTTAAGCTTGGTAGGAAATGTGGTTTTTCAGATATGTGGGGTCCAGGCATTTAGGGCTTTCAAGGTCAAAATCAGCATCTTGAATTGTGCCAGGAAACCTATAGGTAGCCATCTCAGACTGTAAAACACAGGTGTAACGTGCTCATGGTGATCTCCCCAAAGGAGCCAGACTGCTGTGTTCTCCACAAGCTTCAGCTTCCAAACAGTCATCATGGGCAGCCCGACACAGAGCACATTACAGTAGTCTAGCCTTGAAGTGATGAAGTGATGGGAGAATTAGAGTTTATAGCGCTAAATGAAGATCTAGACATTATAGGCATCACAGAGGTCTGGTGGAATGAGGATAACCAATAGGACATTTAATACCAGGGTACAGGATATATCAAAAGGGCAGAGGAGATTGTGTTGGTGGTGGGGTGGCTCTGTATGTTAAGGACAGCACTGAGGCAAGTAGAATAAAATTTTTACAGGATGCAAACTGTTCCCTCGAATCCCTATGGATTGAAATTCCAGGTATCAAGCAGAAAAGTATAGCAGTGGGGCTATACTATCGCCACCATGACCAGAATAGAGAGACTGATTATGTAATGCTAACAGAGATTAAACAGGCTACTAAAACTGGGAAAGTAATAATAATGGGTGACTTCAACTACCCCAATATTGACTGGGTGAATGCCTCCTCGGGGCGGGATGTGGAGGCAAAATTTCCAGATGCCATAAATGACTGCTTTTTAGAGCAATTGGTTCTGAAACCAATGAGGGGAGGAGCTACTTTAGATCTAGTCCTAAGTGGCACACAGGAACTAGTGCAAGGAGTAACTGTGGCCGAGCCACTAGGCAATAGCGATCATAATATAATCAAATTTGACATAGTTGCTGGAGGGAGAAAGTTAATTAAAAGTACAGCACTGGCTTTTAACTTTAAAAAGGGAGACTATGCCAAAATGAGGAAGCTAGTTAGAAAGAAACTAAAAGGCACAGTTGAAAGGACTACATGTTTGCAAGAGGCATGGAGGCTGTTGAAAAGCACCATCTTGGAAGCCCAGATTACATGCATCCCACAAGTTAAAAAAGGTAGCAGGAGGACTAAACGTCTACCACTGTGGCTAAATGGAGACGCAAAGGAGGCTATTAGAGCCAAAAAGGCATCCTTTAAGAAATGGAAAGCTAGCCCCAATGAGGAAAATACAAAGGAGCATAAACACTGGCAACGTAACTGTAAGGTGCTAATAAGGCAGGCCAAGAAAGAATTTGAAAGGAGACTTGCTAAAGAGGCAAAAACAAATAATAAAACCTTTTTCAAGTATATCAGAGGCAAGAAGCCTGCTAGGGAGTCGGTTGGGCCATTAGATGACCAGGGAGTAAAAGGGGCACTCAGGGAGGACAAGGACATTGCAGAGAAGCTAAACGAGTTCTTTGCTTCGGTCTTCACTGCGGAGGATGTTGGGGAGATACCCACGCCGGAACCCTACTTTGTAGGTGATGAATTGGATGAACTGTCACAAATCAGCGTGACCCTGGAGGAGGTTCTAGAGCAAATTGACAAGCTTAATACGAACAAATCACCAGGGCCAGATGGTATTCACCCCAGAGTTCTGAAGGAACTCAAATGTGAAATTGCAAACCTACTAGTAGTAATTTGTAACCTAACGTTGGCATCTGGCACTGTACCTGAGGACTGGAGGGTGGCAAATGTAACCCCAATATTTAAAAAGGGATCCAGAGGTGATCCTGGAAACTACAGACCGGTAAGCTTGACGTCTGTGCCGGGCAAAATGGTGGAAACTATCATTAAGAACAGAATCACTGGGCATATTGATAAACATGGCTTAATGGCAAAGAGTCAGCATGGATTTAGCAAAGGGAAGTCATGCCTCACTAATCTCTTGGAATTCTTTGAGGGCGTAAACAAGCATGTGGACAGGGGAGACCCAGCAGATATAGTGTACCTGGATTTCCAGAAAGCTTTTGATAAGGTCCCACATAAACGACTCTTGAGAAAATTAAAAAGTCATGGGATAGGAGGTAGTGTTTTGCTATGGATTGGTAACTGGTTAAAGGATAGGAAGCAAAGAGTGGGACTAAATGGCCAGTTTTCACAATGGAGGGATGTAAAAAGTGGTGTGCCCCAAGGATCTGTACTGGGACCAGTTCTTTTCAATGTATTCATTAATGATCTGGAAAAGGGTGTTAAGAGTGAGGTGATCAAATTTGCAGATGACACCAAGTTATTCAGAGTAGTCAGAACACGAGCAGACTGTGAGGAGCTGCAGCAAGATCTTACAAGACTGGGTGCCTGGGCATCTAAATGGCAGATGAGATTTAATGTGGACAAGTGCAAAGTGATGCACATTGGGAAAAATAATCCAAATTATGAGTACACAATGCTGGGTACTAAGCTAGGAGTTACCACTCAGGAAAAGGATCTGGGAGTGATTGTGGATAATACACTGAAATCCTCAGCCCAGTGTGCCGCAGCGGTCAAAAAAGCAAATAGAATGTTAGGAATTATTCGCAAGGGAATAGAGAATAAAACTGAGGATGTCATAATGCCTCTATACAAATCAATGGTGCGACCGCACCTTGAATATTGTGTGCAGTTCTGGTCGCCCCATCTCAAAAAAGACATAGCGGAACTAGAAAAGGTACAGAGAAGGGCAACAAAAATGATCCAGGGTATGGAACAGCACCCGTATGAGGAGAGGCTTGATAGGTTGGGGCTCTTCAGCTTGGAAAAGAGACGGCTGAGAGGAGATATGATAGAGGTCTATAAAATCATGAGTGGTGTGGAACTTGTAAACAGGGAATGGTTATTTACCCTCTCAACTAGTACTAAAACTAGGGGACACTCCATGAAACTCACAGGTGGCAGAGTAAAAACAGACAAAAGAAAGTATTTTTTCACTCAGCGTACAATTAGGTTGTGGAATTTACTGTCAGAGGAGGTGGTCAAGGCCAGCAGTATAGCTGAGTTTAAAAGAGGTTTGGACAAGTTTCTGGAAGATAGTTCCATTAGCAGCTATTAGCCAAATAGGATTGGGGAACAAAACCCTTTACTGTCGGGAGCCTGGGGATGACCCACAGGGAATGGATAGCATGGTGACCTGTTGGGTGCTTCTCCCAGGCCACCGTGATTGGCCACTGTCGGAGGCAGAATGCTGGGCTCGATGGACCATTGGTCTGACCCAGTATGGCACTTCTTATGTTCTTATGGTATAGATGATGGTAGCCAGATGTGAATCAGAAAGGACCGCAGTCTCCACACCAGATGAGAGTTGGTGGATAGCCGTTCCTGGACACCGCCACAATGTGATGTTTCAGATGCAGTGAGGGATCAAGAAACTAGGAGTGAGTATTTGTTTTACTTATTTTGAATAACTAAAGTGAAAAATTTGTTTTGTTTTGTTATTGCAATAACAAAACTGGAGGGGGGTCAGAGAGACCCAAACATTTTGGGAGGAAAATGAAAGCTTTGGGACATATAATTCAGGCTCTAATGTCTTTGTTTTTCATCTGCTTTGCTTGTAGTTTGGACAGCTAGTACCCCTCACCAAAGGGATCATCCCTGCCAAATTTCAGAAAGATTGGATAAAAGGTACTGATTTTATAAACAATTGAGGTTTTGTGATTTTAACAGAAGTTAAAGAGAGGTTTAACAGAGGTTAAAGAAGCTGTGTATAAATTTCCAGCTGTAATGTCTTTGTTTTCTGTCCAATCTGGATGTAATGTGGAAAGATTGTAACCCGTACCCAAGGGACCATCTCTGCCAAATATCAGAAGGATTGGATAAAAGGTACCTATTTTTATAAGCATCATGGTTTGTGCATGCATTTTTGGCTGTAACTTCTTTGCATTTAGAAAGCTTGTACCCCTAACCCAGGAATCATCTCTGCCACATTTCAGAAAGATTGATTAAAAGGCCCCAATTTTATAAGCAATTGAACTTTTGTGATTTTTACAGAAGTTGTGTAAATACAAGTCTTTAAAGTTTTGGGACAAAAATTAAAATTTCAGGATATAACCAAAAGCAAACAGCATGGCAGAGTGGGGAGGGAAGCAGCCCAGCAATCAAGAGACATAATTGACACATCCAAGCTGGTCACTTGGCATCCCAAACGCATCCTGCAGCTCTGTGACAGAGGGCATAAGAGAATCAGTTCTTGGCTCTTTCCTAAGCAGATGCTTTCAACTTCCCAGTAATATGCAGGGAGGTTGAGGTGGGCACATCACAGAACGAGAATACATTACTGACATTTCTGCTTGCCAGTTGGCATCACAAACACATCTTGCACCACTGTAAAGAGAATCCCTGGCATAGGCTCATTCTCTGGAGATGCTTGTAAGACTTCCAACTTGCCAGTACCCAATCACTGCAATCAGGGAGGCTTTGGGGGTGGGGGTGGAGAATTGGGGAGCAAATATAAGCTTCTGTCAAGCTGCACAGCCCTCACCATAGTTAGATCTTCTGTGGCTTTTAGGCTGGCTCTGTGCTCTGTGTGTGTGTGACTGTGTGATGTAGTCTTCAACCTCACTACAAGTGCTTATAAAAGCAGAACTCTCCATCTGCTCCCCACCACCACCATTGATGCCCCCACAGACTTTGGGGTGCCAATGACTGAAGACTGTGCCAGTGTCTCTGGCACCTACTCCTCCTCTGCTCTGTCCATCTCCTCCTGTCTTCTTCACTCTCTCTACAAATGCCCCCAAAATCAGATCTTTGCATCTAGTAAAACCTCTATAATTTAAACAGAGGCAACTACAAGTGATTTAAGCAAATTGCAGCTTCTGTTAAAATCACAAAAGTTCAATTCCTTATAAAATCAGAAATCCTTATCCAATCTTTCTGAAATTTGGCAGTGATGACCCTTTGGGTGAGGGGAACAATATGTTCAAATTTCATCCAAATTGGATAGGGAACAAAGACATTACTTAACTTATATCTGGAAATGTGTGTGTAAACCATGAAACCTGAAATTTTCCAGGGATGATCCCTTTTGTGAGGGGTACAATCTGTCCAGTTTTCATGCAAATTGGATGAAAAAATTAAGGTGTTATAGCTGGAAATCCATTTCTCATTTAAATCAATGGAAAACAAAAATGAAACTTTTAAAACAAAAATTAATATCAAAAACTAAAACTAAAATGAATGCAATTTTAATAACAAAAATGAAAATAAAAACAAAAAAGCTTTTTGTGCACACCCCTACCAGAAACATTCCAAGGCTGCAAACTTGGGTAACCAAAGGGGGCCAGATCCCATAAATGACAGGAGTTCCAATCCCCTTCAAGTCACAAGGCCAGTCAACTATCATCACTTCAGTCTTGTCTGGATTCAGCTTCAATCAGTTCACCCACATCCGGTCTCCAACAGCAGCCAGACATTGGGCAAGAACCAAGATGGCAGGACTTGGGTTAGATGAAAAAGAGAGGAAGAGCTGGGTGTCATCAGCATACTGAGTGATGGCACTTCACTCTGTATGATCTCACCCAGCAGCCCCAGATACACATTGAACAAGAGGGAAGACAAGATGGAACTCTGCAGGACACCACAGGGGAGATTCTGAGGGAATGACAAGCAATCTCCCATCACCACTCGCTAGGATCTCCCTAACAGGAATGAATGGAATCTCTCAAGAGCAGTCCTGCACACACCTGCCAGGGCTCAGTCACAGACATGTCTACAACACCTCATGGCCCCATGGACTGTCAGTACCCGTAAACCTATATCAGCTGTTTGCCAGCAGCTTCTCCCAGTGGCCCAATCCTGCTACATGAAGACTAACAGCTGGTTCAGTTGTCCTCTCTCATGCTCTCTAGGTTCAAATACTGGTTCTCCTCCCCATGGAATCTACATTACGTCTCTATTTTCACATCTACTGTGTAGTAGGGAATGGCTGACCCTCTTTGTGTCTAGGGTCACTTTTAGATGAGACAAATTTGCGCATGATTGGTGAAAAATGCACGTGTTTTAATGCTCTTTTAAACACCTAAACCGTTTTAAATGTGCATTTGCTATGATCGTGTAAATAAACATCTCCCCACTCCCAGGCTGTGTTGGGTGAGAGGGGTTGCCAGGGCTCACCTCCCCCCCCCCAGCCCAGAAAATAAACACACCTAGCAGCAGGGCTTCTTCCCCCCCCCGGCTGCATTGGGTGGGAGGGGCTGCCAGGGCTCGCCTCTCCCCACCCACCCCCATGGGGTGAGGGGTTTTTATCTCCCCCACCTAACTTATAACATTTATATATTGCTAGCCCTGTTTTAAATATTTTAAATATTTGTATTGAGTGTTTTAAATTGTTTTTATTGTATTTTATTGTTGTAAGCCGCCCTGGGCTGCATGGCAGGAGGGGCGGGATATAAATCTATTAAAATAAATAAAATAAATAAATCCATAGTCTGGCAAAAAAACAGAACCAGCAGTGGCAGTGGAGGCAGCAGCAGCAGCTCCTTTGAGCGCTCTTCAGCTGCTCCTTCTGTCCACTTCCTGGCCCCTTCCAACGGGGCTTCCCAGAGCGACACAGCCAGATGATGTCATCTGGTTGCACTGCTCTGGGAGGCCCTGTTGGGAGGGGCCAGAAAGCAAACAGAAGGAGCAGGTGAAGAGCGCTCAAAGGAGCTGCTCTTGCTGCCGCTGCTGCTAAGTCTGTTCTATTGCCAAGCTGTGGGGGAGAGGTGACCGCTGGCAGTCCCTCCCACCCAACACAGCCTGGGGGGAAGGAGGGGAAGCCCCAAAGGTTTATTCTTCCCCCACCCCCCCATGGAATCTTCTGCTCCATGTCTCCCAAGTGTGGGCTGGAAATTCTGCGCTGGGGGAAGAGGGGCAGGAGATTCCGCAGGGGGAGGGGGATTCTGCGGGAAATCCATGAATCATGGGCCCGCATTTGACTCGGGGCTCTGTATATAATCTACTACTGAAATGTGATTTTTATGACTAAGCCTTTGGAGGCTAGCTAGAAAGAGTTTCTTGATGAATATCTAGTATTGAACTGGTTGACGCAAATGTTTAAGGCAGCACGGACAGCTAGCTTGCAGCAAAAAAGCTAGTTAAGGATCACTGCTTCATTTGGGGTCTTGAAACCTTTGAGAATGACACAGTTTGATGGTTTTTTTGTCCTCTGGAAACTCTTACAGTCTTTCAGATGCTTAAAAAAAAAAAAGATATGAACTATGGCACATGCCATGAAGTATAAAATTAATATGAGACCCCTATTCAGCTTCCTGGGGACAGATACAAAATACATGAGACCAGCACATAGGCTGATGTCAGTGGAGATGCTCCAAATTTACACTAGTGTAAATGAGAACAGAATCTGGGGCTTTGTTCTCATCAATGTTGGTTAGCCCAGGCATCGCCATCAAAACCATCAGCTCAAGCAAGTGTTGGGTGATCCAGGTAATATGTTTAAATCTGATTAAGTAGCAGCTATTGCTGCAGCAAATACAGGGTGAAAACAAATGAGACGGTAGCTTCCAGTAGCCCTCAGGAGCCCATAAGTCACCTGCTCATCAGTTTGGTGGCCACCAGGTGTTTGTGTGTCCGGGTTCTACCAGATGTCTTGTCCAGAAACCATCAGTGACATGGCATGGGCTAAGGCTTGCCCAGCCAGGCTAAACTAGGCTAATGTGTGTCTTCAAAATCTGTTAGACCCCTCCCAAACCTGCTGTGAGGTCCAAGGATCAGATCTGGAGGAGCATGCTCATCCCAGACGCCAAACAGTGGTGGTGGGGTGGTGGTGATGGGGTGGTGATGTAGGAGCACATTTACCTGGGCCACCAAACAGCTGACTGTGGGGGGCTTGAGGAGCTCACTCACCTGGGCCATCAAACACCACCACAACTCCATGGTCAGAGTGGGGCTATGGGCAGAGGTTGTGGGGAGAAGGGTTGTTCCATGACCTGTCCCCCTGGCAAGAGGGATGTGTGAATATAGGTCATCGCACAACCCTCTCCCCTCCAACCCTGCCTATACTCCCCTTTCACAGCCCCACTCCCAACTCCCCATGCCCATACCTCCCCCTCTCACCAGGGGACCATGGCACTACCCTTCTCCCACCAAAATTCCCCCATTCCATATCCCCTAAAAACCATTAAAACAAACATAAAATATAAGAGACCCAGTCCTGGCCTCCCTCAACCCCAGGACTGACTGCTGAACAGTAATGCAGAAGATGCTAAAGAGGGGGTACAAGAGGCACATGTTTGACTGGGGGTTTTATGTAAACTGAGATGGATTTCCAACACCACAACAAGCGAGACACCAATAAAACTGTGCTGCTACCTGCCAGTACATCGCTGTGATCCCTGGATCCAAGAAACCGGGTGGTGATAATAACATGCAAAGACTAATTACTTCCTATTTCAATTTTTACTTTCTCTTTCAGTTTCCACCATAGACACTCAAACAAGTATGCAATTTGCTCAATAAACTCAGCATTATGTGCTTAGCAAAAGGTTATTTCCATCAAGAGTTGGCAGGTATAAAAGCAGTATGAACCATTGTGGTTGGGTGGCCTGCCTCCTGGAGTCATAATAGCCCAGAAGAAAGAAACAGCTGGGATGTCTTTTTCTTTCCATGACTTGCTACAGGTGTGAGTCAGATAGGCGGTAGGAGACTGGAGAGGGGGTGTTGGTTGGTGAAGCACAGCCAAGAAGAGCCCTTGTCCATTGATTAGGCTTGTTGTCATGCTAACCCTGTGAGTGAGGGCTGCCTGAACTCACAAGAAATACCTGCAGGAGGCTGCCCTCTTACTCAGCTCTACATGCTAAACATGTGAGTGGGGGCTGCACAGACTGAAACCGCACTTCAGGGGTGAGCTACTGCCTCATTTGGTAACAGCCTATGGGGCCAGGCCAGAGAAGGTTGGGAGCCCAGAGTGAGTTGATGTATTGTTTGATGGGATGTTATATTCTTATATTTATAATAAATTCTGCATTTGGCTAGCAAAAATCTAGTATGAGGAAGTAATTTCAGCCTGATTTGACAGCAACCCACGGTGCAAAAGACTGCCCTGTTACATGCCAGTTGAGTGGTAATTTGATTTTCATCTAAATGAATCAACATTCTTCTTTCTTTCCATCCTTCCGCACATGGAGGCGAATGCATACTGCATTACCAGAGAATAATAACATAGTGCATGCTTCATCTTCAACCCACTATGCAAACATTTACAAATCAGTCCTTGCAACACACCCCAGAGCTACAATAGGAGACTGGGTGAAAACAAACAAGACAGGGGCGAGGCGGCTCCCCAGGCTGCCTCAGGGAGGGCCAGTGCTGCTGTCACTCCTCTGGTCAGCAGGGAGGGCAGTTCACACAAGCAGTCCCTGCCCAGTAATCCAGGCATTTGGCCTTCAGTCACAGGTTTCTCCATGCCACATTCAGCTGAGAAGCCATCCATACAGGACAGAACGCCCAGACTCCTGCTGCACAGCAGGATTGGGGCCCTGGGAAGGGCGACCGCCAAACAACTGGCGGAGGTGTGCCCTCACCCAGCTGGGGTGTGTTCACCAAACAGCTGATTGGGGGTGCTCATCTAGCCCCCACCCCACCAGGTGTTTGGCAACTGGAGTGAGCGTGCTCCTCCAGACCCAATCTTCAGACCACATCTCAGGGTGGGGCCTAACGGATGGGAGGGCGGCCAATAGCCCGGTTTAGTCTGGGTTGCCAATCGTTAGCCTGGGCTGTGTGTCGCTGACTGCCTCTGGCAGATGTGCACTGTGGCAGCTGCCTGCCCATCCTGAGGCAGGTGTGGCAAAACATCTGGAGGCATCCAAACTAACGAGAAGGTAACTCCCCGGCTAACATGGGCTACTGGCTCATTTGTTTTCACCCTCTGTCTTGCCCAAGCTTCACATGCTGCCAGTTGTCCTTAAGAACTTGTGTCTGATGTTAGCCATACTAATTGTAGATACTAGCCCTTGCTCATTGTCAGGGCTTGTGATGCGAGACATACCTAAGCCTGATCATAAAGGTTCATGTTTAATATGTGATCCAGGAAGCTAATTGCTTAATAAATGGCATGAAAGTTCTGTTATAAAATCAAGCGCCGACACAGCACCCTTTAAGATATGTAAAATACCACCACTAATTGGAGTAAAATAAATAACTGAGATACGGGATTTGATATCTAGCCTCTAGAATCACCAAGTATTTCATCTTATGAGAGGTGCTTATTTTATGTTGTCAAGCTGTGGTTAGAAAGTTTGAGTTCTGAGTGCACTGGAGTAAATAGAGAGAGGCTGTGTCCACAATCCCCATCGCCCTGCATTCCAGGCACCCGAGACAAGCCACTCATGTGGCCTGCAGCTATTCTGGATGAATGCTGGATTATTGCAACGGTAAAATGCCTGGCTACCTGCTTCTGTTTAAACAACGGTGACCAGGGCCAGATTAATCATTACGCTGACTGAACTACAGCTTGGGGGCCCCCATCTTAGAGTCAGTCAGTCAGTGTGTGTCAGTGCATCTGCCTAGCCTGGTGGTCACTGCTACTCAGGCACAGCTCAGCTGGACAGGCAGGGATGCCATATGGCAGCAGCATCCACACCACTTCCTTCTAACCCCACCCCTCCTTGCCCTGACTCTGATGTTGGCCTGCTCTGTCTACCCTTCCCCTTCGAAGTTGGAGGCAGTGTTATGGAGAATCTCTCCATATGGAGGGGGGTGATGGAGAGCACAGGGCTTGCACCAACTGTGGGTGGCTGTACTGTACCAGGCTAGGTCCAAACTGCTGTACTGTAGATAGGTAGGTCATCTGGACTGGCACAAAGAATGGCTTAACATGGGGGCATCAGCATCCTTTAATCTGGTCCTGCTAGCAACTCATCCAGTCTTTTACCGCTGAGGCTGGGTGCTCTGTCCTGGAGAATGCACAGGATTTCTGGAATATGGGGTGAAGAAGATGGAGGAGTCTGTGCCTTCCACACAGCTAAATGCAGAGGGAGTCCTTAGTATGGATATAGCCTTAGATCTGGACAAGTTTCCTTTTAAACGTTTGAGAAGGGCATTGTTTTGTTTTCATGTGTAAAACAAGAAACTCCTAGACCAGGGGTGCTCAACTTGATTTGTGCCAAGGGCCAGAAAATTTGGTTTGGAACCAACCCTGGGCTGCATATGGTCCCGCCCCCAATTTGCATGACCCCACCCTTCATTTGCATAGCTTATATGAATGTTAAAAAACAAATGTTAATGTGGTCCAGTTTCAAACCTGTGTACAAAGAATCAACACATCCGATTACACTGGGAAAGGGCATCAGGGCTACTCCAAGGCAGCAGCAGGAAGTTGGAACCAGAGAGAAGGAAGGAGGGATCTGGCCAGCGCCTTTAATAGGCTTGCTGCCTGGAGGAAGGAGGGTTTCATGCCAGTGCGGGGGCTGGAGGAAAGGCAATTACCAGAGCAGGAGTAGGCATGGTGGGCCGCAGAAAAGGTCTTTGCGACCAGGGAGAGTCGGGCCACAGGAAAGGTCCTTGTGGGCCGTACTTTGTATGCAGCCCTGTCCTAGACAGAAACCCCTTCTGTCCTGCTGGGAAGTGTGCCTGCCTTTCCTCCCCTCAGCACACATGGAGAATATATTTGCTGTTCTTGCAGCCCAGATTTCCATGCACAACTCCCTGTAGAACAAATGAGATTTACGCTTATGAATGCCTCATGAATAAAGATGCCACCATACCTCTTGGTGCCTTCTTGAAAATACTGATTGAACAGATTTATTGTATGCATTGTGGTCCTTCTCCCATAGGCTCATGGGCCACAACACAGCATGCTCTTCTATAAAGCTTTTGTTCATAACTATTTTGTTACCAAGTTCCCAACGCATGAAACTAAATTGGGAAGCAAACATTGTTGTGTCACAGAGCAGTTTTGTTTGATTTAGATGTTTCCTAGTTTCAATTATCCCATTTATTTCTGCTCACTCTTTTCCATGATTCTTTTTTTTCAAAAATTCTCCTGAAATTGTCCTATTGAGAACAGCATGCTATAGTTCTCCACTTTTACCCAAAGCATTCAGAAAACTCATTTTGACTTTCACATGATGATTAGTTTGAAAGGGATGACTAATCATAGGATGCACTGCCTGGAGTGCTAGCTTATGTTGTGAAAAGCATATATAGAAACACAAGTGTGAGTGTGGCATGAGTCAGAGTCACACTTGCACTTTTCCTGTGAAAACCTTACGTTCTGAATATATTGACAGAATACTCTTTATATTCACCAGCAATGGCTGTATATCCAGTAGCTTTGGAGTGAAAATAATTTGAATCATAGCCAAGGCTGTGCATTGCTATCTATGGAAACTATCTATTTCTATCTATTCTATTGATAGAATATTGCTATCTATGGATAGATAGTTCTATTGCTATCTATGGAAACAAATTTTGATTTCATATCTAAAATATGTTAAATTTTCCTCTGTGATTTGCAAGACAAGCATCTGTCTGTGATGCCTTAGGTATAGGACACCCTGTCTTGGAGCAGGTGGTTGGACTGAATCAGGAGTGGCGAACAAGCAGCCCACAACCTCGGGCAAGTGCAGGCTCCCCTGTAACCTCATTCACTACAGCATGATAGCCAAACACTATGGCTGAGTGGTGACCACTGGATGGATTCAGAGCACTTCTGGGCTGGTGGCCACACCCCCTACATAGGCACCATGACCCCCTATATAAAGGGGGTCATGTATGGAGGAGGTCATATTTCCGCCCCCACCCCCTGCAGGATGCTCCAGCCTGTGGAGCCCAGGGCCTACGGGAAAGGAGATCTGACCCCCAGGGAGGAAAGGTTCCCTACTCCGCAGATTAAGATTACCCTTAAAGTCCCTTCCAACCCTATGATTTTATGATTCTATGAATCTATGACTGTTGATCTCCTATGCCTGGATTTGGTGATACTGTGGCAAACCTTAAAATTAACATACATGATGCATAGAGACAATTTCTTCCGATTAAATTAAAGGAAGTAAGTAAGTTACTGAACAGCAAGAGAAGGATGAGTGAAGCAAAGGGTTCAGGAAATTTGGTTACTATTTCTGGTTTTGTACAGATTCGATATGTGACCTTGACACTTATATGTGACTTGGTTTTTCATCCTCTTCATATGTAAAATGAGGTTAATTATACCCATCTCATGGGGAGTTTGTGAGGCCAATCTCTTTGATATGTAAAGCACTTTGAGATCATTCAAAGAGAAGGGCTGTTACAAATGCACAGAAGGCAACTTGCATAGACTAGCTAATATAACACAAATTTAAACCCCATTGCAGAGACCTTACATGAATTCTTTGCATTGGTTTTCACTGCAAAGGATGTTGGAAAAGACACCCACACCATAATTATTCTTTAGGTAATAAACTGAGTAACTGTCACTAGAGGAGATTTTTGAGCAAACTGACAAATCAAAGAGCAATACGTTGCCAGGACCAGACAGTATTATTCACCCAGGAATTCTGAAGTAACTCAAGTACAAAATTGCACAGTTGCTGACTCTGGTATGTCTCCTGCCACTCAAATCAGCCTCTCTACCAGAAAACTGAAGAGTAGCTAACATAAAGCCATTTTTTAAAAAAATTAAAAAACTATCAGGTGATCCTGAAAACTACAGGGCAGCAAGCCTAACTTTGGTACCACACTGATAAGGTGAATAATAGAATTATTAGAGGTATCGATAACATAATCTGTTAGGAAAAAGTTAAAACAGCTTAAAAACCTTAATTTTTCAGGAGTGGCCAGTTTGTCCCAGGATGGCTGGGACTAACAGTCAGGCTCTCTGGCTGTACAGACCTGAACTTGAACCAGCACTTCTGGAACCTTGAGTGCAGTGACTGGCACCTCAATGCCACTGAGGCACTCTAGCCAGGGCCCACGGCTAGTGCCGATGGCTTTCCTCCATGCTTATCAAGCCATACCTCTCCTTAGCCCTGCTGCTCCACGCTCCCAGGTTAATATATAAGACCAACCTACAGCGACAGGAAGCTGGGCAGATCGTCTACCTCACTTCCTTGTTTGCCTGTCTTGTCTCTTCTCTCTTGTTTCCTTGGACTAGCTCTGAACTCTCGTCCTCCCCCTGCCCCTCCTTCCTGGACCTAGTGTGTGCTTTTGGCTGACAGGAGGCCAGTCCTTCGGACCTTCACCCTGAACTTGGTCATTCTGACCCTGTCTCTGTGCCCATCTTGAGATTCTGTCCAGTACATTCATCTGCCTGCCTTGTCCATTCTGTCCCCTTGGTCAATGTGTTTGCTCCCCACCATGATGATTCTTGGACCCCAATCCTGTACCAACTCCTAGACCTGTGGGACCTGATTCTGCACAATTCATTGGCTCACCGTTACCATCCACCAACTCTGATCCTGCTCTTGAGCTGCTGCTGGCAGAAGTCTTGTGAGTTCTCGGACTTCCTCCACTTTAAGTTTGCTCTTTCTACATTTAGCAACACCCTTTCCTGACCAAAGACTGCTATTACTCTACATTAATAGAATGTCACTCCCACAACCCCCACCATCTCTTCTTCACATCTGTTTCCCTTCTGAAGTCTTCCTGTCCTCCTCCCCCACATCACCTTCCTCTCTCTTTCTGCACAAGATCTTCTCTCCTTCAGCAACAAGATTGATAAACTCTACCACCTTGCTATTGCTTCTCAACCATCCCCCATTTCCTGTCCTGCTATTCCCCCTTCATCTCTCCTATCCTTAAGAAAGTCACTCTCTTGACCCCTCTGACCTTTCCAACTATCGCCCCATTTTGCTCCTACCCTTTGCTTCCAAGCACCCGGAGTAGGCTGTCTACATGCACTATCTTGATTTCCTCTCTTCAAATTCCTCCCTTGACCTTCAATTGGGTTTCTGCCCTCTCCACTCGACTGAGACTGCCCTCGTCAAAATCACCAATGACTTTCTCTTAGCTAAGTCTAAGGGCCTCTACTCCATTCTTGTCCTCCTTGATCTCTCTGCCACCTTTGACACTGTCAACCATGGTCTTCTCCTGGATTTGCTACGCAATCTTGGTTTTGGGGACTCTGTTCTTGACTGGTTCTTTTTGTATCTCTCAAACTGCTCCTTCAATGTTTCTCTTGCTGGCACTTCCTCTACATCACTTCCCCTCTCTGTGGGAGTTCCCCAAAGCTCTGTCCTGGGCCCTCTTCTCCCATTATACTCATTCTCTGGGTAAATTAATTGAAACCCACAGCTTCCAGTATCACCTGTATGCTGATAACCTGGAACTATCTCTCTCTCCACTCCCATGCGCTCTCCCTCCACCCAGTCTCATATCACTGACTGTCTCTCTGACATCTCTGCCTGGATGTCTCACCACCAACTCAGTCTCAAGATTTAGATGGCCAAAACCAAACTCCTCATCTTCTCCCCCAAAATGTTCTCCTCCACCTTTTTTCTCAATTTCCATTGAGGGAAACTATCCAGCCGGTCCCTCAGGCACATAGTCTGGGATTCATCTTTGACTCCTCCCA
The DNA here is from genome assembly GCA_003113815.1 of Sphenodon punctatus. Lineage (NCBI taxonomy): Eukaryota > Metazoa > Chordata > Lepidosauria > Sphenodontia > Sphenodontidae > Sphenodon > Sphenodon punctatus. Next base: position 1,201,963 of record QEPC01000281.1, on the reverse strand, counting down.
GTCCTTTATGCCTCAGATCCAGGCTGTTGCTAAATCCTGTTGCTGCTCTCTGTATAATATTGCTAAAAGCCGGCCCTGCCTTACTGTTGCCACCGCAAAAACCCTACTCCATGCTCTAGTCATCTCTCGCCTTTGATACTGCTACTTCCTCTTTACTGGTCTCCCTGGTTCCCTTTACATGAAGATATCCAGCACAAGCTTCTGGTCTTCACCTTCGAGGCTCTTCATGGCCTTGCTCCCCCATATTTCTCCGCACTTGTAGCCCACAACACTCCTGCCTGGGAGCTTCGCTTCTCCTCTGCTGCCACCCTCGCCTGCTTGCAACCACTTTGCTCCTCTAAACATCTTTGCCCCTTGTCTCTTGCTGCTCCCCATTCTTGGAATTCCCTCCCTGGATACATTCACTCTGCTCCCTCCCTCCCAACTTTCAAATCCCTCCTGAAAACCTGCCTGTTGTGTCAGGCCTTCCCTAGCTCGTACTGAGTGAAATTGCATGAAATTGCGCCCCCTTTCCCCTCTGAATCTAGTTCCCTGTAATTAAGTGAAGCATGTACACCTGCAGCTTCTCAACCTCATGAATGTACTCTTGTCTCTCCGGATGCTCACCTCTCCCTTCTCTCCCCATCCCAGTCTATAACTATTGATTGTAAATTGCCAGGTACACTGCTGGTGCTATATAAATAAGAATAATTAATAATAATTATGGACAAGCCCAGGAAACCAGGGCATTGCTAATTTTCATGGAGTAATGGTCATCCTAATGAAAACTCATGCAATGCATGTTGCTGCTGTGCAACACTTTGCATTGTTTCTGTAGTGTGTCCTTCCCTGCCCCCTCCACACTTGCTCAGAGGCCAGCAGATTTGAAAGAGGCCATCTCATTAATGGTAAAGTGGAAAGCAGATGCTGTGTGATTATCTTTTTCACACACTACTGAAACGGCCTTCAGTGGTTTCACACTTGGGCTGGAATCAAAGAGGCACAATGCGAATGGGCAGCAACATTCTAAACAAGCCATCAGGCTAATTAACTTAACTTAGACAGCTGTGGGAGCCTAAGACAGACACCCCATTTACAGCAGGCCTCAGCCTGAAACTGAAGAATGCAAAGCAAGCTGAAAATCTTGGAAAAGAAAGTGAGCACGGCCTTACATAACAGAACAATCCCATATGAGAATAGAAGCTAGGGGTGGGTTTTATATTTAGGCTATGTTTAACTGTATGAATCTTATTACATTCAGCCTAGAAACCTCTTGTAACATGACAAGGATTCAATTTCATTTCTTAATTAATTATTAATTATTATTATTATTATATTTTAAAAGACAAGACATGTAGGACCTAGTTCTCCAATCCGTTGCACTAATTTTTACGCTGGTTTAGCTTGCTTGAAACTAATGGAATTACACCAGCGTAAAACTGATGTAATGGAGTGGAGAATCAGGCCTGTTGCCTTTAACTTGTTCTGACACGGTAGGAGAGAACTATTTGTCCGATGTTTGTTTCCAAGTTGTAGTGCTGATTCAATGTGTCAGAGCAGAAGCCCCCAAAATGAGAGTCTTCTCTCTTACCTGTTTGGTCGCTGCAGAATGAGAGCAGCCGTGCAAGCTTCCCCTGCCACGCTGCATGCTGCTCTACCAATATGCCTCCACCCTGACCTGGATAAACCATTTCTAGTGCGACAGCGTCACTTTGTCTCCATGCCCGTTCAGTTCTTATCATATCTACTGAGACTTCCGAAGGGGACACCAGCTAATGCCAACTGCAATGCTCTTGCAGCGTGCTGTGGAAATAGTCCAACAGGATCTAGACTGAGACAATCAAACTTACTCTTTTCCTAGCAATCAAACCACCTACCCACTTGCATTCACACCAGTGACCTAGATATGAGACTTCATATTCTCTTCATTTTCCATTCCCACTCCCATGACCGATAAGCAATACATGATGGTACAAAATTTTATCACTGCTCATTTGTTGATGAAATTCCACATTTAGGCAAGAGTAGCAGGACATAAGAAGATGGGAAAATATGTTTTGCCTTTATTTTTTTCAAGGGGCTATTCGAAAAAGCTCAAAGGATTGAAATATGGGGCATAAGAAAGGCAATTCTTCACTTCCACGTCTGGGTCATGGCTAGAGCTAATTTGCTACCCATGGGTATAGCCAAAATTCTGTCAGGTATCCAATTAGTACCCAAGTATCAAGCCGGGCACCCGATTACCTGAAATACCAGGTATCGCCATTACTGAGTTCCTGATTTTTCTATTTTACCAATTGATTTTGGTAACGAAAACCCAGAAATTCGGTACTAGAAGATGGTAAATCAGTATCAGAAGTTGGTAAATCAAGCAGCCCAGGACTGTAGCAGGGGGTCTTCCCAGGGCCACACGGGGGCGCTGGGGTGTCTCTAGGGGAATTAGCTAACCCCACTGCCACGCCCATTCAGCCTTCAACTTGGCTGTATTCCCCCAAGTAGGGGGGTGCACTCTGTGTGGTACCCCTGTAAGGAGGCCTCCTACCTCCCCTTATAACCAAGGCCTATGCCCCATATACGCACACTATCTCTATTCTACGACTTGACCCAAAAACCCTCTCTATTCTCCACCTTAGGCCGTAACCTGGTCCCGGTCCCTATGCTATCAGCAGACTCTTCATTAAGGTAACTTCCCAGAAGTAGGGAACTCACAGCTATAGCTCCTATGCTGCCCCCCTCTCATCTGAGCCCAGGCCCTTTATAGGCCCCGAGCATGCTCAGTTCACCTAGTCCCTACTGAGTATGTCTCCATACTCGGAGTTCAGAGAGGGTTACAGAACCCTACTGAGCATCCCCCAGAACTTAGAACTCTAAACAGCCCTGAAGCTTCCACTGGGCATGCTCCCTGGTTATAGTATAGCTAGTTACCCTGAGTGTCCAACTCAGGTTGCCTTCTTGCCAGGGGCTGGCGTCCACAGACCCACGTATGCGCACAGCCTGCCAGCTGACCTACTCAGCTCCCTTTTAAAGGGGCCACAGCCCCGGAGGATTGCACCCTGCTACAAGTACCCAGTTAGTCCCGATGTAACCGGGTCAGGTCAGATACTGTCATTTCAACAAGTATCCCTGTTTTTGCAGGTACTTGTTTCAGCTCTATTGGCACTTCATTGAGTTTTAAAAATACATGTTACCTAACTTGCAAGTGCAAAGACATTAGTGTAAAGACAATATAATATTAGGCCAGTAAGATATTTAATCTCCTCCCTCCCACCAGTTACCTTGTGTCTGAGGAAGGGCCCTGTGCAGCCAGAAAGCTTTCATGTTCTCCCCAACGGAAATTGGTCGGTGCCGTGGTGAAACTCCCCTCTTACCAAGTGTTGTAGTTTGGTTTTAATCTTTATGGGGCTAATTTTCTAAGGGGCTAGTTTTACTTTCTGTTGTCTGGGGAAAGTATTGACTTACTCAAATGGACTGCAATGCCAGAGGCTGGGCAAGGGCTGTGCTTTAAGAATTGAAAGGAAGCAATAGCCAGTCGGTTTAGAGTATTGTAGGGTTCCGAGGGGGAGTTAGTTTGGGGTTGGTGGAATAACTGCTCTGCTCAGGGATCTTAGGAGTCAGGGGACTCCAGGAGAAGAAACAGCTAGAGAAAGTAGAGGCTGAGGGAGAAGCTGTTGAAAAGGAAAGGTTACCCTGAGGCTCGCAAGGACTACCTGGAAAGATTGTGTTTCCACCAAAGCAGCAGCCAAGACAAGTGAGGGGCTTTGGAGGGACTGGTGTCATACAGAACTGACAACAAGGAATAGTGCCTGCCTGTGATACCATCTTGAAGGCAAGTCCTCAAACAAGTTTCTTCTTCAGAGACTATGCAAAAGTCTTTACCCTTGCCTGCCTGTAGGAGAGTGAATACACGTAACTGGAACCTTGAGAGTTTAATAAAGATTTGTAGTTTGCTGGAAACTGTGCAGTGAGAAGGGTCTTTCATGAGACCCCAAGCCAGGGTACGCAAGATCTCTCAAGGGAAACTTTGTGGAAAAAAACAGAAGTGAGGCAAACAGTTATGTTTCTATTGTGTTTATGGGCATGGGAAAAACCAATCTCTGTATTTATTTATTTATTTATTTATTTTATTTATTTATTTATTCTAAAATTTGTATGCCTCCCTCTCCTGCCCCAGGCATCTCGGGGCGGCTCACAGCATTTTAAAACATATTAAAACAAACAACTATAAAACTACAATTAAAACAATATAAAACCCACCCTTCCCACCCTAACCCAACCCACCCAACTCATCTCCCTCGGGAAAGGCCTGGCGGAACAGCCACATCTTACACTGCCTACGGAAAGAGGGGAGGTCCATAATCAAGTGGGTCTCCAACAGGAGGGAGTTCCACAGCTGCAGCGCAGCCACAGAGAACGTCCCCCTCATGGTGGAAACCCGGGGGACTCCGAGGAGGGTGTCCCCGGACAACTGGGGCCAATACAGGACCCGGAGGGTGAGGAGGTCCTGCAGGTAGGTGGGACCCAAGCTGTTTAGGGCTTTAAAGGTCAGCACCAACACCTTGAATTGGGTCCGGAAAACTATCGGCAGCCAGTGCAGAGCGCGGAGCACTAGCGTGATGTGCTCACGTCGGCCCGTCCCAGTCAAGAGACGGGCCACCGTATTCTGCACTAGCTGCAGTTTCCAAACCAGCACCAAGGGTAGCCCCACAGAGAGTGCATTGCAGTAATCCAGTCTTGAGGTAATAAAAGCATGGATGACTGTGGCCAGATCTGAGCATTTTGCCAACTACATCTGGTGTGTAGGCTTAGGCTGTATGTCTCATACAGCCTAAGCCTACACACCAGATGTAGTTGGCAAAATGCCCCCTTCGTCACAGCCATCACCTGACCTGGGCATCCAGGCGGAGCTTTGGGTCCAGAACCACCCCCAGACTCCGGGCCTGAGAAACCAAGGGAAGACTGACCCCATAAATGATGGGGGCCATCACTCCCTTGGCCCTCCCCACAATCATCAACTCCGTCTTGCTAGGATTTAATTTCAGGCGGCTCGCCCTCATCCAGTCCCCCACAGCTGATAAACATCGGGTAAGCACCGACACTGCCGGGCCCAAGTCAGAAGAAAATGAGAGATATAACTGGGTGTCATCAGCATATTGATGACATCTCACCCCAAATTCCCTGACAACCTCCCCCAAAGGCTGCGTGTACACATTGAACAAGAGAGGGGATAAGATGGAACCCTGCGGAACCCCACATGTGAGGCCCCGGGGGGAAGATGAAAACTTCCGCAGCACCAGACGCTGGGTTCTCCCAGTCAGGAAAGAGCAAAACCATTCAAGAACAGTCCTGCTAATCCCTGCCTGGTCCCGCAGATGAGTCACCAACAACTCATGATCAACGGTATCAAATGCAGCTGACTGTAAGGGAAGGGGGGGGAAAGTATACGGGAAGGAGGGGAAGCACTCAGACTCCAGCCACACACACACCTCTGGTTTGGTGCCCATGGGGGGGTATAAGGGTCCCTCAGGATCTTGTGTGGTCCTTAATTCTCTTGTACGAGAGAAGGCCAGATCATCACAGGGAAGGCAACCAACGGTGCTACTGGCGAGGTTCTCCCACCTCATAGGGCTCACAGTACACCATCCAACACACAATACCCACACCACACACTGGGGAGACTTAGTGTGCCATGGGGAGTGAGGGTCACAGGGGAAGGTTTCCAGGACAGCCAGGTAAAGGGGTCTGGAACGCACTCCTCAGGGAACAAGGGGGATAGGAAAGGCACTGGGGCCACAGCGGGAAGACAGGGACAAAGATACCACACACTCAGAGCTCCCACACACCTTCACTCACTCCCGCAATCACATGTCAAACACTCACCATTCTCGCATGCTTCACACTTCAACAGGTTTCCACACAATGCTCTCTAGCTCTCTCTCGCTCTCTCACACAAGGGGACAGTTCCTCACAGACAAGCTGATCACCAGCAAGGCTTCTCCCTGCCGGCCAGCTTTTTATACCTTTGTGCACGGAGGCGCGTTGAGCGCCGCAACGCTGATGATGGCCCCGCCCCTCTAGGTTCCTCCCCAGTATCCTGGGGCCCCGCCTGCACATTGTTGAGTGCATGCGGGGTGGGGTCTGCTTGTTCCGCTCTGCACGCTTTGGTCGTGGTGCCCCGGAGGTTGCTGCGGTTCTAGAGTGAATGAAGCAGTATCTTCTGAAGAGTCTTCTCTTCCCATATACTTATGCAGAAGATTCATTAGCTTCAGCAGGCTCTTAATCGCACAAATGCATTCGTCACCAGAACTTGCCATACATTTTGTAAAGAAACCTCCCAAATGTGGAAGACACACATATGGTCAGTGTCTCTCTTCCCGTGTGAGTCAGAAGTAAAACGTCTAGAATCGTGGCTGAGCAAAGAAAAAATGGTGTATTTTGTTACCATAACTTTCAGTGCATCACATCAAAAGGCAAGCGGTAAAACATGCTGGGCATATGGAAACAATCTGTACTGATTTTTTTTTTAAAAAAGATCTTTTTCTATGGTGCAACTATTTGGAAAGAGAAAAAATAAAAGAGAAAACATCCTAGTGCCACTCTAGGCGTCTGTGGTATGCCCACATTCAGGGCCCCTAAGCAGCACTGGTAGAAACCACAGCCTGCAGGGAGGCCAGTCCTGGTAGCCTCCGGTCCAGCAACCCTGAGGCAATGGGACAAACTATTTCTATTGAGCCCTCTCCCTGCCTGCAACTCTCAGTCTTCAGGGTGACTGCTTCCTGTGGGGCCTTCCCTTCCTTCCCCTAACTTTCAGTAAATCACCGATCCCTGAATCTCTCCTGCAGGGTGTGTGTGTGTGTGTGTGGGTGTGTGTGTGCGCGCATGCGCAAAAGGGAAAGAGAGAGCTTGTGTGCACATGTGTGTGTATGAAAACTTATGACACTTCTTTGTTTTTGCAAGCAAGCACCAGACTGCTAATTGTTAAAGGTCTAGGGCTATGGAAGGTGGGGGTATGGAACACCGCCCTCCCCCCCACATTTTATTTCATAAAAATACAAGAACGAGGGTGCACTCAATGAAACTTTGAGTCAGGAGGTTCTTTTCTTTAAAAAGGGTAAGCCTTTTTCACACAATTCACACTTAACCTTGGGAACACATTGACATGAGATGTTGTGAACGCTAATAGTATAACTAGGCTCCAAAACAAATTAATATTATCATACCTCCCAATAGTCCTTATTTAGGAGGGAAGAGTCCCTCCTAATCAACAAGGAGCAGTCATTTACCCTCTCAGCCAGTACTAGAACTAGGGGACACCCCATGAAACTCATGGGTGGCAAGTTTAAAACAAATAAAAGAAAATATTTTTTCACTCAGTGTATAATTGGGTTGTGAAATCTACTGCCAGAGGCTGTGGTAAGGGCCAGTACTAGGGCTGAGTTTAAAAGAGGTTTGGACAAGTTTCTGGAAGATAGGTCCATTAGCAGCTATTAGCCAGACAGGATCAGGGAACATGACGGGAGCTGGGGGAAAACAACAGGGAATGGATCCCCCATTGTGACCTGTTGGGTGCTTCTTCCAAGCCACCGTGATTGGCCACTGTCAGAGACAGGATGCTGGGCTAGATGGACCATTGGTCTGACCCAGTATGGCACTTCTTATGTTCTTATTTTCTCTTTGGGTGCTGTATCACACTGTTCCTCTTTCAGGGGGTCAAAGTCCCTCTTTCAGGAGAGCAAGAGACAAAAAGAGTGGAATTCAAACCTCAAGCCCCTCTTTCCTGGTTGACTCTCAGGAAAAGAACTTGAGAGGACAATGGGGAGATGATGGAATCACAAGACACTAAGGCCGCTTTTACACGAGCGGCCAGGGAAGCGTGTTCTTCAACATGCTGCTGGGAAAAGCCGCATGGAGCACATTTACACGCACTGGAAGTGGCCGCTTGCCATAGGAATCAGCAGCACACACGGCCTCTTTGAAGACATATTCTGGAAACCCCAATATCGAGGTATCCAGAACGCAGCATCAAAGAAGACGTGCGAGACCGCAAGCACCACCGATTCCTATGGCGGGTGACCACTTCCAGTGTGTATAAACGCACCCTGTGCGACTTTTCCCAGCGGCATGTTGAAGAACGCACTTCACTGGCCGCTCGTGTAAAAGTGGCCTAAGTGGAATGATAAGTAAGGGGCTTCTGTCCCTTGTATGCACTTAGAATGTTGGGAGATGTGTGTGTGTGTGTGTGTGTGTGTGTGTGTGTGTATGTCTAAGTGCATGAGGGGACAGGGCATATTTGTTGAGAGGCGGGGCTTATTGGCTGACAGGGTGGGTTTTGTTCCTTTCTAGCCACTCAAAATGTTGAGAGATGCGCATTATGGAGGCAAGATGGTCAAAGGATTCATCCTCTTGCTCTGGGTGTCCCTAAAACCTGTCCCCTAACCAGTGGTGAGCAAGAGGACTAAATTTGTTTGTAGGCTCTTTCCCTGGCCTCTGCAGTTCCTAAGTTAAAAAAGATAAATTATTGCCACAGGTATCTTTCTTTTTAAAAAAAACCTTATATTTGAAATATCCATTCTGTGGCACCAGATGAAGTACATCTTCCGACTGCACAGGTGACTAACAGGATGTTAATATTCCAAGATGACATGATTAGATGGAGCACAACTGCATGGAGCACAATACTGATGTGATCTTAGAATTATTGCCACATTCGAAGTAGAGTAACAATGTAATATTGGAGAGAGAGGACTGTGTCATCCTAGCTTTACTGTTGCCCCCAACCTGCAAAGGAAGAGGATTGGGGCTGAAAGACCAAGGGAAAGTGTGGGTGCATGAAGTCTAAGTTGTGAGTGAGCACAGTATGCGACACCATACCACAATTTCAGTGCTTACAAGGTGTGCCAGTTAAGACGGGAGCCTTAACATGTACAGTTTCCAGGTTTGTAAAAAATTGCTCGATATGAAACCGTCTTAACTAAGTTTGTAAAACTGTAGGGTTTTTTGTTTGTCTAATTTGTTTGCGGTTTTTAAAAACACAATCTAAACACCTGACAGTGATTTCTGATAGTATATAGATGGAAACAGATTCTACTACATCTATATTTCAGTTACATGATGTTTCAGCAAATTTGTTACAGAGAAAGGGAACTTTTTTTGTGGCGAAATGTGGTCTATGGTGCATTTTTATTTAGGCAGTTTCAATTGGGTGGATTTAGTTTTTATCCCCAAGCAGTGAGAGAGTAAACTAAAGGTAAGGAACCAAAAACAAGGGCAGGCAGTCTAGGACAGGAGACAGATCTAGGATCTGAACCCTTTACCGCCTCGAAGCTGTACACACTCAGACCTTGGAGCTTTTAGTGATCATCAAAGTGGCTACTTGAACGAGAAAAGAGTGCGTGTTCATTTCATGTCACATAATTATGCTGCCCTCCAGTCCAATAAGCAGTTCATTTGTACTTCCAATCAATTCATGTTGCCTCCAACTGTATAACCAGTTCATTTCTGCCCCCCTTAATCAATCGATACGGTTTTAGCTGGGGGGAGGGGTGACTCCATACTGGAAGTCCCACCAACAGAGCAGCATGAGGACTGAGATTCCTCTGACTGCCCAGGCCAGCAAGTAGCAGGATCCACCCCAAACAACTCTCATACAGGCTGGAAGATGCTGCTAAGAAAATGTAGCTTGTGTCCCACTTTCAGCCTAAGAACAAAGCGCTCTGTACTTCCAGGTCAGCCTGACCCAAACTCCAACTCCTACCCCCTTCCCCATCCTAGCACCGAAGGGCTCCCAACACAGCTACACTCTTCTACACAGCCCAACTGCTCCCAGATTCAGCCTCTCCACTCCACTCCCACTGGCTACTTAATGTCACTCTAAATTACGGTGTGGGCAACATACACACAGATGCACACAGGGCTGCTTGGGTGGTTCTATGGAGATGAAAAAGTGGCAGATCAGGAGATACAAGGATGGTGAAATAGACTATGGAGAACCCAGGAAAGGTGGAAAAAAATAGGGGGCTGGGGTTGCCATCAGGGATGTAATGGGTTGTTTGTGACTGAAACAAGGGCAGGAGCAGCTGGTGGGTTTTGCTGTTGGAGGGGCACTGGGGCAGTAAGGCCGGCGGGCCTAGGGGCGGAGCCAGGGGATGGTAGGCGGAGCCAGGGGGATGGTAGGTGTCAGGGGGCGGCGGCAAGCCTGCAGCTCTCCGCCCCAAGGACAGCCCGGCCCGGCCCCCAAAAACCCCAAGAACTAAGGGACTTCCCAGAGATCCGCGCCGAGTCGAGGCTGCCCCCTCAGGGGCCTCTGGCTCTGGTGACGAACTCTCGGAGTGTGGCCACGCCCCCAGAAGTGACGGACAGCGCAGGGATTCCCCCGCCAGCTCTGGCGGCGGAGGCACGTAGTGTGGCCACGCCTCTAGGAGGAACACGGAGTATAGGGACGCCCCCACCCCTGCGGTGCCGCTCCGAGCGGCTGTGAGCACGCACGGGGGCGGGGCTTCAAGATTAAAAGCCAGCGCCGCCCAAGGAGCGGCGCTGGTGATTAGTGGAAACCGGCCCTGTGCGAGTTGGAGTGTGGAGACGATTGAGCAAGCGAGTGCAAGCGACTGTGCGAGCCCCGGGCGTGTGAATCCCCATACCTAATCTTTCCCCCTTGAACTGCTAAGTACGTGTGAACAAGAGCAAGAGAGTGTTGGGTGAGTGTGTGCGTGTCCCCCTTCCTTCCCCGCCTCGGGGTTCCCCGACCTCGGAGGTGAGTGCCCTGTGTACCCCCTACCCCTGGGCCCTAGTGCACCCCCCTCTGGTGACCCCACAACTTATCCTTTCCCGTGTTGTGCGAGTGTGGGACGGAGCGTGGGGGGCAGCCTTGGTTCCTTGGTCAGTGGCGCCCAATGATGATAGGGGCCTGTTCTCTTTAATTAGAGGTAAAGGCCCACTTACTATCCTGACG
>QEPC01000281.1:1165046-1185828 GCA_003113815.1 Sphenodon punctatus | reverse complement strand
GGGGGGGGGGGGGGCGGCGTGGATTTGGGTTTCATAACTTTGATTATTTTTTCATTTTTATTTTTTTTTAAAAAAAAATCAGGGCTGGGGGGGGCAGAAGTGAGGAAGAAGGCAGAGGCCACACCTCTCCCTCGCGCCGCTGGCCCCCTCCACTGCCTGCCTGGCTGTTTCAGCCAGGGGGGATGAGGGAGAGGCGGGGCCTCTGCCTCTCTCTCATTTCCCCTGGCTGAGACTGTGCCAGGCAGTGTGGGGGGGAAGTCTGGTGCGGGGTTCAGGCCGGAGGCAGTGGCAGCGATGGCGGCGGCGGCACCAGCAGCGGATCAGGTAAGTGATCCGGTCGGAATCCGAATGGCCACTCAGAGTTGAAGATGGGCAGGGGGGAGTGCCCCTCCACCCATCCCCGAGTCCAGACCTGGGTAGCGCGCCGCTCCTAGGCCAGGGAGCGCCTCTAGGCCCGCTGACCACTAGTGGCTTTTCCAACGGCGGAAGATATGGGGCCCCACATTTCTTCCCCACCCTGGGCCCCACTTAGGGTAAGGCTGGCCCTCTTTTTCATAAGAGGCCTGGAAAAATATACATAGGTGGCAATCCTAGCCAGCACCTGGCATTTCCCCTCCAAACCCATTGCCACCCCAACCTTCAGTGCCAGCCCCCCTTGCCCCTCACCTAGGCACAGCCAGTCCCTTTACCTACTTTGCAGACAAGATCGCTCAGATCCAGAGTAACTTTAACACCGGATTGGAAGCAGTAAGCGAGGGGCACAAGGTTATGGAAGCACCATCTGGTCTATCTTTCTGGGATGAGTTTCAGGAAGTGACGCCAGCTGATGCGGTGAATATCCTGGGGTCTGTCAGAGCCACTAGTTGTGAACTAGGCCCATGCCCGTCCTGGTTGGTGAAAGCCTCCAGGGAGACCTTGGGGACAGTGCTGGCTGTGGTGCGCCCCCTGCTGAAGAAGCCATCTTTGGATGTGGACGCACTTGCCAGCTACCGACCCATCTCTAATCTTCCCTTTTTAAAGACAGTTATTAAACGGGCAGTGGCACTGCAGCTCCTGGCGCATTTGGACAGCATCGGTTTCCTTGACCCTTTTCAATCTGGGTTCCACCCCGGCTACGGTACTGAGACAGCATTTGTGGCCTTGGTGGATGACCTCCGCTGGGAGATGGATGCAGGATGTTCGACCTTTGTGATCCTGCTAGATCTCTCAGCCACTTTGGATATCGTGGACCATGGGCTGCTGTTGAGATGGCTGCGAGACTTTGGAGGTTTGGACGGGACTGTCCTTGGATGGTTCCGCTCATTCCTCTCGGGTAGAAGCCAGCAGGTGGTGCTGGGGGCTGAATCATTTAGCCCCCAGGCCTTGACCTGCGGCGTTCCGCAGGGTTCCATTCTGTCTCCACAGTTGTTCAATGTGTATATGCAGCCCCTGGGGGAGATCGTGAGAGGGTTTGAGGTGCGATATCACCAATATGTTGATGATACTCAGCTGTACCTCTCATTTTCAACTGACCCAGGTCCTGCTGTCTCATTACTCTCCCAATGTTTGGAGGCCATGGCAGATTGGATGCGGCAGAGCAGACTGAAGCTCAATCCCAATAAGACGGAGGTGATGGTGGTGGGAAGGGTGAGGGAGGTGCTGGCCCCCCTGATAGGGGGGGTTTGCCCGCCTGTTGTTCTTCAGGTTCGGAGTCTGGGGGTGGTTTTGGATTTGGGCCTCCATTTGGATCGGCAGGTGGAAGTGGTGCCTAAAGTCGCCTTTCGCCAGCTGTATCTGGTATGGGGGCTTCGACCTTATCTCTCCGGGCCCGATCTGGTCACTCTCATCCATGCCTTCGTCACCTCAAGGCTAGACTACTGCAACGCGCTCTACGTGGGGCTTCCCTTGTTTCTGGTTCGGAGGCTGCAACTAGTGCACAATGCGGCAGTCCATCTCCTGATGGGGACGGGGTGGCGTGAGCACATAACACCGGTGCTCCACGCTCTGCACTGGCTGCCTATAGCGTACTGAGCCAGATTCAAGGTGTTAGTATTGATTTACAAAGCCCTGCACGGTCTGGGCCCCTCATATCTCGGGGACTGCCTCGCCCTTCGCACCTCAGAGCGATCCCTTTGGTCCACTGGGGGCGCCTTTCTGGAGGTCCCCCGTGTAAGGTGGGAGGCCACAATGGAGAGGGCGTTCTCGGTGGCCGGGCCGCAGTTGTGGAACTCCCTCCCGGAGGAGGCTCACCTGGGCCGGGCCTGTTGGCCTTTCGATGTATCTGGAAGACTTGGCTGTTCGCCCAGGCCTTCGGAGGGGAGGGTGGGGGGGTGGGTTAATTTTTGTGGGGGGTGTTTTAAATTTGTTTTAATTATGATATTGTAGATTTTTTTATGTTTAAAAATTATTTTATATTATGCTGGAAGCTGCCCTGAGATGCCGTAGGTATGGGGTACGGCATATAAATATAATGAAATAAATAAATAAATAAATAACCCCAGAGCACCACAGCCCAGAACCATAAGGGACCCCCTGAGCCCACAGCCACCTCTAAAGCACCCCCCACCCACAGGTGGTCAATTTCACATGCACACACCCAAACCCACTGCCACCCACACTACACCCCAAACCAGTGCCAGACAAATACGCTACACTTGACTAGTTTTAAAAAACCCGTGGATCTTTTTCCAATGGGGAAAGGCTCCCATTGAATTCAATGGAAAACAAAACAAAACAGAACAAATACTAAAGTAAATAAAAACAAACCAGACGTAAATATTAAACAGAAGTATATACTAAAGTCTATCCCTAATAGTCCTTTGCACTAGTGCAAAATGCTGCTGCACCTGAATGCTAGAGTTTTGTGTCCATTTGCAAAGCAGCGTTGAATCAGGCCTTGAGTCCTTGAAATAAAATGGTGCTTGTTTCTCTGAAGAGTCTAGTTGGGCTGCTATTTTCCATTCAAGCAGTCACATGTGTCTCTAGGTTGGAGATGAGTCATGTCACAATTCCAGAGGAGTTAAACAAAGCAACACATTCCAGAAGTGATTCACTGGCAGTGGGTTTGCACTCGTTTGTACGTTTCAACCCCAAGCGGTGAGAATTATCAGAGAGGTCGTGTTTGTCTTTACAATGCCTATTTCTAGCTCTTTTCTCCAGCTCTCCAATTCTGTAGATAATTAAAATCATATCGAAGCGAATGTCAAATGGCATGAAATGTTTTACCATATGTATACAATTTAATATCTGTAGACTCTGGCATCCTTGAAACTATATGGCTGTATTTTATTTTATTCTTTTGAAAATGAATTGGTCCAGCTGTATGCACAGGTAATAGTCTTTGAAGTGTTTTGTTTTTCTGAATAAACTATGGGCGCTTTCCCACGTGACAAAACGTACACCATTTGCCTCTGCAAGAAACTCTGAGAGGTAAATGCTGCGTGGCTTTGGTCACGTGGGAAAACAAAGCAGCGCGTCTTTGGCACCAATTATGTGGATGACGCAGAGCTGGAGAAATGCAGAACTCCAAGTTTCTCGTGAAGGCAGACGGTACGCATTTTGTAATGTTGGAAAGTGCCCTCTGACTGTCTGTGACACACTTAACCCCTTTCCTTCTGTCTTTAAATAGACAACTTGTACTGCACTTGTATAGCAACAAGAATGACAGGGGTGGGGGAGAGAAGCAAGAGATGGGAAAACATTTTATCACAGACATACAGAAATCCTCTTTAATATCCATCATCAAGGCACAGGATTTATTGCTGTGCTGTGGCTTATTTGCCCATTTGCATGAAAAGCAGGTGGATTTATATAGAGATACATGGGGAACACATTCATAAGCCTCACTGCACAGCTCAAGTAACCAGATTGTGTCCTGGGGAGATCAGTGGGAACTAAACCTTAAGCAGTGAAGTTACTCAAGCACAGGCAAAATGTGAGTATAGGAAATAAGGGTCACAGCTCTGGGGGATCTAAAGTTCACAGGTGCATCCCCAGTGCCTTCTTGGGCTCTCTAACCTATGCCCTCACACCTTGAAATTAGGGGGCCACAATTTATGGGATCTGAGGGATCTGGCCAAAATTATAGTTTCTGGAAGGCAGAAAGCAGTGTGGCCACACAGGAAGTAGAAGGTCCAAGTATAGAAATACATGTGAATATTGAACTAAAAGGCTCTGCTTGGTTAGGCATGGATAAAGGAGTGAGAATCCTTGGCCGAGTGCTTAGCTCCTGTCTGTGCTTTTGGACATGAAAACACAGATTGAAATAACACACCATCTAATTTCATTCTGGCAAAGCATTAGAGTGATACAGATGACAGAGAGATCTGTTATAGCTGTGCCAGCCCAGGAGAACAGAAGTGAATACAGAAAAGGCCTCCCACCTCCATTCTCAGAGACACATCCTTTTTGGTCCACCTAGAGATGTTCTGCTTTCAAGAGAACCCCCAGACTGCCCAGAAAACATCAAACTTCTCAGGTAAGTGCAGCAGCAGATGAAAAGCAAGTAAGAACAAAGGTGGCAGTCAATGTAATGGTTGCCACTGCTCACCATATCCACCCAGTATAGGATGATGAAATGTTATACTGTAGTGGTTTTAAAGTAAACTTCTAGTTGGAGAACTGAGGAAACAAAGAGGAAGATTTGTATAGAGCCCCCTCTAGGGTTAGCTGTGAAGAGAGCACAACTATATATAATGAGAGAAAGTGTGGATAGTTTGCTAACAGACTTCAGTGTAGAACTTGGAGCAGCAGCAACCAGCTGCAGGAGCCACAGCAGCCTGAAATTAATTCAGAGTCCTGCTGCTTAGTTATAAAAGTAACTAATTACTGAGTCCCAGTGGACTCTACTCTTCTCTCCATAGTTACAGAAAAATGCTAGGGATTAAAAATATGGAGAAAATTTAGAAAAATCAAAGATGCTGCAAGTAAAAGACAGGAACATTTGACAGGAGAAGGAGATAGACATCATATTTGCACAAGATGTTGCTGTCTGTCTGCTTGTTTGTTTGTTTGTTTTAAGGAACTTAAGCAAAAATGAGCGTAAAATTAACAGCCTGGATTCACTGATGCAAAAGATTGTGAGTCCCTTGAGGCAGGGACTTGTCTCTAATCCAGACTGTTCAGCACCAGGAGGCACCTAGCTGCTGCTACATAAATAATAATGGCTAGTAGTAAAGAAAAGCCTTGGACTTATTGGAAGCACACAGAATCCTGAATTTGGTGATACAAGGATAGAAACAGAAAGGAGGATTACATTTGGCTATAGGATTTGATTTCTAAACCATCCAATTACTAAATTAAATACTTAGAGAGGAGTATTTTCAATGTGTTTATCTGGAGATCTGAATTATCCAAACAGGCAGTTCTGTTTGGATAACAAGGTTAACAAGGGTTTTTGAGAAGCAGGGGAGGCAAGTAGCTCTAGCTGGTCATGAGGAGTAGGGATGGGCGAACAGAATGCGGTTTGGATGTTCGGTCGTTCGGTTTGAAACCCAAGTTCGGGTTCGATGGTTCGGTTCAGCCGAGTTCGGGTTGGCCAAACTTGACCGAACAGTCAAAAATAGCGCTATCAAAACCAAAACCTAATTTTTGGCCCTGAAAAGACATTTTTCCTGCCCCAAAACTTATCCGAACATGACCGAACTGCTGGGTCATTCGAGACTTTGGTTTGGACATTCGGTTTGGACGTCCGAACAGACCGAGTTCAGTCCGAACTCCAAACATACGAACCGCGTTCGTCCATCTCTAATGAGGAGCCAGCACCTAAGCTAGAGAGCTCTGGCTGAAGAGCATTATAAGACTGCACACAGCACCATCCTGGAGTGGTGATGGGGTGTTCTTGTGGTTATCTTAGATGCAGCAAACAGTAGCGTAAGTTGGAGCATCTCACATATGTAGTGCTGAATGGCTAATTGTACACTGCTGCAGGAGGGCTGCTAAAGCCAGAGAATGCTTACATACCAAGGAATTAGACCTGAAATGGTTAGTGCATTTGCTACCTGTGGGTAAGATCTGCATTTTCAAGTAGTCTATCAGGTGCCTGATCACCGAATTATGCAAAAATACTGGATATTACCATTACCGAGTTACTAATTTACTATTTTACTGATTGGTAATCAGTAAATCAGTACCAGAAGTAGTGCTGAAACACAGTATTCAAAATTACTTGGTTTTTACTGAGTATTTTGGTATTTGACTTGGTTTTGCCAAGTAGCTGAGGAATCTGCGTGGTACTCAGTATTCAGCACTCGTTCCAGTACTCGTACCAACATATGGGGCTTTTCCTGCCCCTATATAAGGTGATTCAGTATTCACATTCAGACAATACACTGTACTCATTTTTACAGAGTATTTTACCAAATATTTGTCCAAGTTTCTGAGGATTGGCAGAACACGCGGAGCCAGCCCTTGAATAAAATTTTTAATGTTCATTTCAGCCCTAACCAGAACTCAGAAAAATTGGGATGGGAAGTTGGAAAAATTGAACTGGAAGTTTATTTTATTTATTTATATAAACATTTTAGCCCGCCCCACCTGCCCACAGGGCAGCCCAGGGCAGCAAACAACAATATAAAAATAAAACAATAAAACAATTTAAAACAATTAAAAATTCACAATGTAAGGAAAAGAAACCCTCCTCCCCATACACACGCACCCTACCCCTACCCTTTGCCAAAGGCCTGGCAGAACAACCAGGTTTTACATAGACGCCGAAATAACAGGAGAGTGGGGGCCAATTGAGCCCTCCTTCGGGAATGAATTCCACAGCACGGGCGGCCACCGAAAAAGCTCTAACATCGGTGGCCACCCACCTTGCCTGGGGAACCTCCAGAAAGGCTCCCACGGACAATGTCGCATGGGCACATGGGGAATGAGGCGGTCCCGCAGATAAGTAGGGCCCAGGCCGTGAAGGGCTTTAAAGGTTAGAACCAGCACCTTGAACCTGGCCCGGTGTTTTATAGGCAGCCACTGCAGAGCCCGGAGCACAGGTGTCATGTGCTCCCTGTGGCCCGCCCCTGTAAGGAGATGGGCCACGGCATTCTGCACCAGCTGAAGTTGAAAAATGGTTTCTAAAAGTCAGAAAATCAGGATGAAAATTGGTAACTTGAGTAGCCCATCGGGCACTCACTGGGTACCAATCCATACCCAATATTACCGGGTGAGGTCTCGTACTGCAATTCTGACAGGTATACCGGTTTGTGAATACTCGCTTCAGCTCTAACCAGGATCTTCAGAATTTCCCATTTCTTTTTCTCCTCCATGTGCAGTCTAAAAACTGAAGGTGAGGGGAGCACCTTCCTCCGTGTGCTCCTGAAGCAGCACTGACCAACGGATCTAACAAAAAATGTGAAACCTTCAGTCATTAACCTGCTCAGAATTTACTAAGTGATGCAAACTTTGCAAACCATATGTCTGCCGTAGGATGATATATCAGATACAATGAAACCATTTTGACTTTGCAATGCATACATTGGTATGTATTTGTGATGCCATAACATATCAAAACTTGATAAAAGTCCTGATCAAAATTGATTTAAGTCAATGGAAAGACACTTAGTGGCTTTACCAGGGTTTACAAGGGAAGGGGTACCCAGAATATGTGGTAAGATTTAGTAAAAAGATTTTAATGGTGAGCATAATTTCTGTTACCTTCTGAAATCCCAGATCCTGCCCCTCCTATGCCCTTGTCGGGCTGGTGGACCCATTAGGTAGGTCCTGATGTACCTTCATTGCAGCGATGGAGGATAGGAGGGGTGTAGCACTCCACCAGTATGTGCAGGCCGCTGAGGTGTTGTTCAGAGGCATCAGCAAGGTGCTGAAAGCTTGGATACGCTGGTTCAAACAAGCTGCCCAACACTGGACAACTATACCAGGCAGTCAGTACAGACTTATTGGGTGAAGCACTAATCACAGAAGGTGCAGGGCATGGGTCAGATGGTGGGCAGAAAGGTGATTCCACAAGGCCAAGCAGATGTGGCTGCACGCCATGCAGAAGGGGGTATCTCATGCAGCCAGATTAATCTGACAGACCATTCAGGCTGAAGGAAGGGCGTGGGTCTTATACAGGAGCAAGGATTGGTGGGAGACCATCCTGGACACCTGGGGTATGAGCAACGAACAGAGTACCTTAAGATGCCCCAAGGTCTATCATCCAACTTTGCTGTTCCATGGCCACACCTCAAGAGGGAAACCAAGCAACATGTGTGCCCACCAGCATGGGGTTCCCCGCATGTGGCCATAGCCACCTGGAGGCTTGTGAACCCCTATTCCTTCAGTGGTGTAGCACAGCTAACCGTGGTGGAATCCTCCACGGTTGTCAGGGTCCTTGAGGAGGTGTACTGGTCAAAACTGAAGATGTGATCACTGGAGTTTCTACAATGAGCTGTCCACGATACATCAGGGATATAGTCAAGACCCACAGTCTCATAGTCCAGCGCCCAAACAGCAAGGATGACTGTCTGAATCAGCAGGGTCAGTTCCCGGTCTCCCTGCCAGCTGTTGTGGACCATGGGGTCCACTTCCTGGATGCCTTAACAGGGGTGTCTGGAAGGAACCACAATGCCCGGGTCCTCCACACCTCACCCTTCTGTGTGACAATGTCCATGGGGAAATAAGCCCCAAATATATTCTGGGTCATAGAGGGCATACCCATGCGTTCATTTGTGAATGTTGATTCCACCTATCCAAGTACACCATGGCTAATGAAAGTGTACCTCATGCCGAGAACACCTGTGTGGGTACTCAACAATGCATGGCTGTGCTCCACCCACAGTGCCTTGGAATGAGTTTTTGTAGCCCCAAGGATGCGCTGGTGCCTCCTCTGGAACAGGTATGGTTCCGATTCGGAAAAGGCCCCCATGTTCATCTGTGTGGCTTGCATGCTGAACTCTCCCACCTTGATTGGATACAGCTATGCCCCTGTTCCAACAGGCCCAGGATGAAGCTGAAAGGCGCATAGCACGCGAGAACAGGGATGGCCTTTGTCGCCACATTGTCTGCATGCCAGGAGAGCTGTGATTATCCAACTGCCACCCGACAACCTTCCCGGTCTGCACCCCTCTGTACATATGTGCTACATACTAAACACCATGGAGAAAGGGCAGGTGTGTGTGCATGTTCCTCATCACTTGTCTCGGTAGGTCTATGGCAGGCACCCTCCTTTGCTGCAGCCATTTGCATGGCTGTCAATACATTAACGGGTGGCCATCTCATAGAGGGAGGGCTCCATCCTCATTGTTGGATCATTATCCCAGGGATGAGGGGGGGAGATGATGAAAGGGTGCATCTCACACCTGTGGTCTATAGCTGTATCTCCTGCCAATGCTCCCTGACACTGGCATTCAAGCTGATGAGCCTGGTACACCATGGGTAGCCATTAACTGGCACCATTCTATGGGTGTATTGTACCGATGCACATGGAGACCTAAGAGCTTTGATAGATGTCACTGTTTTTCATCTCTGAATCCTAACAAGAGGGAGGGTCAACTCTAATGCCCCCTGCCCTTTTTGCTGTCCTTCACCCACCATGGACTGGCTTGGTGTTGTCCCCTCTTGCAGCATTCACCCTCGGTGCCCATTTCCGACTCATCCCCGCTACATCTTCCTCATCCAATCACTCTTCCTCAGTGGCTGTTTGTTACATGTGGGACATGTCTTTAGTCGTGACGTTTAGGGGCTACCTCGTGAGCTCATCGTTTTTTGTACCTGATGGTGGCATGTCCTGTTAGCCATGGGTTATGCCTTTGCCTATGTGAAGGGTATCCTGTTCCCCTCCCTCCCCATTCCCATTGGTTCCATGAAGCATGTCACCCCTACCACCTCCAGAGGTTAGGCTGGCTGCTGGTGTGGTTGATCGTGCTGATTGGGAGGCTGGGGAGGCTATGAGGGAGCCAGGGGTTGCTGCTGTGGAAGGACAGGGAGCAGATGCCTTCATTCCTGCCTGGGAGCTCTGCTCCTTCTCTGCCCCACCTGCTTGCGACCCCCTACTGCTCTACACATCTACGTCCCTTCTCTCTTGCTGCCCCCCGCCCCCAACTTGGAAGTCGCTCCCTGGATACATTTGTTTTGCTCCTTCCCTCCCAACTTTCAAATTCTTCCTGAAAACCTACCTCTTCCATCAGGCCTGCCCTAGTTCATCTTGAGTGAAATCATGTCCTCTTCCCCCCCTCAATCAGAATCTCTTCCTTGTAACTAAGTTAAGCACGTGCACCTGCAGCTTCTCAAACTCATGAATGTATCCTTCTTTCTCCTGATGTTCCACTCTCCCTTGTCTCCCTCTTCCTTGTAGCTTAGATTGTAAGCCCTTTGGGGTAGGGGCCTGTCTGTAACTACCAACTGTATAGAGCCAGGTACATTGCTGGTGCTATATAAATAATAACTAATAATAATTCATAGTAATAAAATTGACCACCTCATTGTGGAAGCTTCTCACAAGGTTGTGTTGCACCTTCTTTTCCCTCCCAAAGATGGATGAGGTCCCTGGTCTCCTCTAGGGGGTGTGCAGGTTGAACGGCTGGGGCCTGCCCAGAGGATGTGGTAGGGGTGGAAGCCCTGGTGCTCACCTGTGACGGGAAGGCATAACTGTCAGATGTCATTTGGCTCTCCCTCTGCAGCTGCTCTGTAGAGCGCCATCCCCCATCCCTCCCCGGGGTCCTGCTGGCTTACTTGGCTGCCAGAGGGCACCATGGCTGTGGCCCACCTGGTTCTTGAGGTAGTGGTGGTGGAGGAGGCAGCTATGTTGGTACTTGCCTGTAATGGGACATGGTACCTGTTATCTGTCCTGTTGCTCCCCCTCCGTGTCTCCTTGGGGCAGCGCCCCCCATCCCTGCCAGGGATGCAGTGTGCTTAGCTGGCTGCGCAATGTCGGTCCATGGTGCTGGCTCTTTTCTTTTGGGGGGTTGGGTCCATGGGTGGTGTTGGAGCCAAGGCACCCATCTCTTCGGGTGGCCATCTCTAAGGGCTCCTGGCCGGGCTGGGAACATTTTGTGAGGAGTGTGTGTTGGTTGGTGGCCGGGCATTGTGCCTCTCTAGCCCTCACCTGGCCTTTTCTCCATGGTGCTGATGGACCTGCCCCATGGTGGGTGTGCTGCCCTCTTTACTTGGCCTGGTGAGGGGTGAACAATCCATCTCCACCCATGCCCCAGCATGGAGCAACCTGGCTTTTTTCTGGTTGCTCCATGCAGAGAGGTGGGTGGAGGTGTGTGGGTCATAGAAGTGTGAGCCCACCCACTGCCTCTTTTACACAGGTGTTTGCACATGTGGGGGGTGGGTGGGCCTGGGTGGTAAGCATCTCGTTTAAAAGCAGCCTGTTTCCAGGAGCCATTGCCACCACACTCTCCCCACTTGTTTCTCTCCCGATGTGGCACTGAAGAGACTCTTCAACTCTATCCTGAGTTGAATCCCTGGAGATAGATTCGGATTGCTGCTTGTATGCTGTGCACCTTCCTTTTTTTACAGCAGCATCTCCGCTTGCTCTAGCTGATCTGGTGTCGGAGGTGATATTGTGATTCCTTGAGGCTGTTGGTCTTTGGGGATTTCAATATTCATGCCGACACCAGTGTTAAGGGGGAAGAGCAAGAGTTCATGGCTGCCATGACAACTTTGGGCCTGTCTCAGGTGATGTCTGGCCTGACCCATGGGGGGGGGGGCACACTCTTGATTTGGTATTTTGCACTGCCCATGAGGAAGTCTGCTAGTGGGGGAGGTGTCATCTGTGTGCGTGTCATGGACAGAGCATTATTTCCTGCAGGCCAGGCTCCCAGCGTATGTCTGCCCCCAGCAGGTTGTGGAACCTATTTGTATGGTTTGCCCCTGGAGACTTACGGAACGGAATCAGTTCCAGAATGCTCTGGGGGATGTACCTTCTGACCTCAATGGCTGATAGGTTGATGACTGTGTCACATTATGGAACACCTTGTTGTTGGCAGAGGCCATCGACCGAACGGCTCCCAGGCATCCGCTCTCCGAGCATAGGTGGCACAGAGCCATGTGGATCATGGAGGACCTGCATCAGCTGAAGCAGGAGGGAAGACAGAGCGACGGTGGTGCTGTACTCGTACTGTAGCTGACCAATTGCAGCACAGAGCTGCATTAAAAGCCTATGCTGTGATTACGCGGGCAGCAAAGTGGAATTTCTTTGCTACCCTCATAGCATCCGTAAAGTCATGTCCAGCTGAGCTTTCCTGGGTGATGAGGGGGCTGGTCAGTCCAGCCTCCTTCCGCCTGAAACTGGAGCCATCCAGTGCTCACTGTGACATGTTTATTGACTATTTTGCAGATAAAATCACTCATATCCACCACGATTTTGATGCCGGATTTAACGCAGCAGCTGTACCTGATGTTATGAATGCCCCACCTGGTCCAGTTTTGTGGGATAAGTTTCAGCGGGTGTCGTCCACCAATGCGGTGGAGTTGCTGGGGGCCATGAGGCCACCACTTGATTCCTGCCCATCCTGGCTGGTGAAAAACAGCCAGGAGACATTGGGGCCATTGCTGGCGGGGGTTGTCAATGCCTCCTTTATGGATGACAAGGACACGGGGTGCCTGAAGGAGGCCGTGGTGCAGTCTTTGCTCAAGAAACCATCTCTTGACATTGACGCCCTTGCCAGCTATCGACCAGTCTCTTAAATGCTGATTTTAAATGATTCCCATTTTAAATGCTGATTAAAACTAAACTAAACACACACCCCAGCCCCTCCTACCTCCAGCAACAGTGGTGCCCTGGCCCCGATCCCAACTCACCTCCCTCCACCCCATGTTCAAGCTGTGAGTTTAAATGGTAAGATCCCTGAGACAGGAAGATCCTGGCCCCACCGTGCCTCTCCCCAACCCCTCCAACCTCCAGCTGCAGTGGCATCTCTGCCCCCACTCACCGTTCTTTGCACTGGTGCGTCCAGGAGCTGGGAGCCCACAGAGAGCTCTCTGAACCCACATGAACTGATTGGAAGAACTGGTGAGCCCCAGCAGGGCTGGTGTGGCGGACTCCGGGATCCTGCCCTGATGCCCCCTAACTCACTGGGCGCGTCCCACGGTGCTGCAAAGGAGAAAGCTGCAGAGTGGGGAGAAAACACACTGCTGGCAGTGGCGCTGATGTCCTCAGATGGCACCACGCCTCTGCCTGGGTGGGTGTGGCGAAGCTACTGGATGGGAGTGGAACCAGGGGCAGAAACGGCCCAATGGGAATGGCTGTGGGAGGCACCAGAGAAGATGAGGCCAGGGAGAACCCTGGCAGAAGGGACCTCATTTCCGGGAGCCCAGGGTTGGAGTTGGAGGGCCTGAAAGCCTGGGTGGAGGGCTGCTTCAATCCCAACTGGGGTAGTGAACTGTAAGCTGAGGGGGTGGGGGGAGTGTGTGGCCTGTGATGTAATGTGGACTCATCCACCCTTCTGACTAAAGGACTGGGAAACAGGACTGGTTTGGGGGAGGCTCGGCTTGGGTGTCAGCCTGGGGAAGGTGGCTTGATAAGGGGGAGGGGGATGCATTCCCGAATTCAGAAGGCCCCACCCGAGAGAAAGGGGAGTTCCCCGGCTGGCCATGGATTTTGCGACCTGCTGGGCACACACATAGAGGGAAGTCCACAGCTAGCCTTAGGATGTGTGGGGCCCAGGGTAAAGATAAAATGTGGGGGCCCTAGCATCCCCTCCTCTCTTGGGGACAACCTTTGCGGTGCCCTGAAGATGGTCATTTTTGGGGCCCCACCGAGAGGGAGTGGTGTCCCCACAACCTGTCCTGGTGAAAATAGAGGCCACTGCAGGGCCCTCAGAAAGACTGGGGCTTTATATATGCACAGCTTTATATCTGCACAACTTTATTTACTTTAATCCCTGGCTTAAACTGCATATGCGCAAGAATGAATTTTTCCGAGTTTAATAACTTTTTTTTGACTTCAGTAAACACTATCAGTCCATCCAAAGTGAGAATTTGTGAGGCATAACTCACTGAAATGAGAAAGATATTGGCCCACATAAAAAGGTCAGACTCCCTTAAAACTACATGAACCAATTAATTTCTGTTACAAAAAACATTACATGGGTATTGGGGTAGATTTCTACCCCAGTCCTTTGGCACTTAAATTGCTTGAATGTGCAACCTAACATGAAATGTG
Source organism: Sphenodon punctatus (assembly GCA_003113815.1). Classification (NCBI taxonomy): domain Eukaryota; kingdom Metazoa; phylum Chordata; class Lepidosauria; order Sphenodontia; family Sphenodontidae; genus Sphenodon; species Sphenodon punctatus. Next base: position 1,171,745 of record QEPC01000281.1, on the reverse strand, counting down.
ATGTGGTAGATTTCTACCCCAGGACTTTTTTGTTCGTACACACACACTCTTAATGGTAACCAACTTTCCTTTGGGGATATTGTGTACCTGTGTGCAGGTGACAGTGTCCTAGGGCAAAGTTGGAGAGCCACTAACTTGCAAGTTTTTGCAAGAGATGGGCACCTGGGGTAGGAAAATACCCCAAAACAGAAGATAAGGGTAAATCGTTCTAACTTTGAATTAGCTTACTCAATTGGCTTCAGATTTGGTATGTACCACCCTACCACTTAAAAGGACACACATTGCAGTTTTGAGAATGGAAGTTAAACCTGTTTATTTGTAAGAGCATTTTAAATTTTCTGTGGGGCCAGTGCCATGGCCTGTGAAACCCATGCATAACCCCCACCTACGCATGTGCACGCAAACCGCATGCAAGTCCATAGTGGAGACATTGTGCCACACGGAAGCCACGTGGATGGGGTTTGGGATTGTGGCTATTGTTTACAATGGGAGTATAGCCTACCTTTAACTATCCAACCACTACTGCAGCTGGATAATAAGAAAATTCTTGCATCCTAGGGTGCTCTCAGGGTCATCGAATGATGAGAAAGTGCAGAGTAGTGGATAAAATGTTGGATTTGGGAAATTAGGGTTCAGAATTCAAATCCCATCTTAGCCATGAACTCCACCCAGTGATCACGTTATCTTCCAGCCTCATTTTCTCATCTATAAAATCATGGGAACAATATGACATATCTCAGAAGGATGGTGTAAGGATGAACTGGATAAGAATTGGAAAGCACTTTGAACACTAAAAGTGTTATCTAATTAATAATAATAAGCAAATATTAAACACATTTTATAGGACCATGAATAAGCTGGAGTGTTTCAATCATTTTACTCTTTGTTTCCCAGAAGCGTCTGTAGATAATTGATTTATTCTAATATTTTTTTATGCAAAGTGCATATCTGCCAGTCAATAAGACTATATTGTATTGCATCTTTAGATTTGGGGACAGACATAGGAAGTTAGCAGTGAGCCTGTCAACGCTACTGTTTTCCATAGGCTGATAAAACAGTTGTGGGGTTTGGGGCGGGGCGTAGGGTGTGTGTGTTAGATTTAGATTTTGCTTATTCTACTCCTGACACAAGCAATTAAGTTACAGAAAAGGTAGTAGGATTTTTCTAGAAATAGTAAAGGAATTTTGGATTTATTTATTTATTTCAATAAACAATACCACTCAATAAGTGGAGCTGCAGTAAAAAGGTGGATCCTTCATTTCACATGCAGATCTTATTTTCTGGCTTTGTCAGCTTATTGTTTAAATGTATACTAAGGTCAGGAACCCATGTTGACTGCATTGCTGCAATTTGCAGTGATTTTTGCAGAATCAGCCAATCCTCGCAGTGACAGGCTGAAATTGCAGTGAAACTGCAGTGGGAGCTGTCTGCAGGATCTTTAAATCCTGGCTCAGGAAGAAACTTGTCACCTGACCCCAAACTAAAACTGCTGCTGCAGCTGCTGTCTGTCCGGGAGGTGTGACCACGACCCATGAGGGTGAATAGACACCTGGGAGATGAATTGGTGCGTGTGTGTGTCTTAGGGCCCTATGTCTTGGTGAGGGAGGTCTGGGGCTTTAACTTGAGGTGGGGAGTTCTGGGGTGCTGAAATTCCAGAGGATTTGAATGGTGTTTCATTAACAAAATTGTGATTCTATATTAAATCTGTTGAAAAAGCATGCCGGTAAGCAAATTCGGATGCATAAAATGTTGCATAATTATGCACATTAAGTTAATTATGCAAATGTCAATGTTGGTGGTGATTTGCAGAATTTGACTTTACTGGTTGCAAAATTTAAGCATTTTTGGTGCAGTGCACATGGGACCCCGACTAAGGCCACTGGCAGGCTACCTTTCTCCTCTTGAATAAATAGCTGCTTTGGAAAATTCTTCACATGGAGTGGAATACTAGGTCACTGTACATGGCTCAATTGTTCTGTCAGGCATTTTCTCCATCTACACTTTAAAATACCTAATTATGTCTGTCACTTAGGTATTGTTTCACTTTTTCTGTTAATCAAGAACTGGGGTGGAAAAGTAATAAGATCTTGGAAATCTAATACCTGATGGATGACAATGGGTAAAAATAGATGTGACAGCGATCCGCTGTGGCCCTTTGTCCTGGATCTCACCTGCATGTCTGTGCAGGAGCCACCAGATGTTGGGCTGGGATTGCCCTGGGCCATGTTGACAGCTAGCCCGGACTCTGACCTCGGGGAAACCCCTGAAGTCACAGCCTGGACTAAGGTTTGCCCAACTAGGCAACAGTGATCCACGGCAGGCTATCATGTCTGTTCCCGTGCAGCCAACATGGCCCAGGTTGGGTCCGCCATGGCTAGCTACAATGGCTGGCTGTTACTGACCGCCATTGCTGCCAGTCATGATGGGGGGGGGGCTGGGCGCAGTGCAGGGGTGGGACTGACTGCAAATTCCGTGTGCTCACTGTCCTCTCCGGTGCCCCAGCCAAGGGCATGCCTGTTTGGCACCCCAACCTGGTCCGGACCATGTCCGCTATGGCGGACTGCTGCCATGCAGCTATCACTTCTGTTTTTACCCAGTATTTAATTTGTCCTGGTGCTGCACCCGTGGACTTTAGAGGTGCATGTACTCACCTGGAATGGTTCTTGTCCACATTCTAACACTCTCCTGGAAAAGCTTTCTTCTCTCCCTCTCTCTCTCTCTATGAGTTGTCTCTCTCTCTCTATGAGTTCATCAACTTGTAGAAGCAATGACTGACTTTAAAAAGGTCATAGTCTTGACAGCTTCATTTTTGGTGAAGTAGGGGACTGGACTGAGCATACCAGAAAATAAGTATCTACAAAATATATAATAATTGGCTAGAGAAAGCTCAGCAGAAACTGAGGTTCCTTCCAACACTTTCTGGGAGAGCATTATAGCTGCTATACAAGGTAGCTAACCCTACTTGCAAGGCTGGTAAAAGACTGAGAATTTTTGGAGGACACTGGCCTAAGCCCTGTGAAGTAGCTCCCTTTAATTAGGAAGAGAAATACAATGGTGAGAGAAGAAAAAACAGTGCTAATAACTCCTCAGAAAAATGCTGTTTCTGCATCTGAATTCTGTCTGCAATATTTTGATTTCCTTATCACATCTGTGCATACTCTGGCTTTTTTTTTAGAGTATGGACAGATGCCCACAAGCATCCTGGCGTCTGCCCTCAACTCTCACCGACTAGTTATGGGAGGCTAGATATGTCACTTTGGCTACAATCCTCAATTTACTTACTCCAGTGTAATTTAATTAATTAAATTAATCTCAGTGATTAAATTATTCTGAGTTTTTCTGTTAATCACTTTTTTCTGGTAATCTGTTAATTAACAGAAAACTTGAGCAAACTGTTTACTTTGGAGTAAGCGGTTTGAGGATTGTGGCCTTACCCTTCCTTTGTTTCAATTTACCTATCTGTGAATTGACAACAATAAACACTTATGTCACAAGGATATTGTGAGACGTTGCTTAATGTCTATAAGCTTTGAGATGCTTGAATGAAAAATGCAATAGAAATTTGAATGGTAAACGTTCTGAATCGACTTGTCCACCTTTGTGTAAAATATACTAATTTTTCATAATTCTTGGAACGTGAGGATGTCTAATAAATTTGGTCTCCACAAACCAGCACACAAATTGCTTCCTTATGTAACGTAGTAATGGATAATAATATACACTGCAGTTCACCTGATAGCACATTCCCTGGACTCATTATATGGACTAATGGCAATGCTGTTTTTTCTGATATATTTTTCAAAATAAGTCCAGTTTTATACAACGACATTCTAAAGCATGATGTGTAAAGCATGATCGCTCCATGACCAAGCTCCCCCTTACCTCTCAGACCTAATCGCCCTACGCACTCCTGCACGCGCTCTCCGCTCTTCCTCTGTCCCCTCCCTCACTCTCCCTCGTTTCTCCTGCTCGCCCAACCGCCTTTGTCCCTTCTCCCTCGCTGCCCCACATGCCTGGAACTCCCTCCCTGCCAACATCCGCCTTGCCTCCTCCCTCCGCTCCTTCAAATCCCTCCTCAAGACCCACCTTTTCCATGCTGCCTTTCCCAATGCCCTCTAGTCTTTCCCCTTGCTCTTACTGTCAGCCCTCCTCTGCTGACTGCTGCTACCAACCTCCTCGTAACCAAGCCAAGTACACGCAGCTGAGACTTCGCATCCGCCTGAATATTTGTTTGTCTTCTCCCATGTCTCTCCCACTGTCCCCTCTCCTTGTCTCCCCCTCCTTGTCTTTTAGATTGTAAGCCACAGGCAGGGACCGCATCTGATTGTATGTTCTGTACAGCGCCAGGTTTTGCAACTGGCGCTTTATAAATGTTTAATAATAATAATAATAATAATAATAATAATAATATTTGTGGAAGTAAGCTGTATTCCTAGAGAGTAGTAACAGAAACAGAACTCAGTAACTTGGTTTTGTCAGTCACAGTGGAAACATCCTCATATTTTACTGCTGAGACCCCAGCTGTGACCTTGAGGGCGCTTTCATTCTAATGAGTACAAAATGTCTAATACTCAAACAACTGAATAAAAGAGCTGTCTGTATACCTACTATTTCAGGTCTGGTCTCAAATTATGCCAAAACAGATGTTCTTTTTCTGTAAGTGTACTATTACAAAGGAATTGACTTAAGACCACCCATCTCATTTGAATGTGAACGTCACATTGGAATTACAATCCAAGAAGCCAGCACTTTTGCCTACTAAGCTCCACAGTCTATATTAAGTATTTGTTCTAATTGTGTAAACATTGAATTGATTCAACTTGTCAAAGTCAACTAATGCCGTTTAGAAAGCTACCTCGATAATGCATCAAAATGTTTAAAGTCCCCGGAGAACAATGCCTTTTGAAAGCTTTCTTTTGAAACTGATGGAAGTGCCATGCAGACCTTTAAATATTCATGCATATTCACAAAGAGGGTCTTGTCCAGATGCTGAAGCACAGGGAGTTGAAGTTTCTGAAAAGAGGATTCATCCAGAGAACAAAAAACTCCAACCTCTGCCCCTGCTAGAGTGCCATGGGATTTTCTTGTTTCTTAATCATTCCTTCAACAGATGGGGCCATAGATATACATCTTATCATCAAAAAAGTGCTTCCAATGGAATACCAAGGCTTACATTACATCATACCATGGGACTGGTAAACAATAGATTTCCTAATTTTCCTGGAAGAGGGCTTATTTTCATAGTACTTACATGCTTACATTTTGATGCTCAAATTCAAGTTCTTTTGAGGACATGTTTGAGAACAATGATCCAATTCTGATATGTTTTGCTCACCATAAATAAGCTGTACAACCTCAGTTATCTTAAACTGTTGTCTATGTAGTGATTTCCCAGCCTGCTCCTCTCCATTAAAGTTTGGTTTACAAAGAACATGAATATAAAGAATAGTTTCTTTCAACAGTAAAGTATTTTAATTACACTCAGCTTCTTTAGCTATGGAAGTAAATTTAAGCTTTAATGGACTCACCTAAAAAAAGTTGCATTTATTTAATTAGTTAATTTATTTAATTTAATTAGTTAATTTATTTAAAATCTTTTCCTCCTGACAATAACAGAGAATCAGTTAATTTTCATACAGAGCATATTTGATAAAGTAAAAAAAAATATAAAAAATAAATATGAAATGCAATGTTATGGTTGTGAGGCAAAGCATGTGCAATTCAGGGAGCCTGCTTCTCTGCACCCTTGCACTTTGTTCACGGTGGTGGAAGGTGAATGTAATCCAGATGTTAACATTTCAATCCTAGTTAGCACTGATGCGGATGATGACACAAAGTTCAGGGCAATTCAGAATTAGGCTCAAAGAACCATTATTATTTATATAGCATTTCAGTGTTCAAAAGCTTCGAACTTTTATTCAGTTCACCCTCACAACAACCCTCTAGGGGTCAGGGAAGTGAAGCTGAAAGATTTTGACTTGCCCAAGGACAACCAGGGAGTTCATACAGGATTTGAACCCTACTCTCCCTATCCAAGTTTAATTTATTATTCACCAGGCTACAACAGTTCTAAATTATGGTGCCTTTTGGGCAGTGATGGGGGAGAGATGTATGGTTTCATATCACATGCTGGCTATACTTCAGGACTTAAGAACATAAGAAGTGCTATACTAGGTCAGACCAATGGTCCATCCAGCCATGCATCCTATCTCCTAATGGAGTGATCTATTCCCTCCTGTTTACTCCCAGTTCCTGACAGTCAGAGGTTATGTCCCCCAATCAACACGATCAATAGTCAATGGACTTGTTCTCTAAGAACTTCCTGCATCTCTGGCCCTTTACAGTGGCCTTGGCTGAAATCTGCCTCTGCCGCTGAAATCTGAAATGGTGCCCCTGGCTCCAGATGTGTTAGGCACAGTCCATTTGAGCTGTTCTCCTCTATGATTGCCCTGGCGGCAGAGGCTTCCATTGATCAGCAGTGCTAGGAACGCCCTGGTTGCAGAGGCTTCCAGTGACCAGAACTAAGACAGTACTGTCTCTATAACCCACTCACTATCAGTGAAATCACACTACAGCTGTTCTTGGTGGCGTTATTTAAGTCGGGGCTCAGTGCTGGTGATAAAGGCTGATTTGCAGGCATGGGCGAACAGATCGCGGTTCGTGTTCGGCCGTTCGGTTCGGCCGCGATCGGTTCGTGTG
>QEPC01000281.1:1140674-1156733 GCA_003113815.1 Sphenodon punctatus | reverse complement strand
TCCCTGCTACATTTGGCCTTCCAGTGACCTGACAGAAGACCATGTTTTAGCCACCCGAACACAACCGAACGCGATTCGAATTGAACGAACTGTTCGGCCATTTCGTAGTTCGGTTTTCGGTTCCGTTCGGTGTGTTCGCCATTTTCGTCGTTCGGTGTTCAGTTCCGTTTGGTGTGTTCGCTATTTCGGTGTTTGGTGTTCGGTGCGTTCGTGTTCGTGTTCGGTTGTCCGAACAGGCCGAGTTCGGGCCGAACACCGAACTACCGAACCACGTTCGCCCATCCCTACTGATTTGCTCAGTGTGTAGATTGACCGGCCCTTGCTCTGTGCTTTCTTGCTGTTGTCTTGTGGAAGCTCTACATGTTGTCAGTTAAGTACCTTGTGTTGTACTGTTCATTTTTGCTGTGTGCTTAGATCCTTCTCCTTTTGTAGCTCTGTTGATGTAAGCCAGCTTCTCTCCTGTGAGTGTGTCTATCTCCTGCCTCCTCCCTTGTCTTCTTGTTTCATACTCTCTTGGAAATGAACAGTGTCCATCTACTGTGGTGGTCCATGAGAAATTTTGAGAACTGACAGTCCAGAAAGTTTGTGAACCATGGTATATATTAATACAGAAAAGTAATGTTTTAAGAGTTGTTTTTAGCAAAAGAAAGAGACAGAATGCAATAGATGTAATCCTGCATTGTTTCAGCTCCAATTGGCTTCAGTGGTGGAGAACTGCATTTAGCCTATGGGTGTTTTTACACATAACGTCAATGGGTGTCTGAATGTCTGTTTTGACCTTGATATGAACACCGTTTTGGCCCTGTGTTCACCATGTGGCACTGTTTAGACACACACCACATTGTGCGGCAAATCAGTGTTTTGCTTGCCACCCAATCTCAGCATGCAAGCACTACCACCTCATTCCCCGTGTTGTACCTGCTAACATACTGCACAATAGCATTAGACTCAGCGTTGGCCATGTGTTCAGCTGAAACACACAAATTGTCCTTGTGATGCAATGGTATTCACATTGCATGTTCAACGGGTAGCCAAATTAGTGCTGGGATTGTTATAGTGCTTACACACAATGGCTAAACATGTGCTATGGGGTTTTGACACCTGATCTTCGTTATGTCTAAAGATGCCCTATGTGCAACCTCGCCGAGATGACCCTGTCAGAATTTAGAACACTTGATTCTTAGTTTTGCTTCCCTGCTTTTTAAAATTTCGACATGCTGTTTTTGAAGGTAAAAAGAAAAATCAGGGAGGGAGAGATTCAAAAGATAATCTGCTGTTAAGTTCTTTGCTGAAACAGCACACTGTTTCTTCTATCAGACACAGGGTGTTAACACAAGTGACAGCGGACAGTCGCCATAAAAAATCAATCTGGACTGAGAAGCCACTGGCAACCTGGTCAGGCTGTGGAACAAATGTTCATGCGGCTCAGCCAGGGGGCTGGCCCTGTCCCAATGTTGCACCCAGTGCCCCCCACCCCCCGCCACTATGATGGGCAGCCATGGCAACCGGCCATGGTGGATCTGATCCAGACGGGCCACAGTGGGCTATAAATCAGGGTTACTTACCAGTAACTCAGTTCTTTGAGAGAGCTCCACATATTCTCTCTAATGGGACCCCTTCCTGCTTGGAAAGAGCTCTGGAAACACTTCATTTGTCAGCTGTTTCCAGGCAGACTGCCTGGAATCTTCCAGATGATGGCCAGGCTCTGTCCTGGCAGGCCCCTCCCCCTCCCTGCATGGGCTTTTAGTTTCGCAAGATAGAGGAGATGATGAAGAGGGGACAGAGCCTACCTCCGCCAGTTCTTTCCAACTCCTGACAGTGGATACAAGATAAACACTCTGAGTCACAGGGGAAGGATGGGCAGGTAGTGAGAATAAGCAGAGCTCTTTCAAAGAACGGTTACCACAAGGTAATGGTGGGAGCTGCCGCCACGATTGTTGAGGAGGCCAGAATTTGGAATGGGGGGCGAGGAGTCACTGTAAGCTGCCCCGCACTCCGCGGAATCAACGGAGTGCACTGGAGCAGCTGCTGCCGCCGACGTTGCTAAGTACTGCCGCCTGTTCCAGTCATAAGGGCATTTTTGGTGGGTCCCCAGAGGAGCGGAGAGCTGGGCCATGATAGGCTTCCGAGGCAGCGGCTGCCGCACTAATTTCCCTCTGCATGTGGGGGTAGTGGCTGACAGAGAAGGCCAATGAGGGGAGTGTTTTCTTGACGAGCTGCAGGCACTCCAGCGACGAGCGGGACTGTAGCTGAGCCAGCAGATGCCCAAACCCCGCACATAGACCAACGCGGAGGGAATAATTGACAGCAGTCGCCTATGGCGTGGGCGCGCGTTGTGGCCAGCGCGCCTTAGGCGCTGGCAGTAGCCGGTAGCCGGAGGGTTTGCCCTGGTCTCGTACCTTGTTATGTGGCCAAGAGTTTGGTTCCTTGTGTGAGGTATTTAATTTGTTGTTATTTAGGTTACGGTTTTAGGAGTTTTAGAGGTGACTATTGGGCTACATTTACCCTAATCTTGCTATACTAAACATGCCTGCACGATGGAAGTGGCAGGCTAAGGAGGGAATTGTGGATCCTCCCTCGATTAAACAGTGGAAATTGGAGGCTTTTTTCCCTGATGTCCAGAAATGCCTGTTGCCTATAGAGGGGGCATCCCTCCCTGCCCAATTACATACTCCCTCTAAATTGGCTAACACCCAGCCTCCCCAGGATGGGAGTACTCCCCTGCTGAGTCATTATGTATCACCAACTGGGGCACTCCCCGGACATTATAGTTGTTGTTCTCCCTTGGAAAGGAGGCAACAGGAAGATCTGAAAGACCTTGGGGGGGAAAGTACCCAGAAACTTATGTCAGAGCAAATTTTGTTAATTCATCGAACCTTGCTACTCATTTTTTCTCATCTCAAAATAATAACTGATGGTATGGGGGAAATGAATATTGGGAGTAACTTGCCCTCCTCGTTGGGTACCAAAGCACCCTCAGGAGGCAAACTGTGTGAGGCTACAAAAATGGACAATAAGGCCAATTTAGAGGACTGCAACCAGAGTGATCCTCCTATGGTTATACGATCACTGATGGATTCTAGCAAAATTTCACGCACTGTACATAATAGGGAGGGTGGGGTCTTTGCTCCATGTAAAGAGGTTATTGCCTTTACAGTATTTCCCTTCTGTAATAGTACTTGTCCTTTGTGGGATGTTCCAGAAAGGGTAGCTATGCATCTGACTAACATAACCAACTATCTGTTTATGCCTGAGGATATTTGCACCATTAGGGTGACATATAAGGGTTTGCTAAGGTGTAATTATGTCATTTCATTCTGGAAACCCACACAGATAAATATTGCCTGGAGGAATGTGGGTTTGTTAGCTACGTATGGGATAAAATTAGACCCAGGGATAGTCAGAGGTGGCATGATGGTTTATCATCTGGTATGAGGGGCAGAGCCTGTTTGCACAGGGCACCTCGGGAGGAAGGGGGTAATCCTAGCTTGATTCCCTTGAAGGATAAACCTAAGATTAATTGACATATGGCTCCCCTTCTCCCCAGGGATGTACCAGGAAAACAAATACAACTCAAACTCCACAAGTAGATAGAGTGGGAAAGCAGATACTTCCTGGGGCAGAGAGTTGGGTACAGCAAGTCCCTCCTAGCGTGGCTGATACTTGTTCTCCACGTTTGACCAGGAAGGATAGCATGGAGGTTATTGAGGGTACTGGTCCTGAGTGCCGGGAGGAGGCAGAATGCCTGGAGCAGGATACCTTGATTCCCTCTAAGGCACCTTATGAGGTTGGAACCTCAGGTGCAGTGGAGCAGGATCCATGTTGTTGTAGCACAGAAGTAAACGTGCCTACCTGGAATAATATTGATAGTGGGAAGCGGGGGGTAAGTCATCTGATTAAGTATGACCCCCTGGAGATTGAAACTATCTCCGGCACCAATGAGGGAAGCTTTACCTTAGTAGATGGAGATTTGAACCTTGAGATGAATTATGTGGGGAACCCTGGGGTTGCTTCCAAGGCCCATACCAGTGCCCAATGGGAAGCATACAGATATTTGTCTCCCTTGGAGGAGGGTGAAGTATCTACGGCCCAGCCGGATGTGCTGGGCCTGGAGTTAAATATGCAACACAGAAGGTTCAAGTTTGGTGTAGACCCCCAGGATGGAACTGTGCCTTTCATTTTTGGGGTGAGGATTGATGGGCCTCAGGGTGCCTCATCTGCTATGCCTGGCCCGCAAATGGAGGGGAATAATTTGCTGCAGCCAGGCAGTAACGGAGACAAGGATATGCTGGGCAAGGTAACATCTCAGGGAGAAGCCCCAGGTCTTGATTGTCAGTTACAAATAGATGGGGGGGGGAGGGGGGAGGCATTAAAAGGGGGATTGTGGAATGACCATCTGCCCAGGTTAGGGTGGCTCATGGAACATCTCTGGCTGGAAATCTAGAGTGGCCGACCAGGAGTCACTGTCATTCTTGCTTACAAATGACATTATATGCCTTCAGGAGACTTGGCATATAGGTCCTATCACTCTACCAGGCTATCATGCCTTTAGTTTGGATGCACAGCCTTCTAAGAAGGGGGGACTTGCTAGTGGGGGCTGTGTGTGCTTCATTTCTACTACATTAGGAGCTGTATACCATTTGTTACCAGGTCATCCCACTCGCTTATGCGGGACGGTGATGACTCTTTATGGGAAGACTTTGGCATTGATTAACATGCATGTCCCTCCCTGATCCTCCCATTAGTAAAGTGAAATTTTTTGGGAGGAACTAGTGGTAACAATTGAGACATTGGAGGAAATTTATGTAGATGTGGGAATACTCCTGGTTGGAGATTTCAATGCTCGGTTGGGGGAGTCCGATTTGGCTTTGGCTTAAGCTGCTGGACTTTGGGAATTAGGTGATTTCCCCCTTGGGCTTGATAGGAGATCCAAGGATGGTACCATTAATCAGTGGTATAATTTTGGCAGCGGTAATGTTTAAAACAGGGATGATTATATTAAATGGTCGGTCTGTACGTGATCATCCAGCCGAGATCACTTATATCTCCTCTCAGGGAAACAGTGTTATAGACCTAGCAATAGTTTCTGGGTCACTGCTCCCTATGGTAGAATGGTTGGCGGTTACATACCACTCTAGTAGTGATCATCTGCCGGTAGTAGTGAGTCTGGCTGGATTAAAAAAAAACAAATCGGGGGTACGGTTATCTTCTTCCCCTAAAGCAGCAGCAGGGAGGCGTAGAGTTAGGTGGAATTAGAGGCTCGAATCCCAAATTAAGTTTATTTTGTCCTCATCCGAAGGGGATAGTTGGAGACAAGGGCTGGAGGAGGCCCAGGATTTTGAGGAACTTTTCCTTGGGTATCAACAAATCCTGGATGGACTGGGATTGGTGTTATATTCCAGTTCAGAAGGCCACTCTGGTGTTACACCTATTAAACATCCATGGTATGATGGAGAATGTTTTACAGCGCGGAAATCCCTGAGAGCTGTATATCGCAGATTATGGGGAAGTCATTCCCTTACAGATCTGACACTTTTGAGGCAGGAGAGGGCGATGTATAAAAATCGTTTAAAAGATAAAAAAAAGTTAAATTTCAGCTAAAATTATGGGGGGAAATTGAAAGGGCAGCCAAGGAGAAAAATTTGAAACGATTTTGGGAACTAATTAGAGGCTGCGGGAAAGTTAGGAAGGAAAACAAGTCCCTGGTGGAGGCAGAGGACTGGGTAGCACATTTTACCAAATTGTATGCCGTGGATCCTTCCCCGCAGGTGCCATTACCGGTGCTAAGTTTCCTTCCGCATTGGCCGGCTGTGACTACGGCAGAGGTGGAGGAACTTCTTGATAATCTTAAACAGGGTAAGGCACCGGGCATAGATGGCCTTTTGGCCAAAATCTTTACATCTAATAAACCATGGTGGGCTACCATCCTGGCATTACCTTTTACTGGCATCAACCAATCAGGGGACTTGCCTAAGAGCTGGGAGCAGGCTGCTATTGTCTTGATATATAAAAAGGGACCCCCTGGGGAGGCGAAGTATTATAGGCCTATCAGCCTCCTTAGCATAGTAAGCAAGCTATATGCAAGGTATCTGTTAAGGAGGCTAGAGAATGGTTGGATGCTGAGAGTTTTCTCAGTAATGAACAGAATGGGTTTAGGGCAGGCTGCTCGACAGGAGATCGTTGTTTTACTCTTGGCCACCTAGTGGGAAAATATGCCTAATCCACTGGATTGTATGTGGCATTTGTCGATCTATGCTCTGCGTTCGATTTGGTCTCCAGGAACCATCTATGGGAAAAACTTTCTGCCACATCCATCGATAGCCACCTCCTCTACCTCATTCATAGGCTTTACACTAATACCTCCCTACGAGTCAGATTGGATTTGGGAGAATTATATACTAGGACAATAGCAACTGAACGTGGGGTGAAGCAGGGGTGTGTGCTGGCCCCCACGTTGTTTAACATCTATTTAAATGATTTAATTCCAGCTGTTACAGATACATATAACCACCCTCCTAGGATTGGAAGTACCAACATAGCCATCCTCCTGTTTGCGGATGATGCCATCCTCCTCTTTAGATCTCGGGTAGGGCTGAATAGACAGCTGGCCGCCTCAGGACAGTATTGTAGCCAGAACTATCTTGAATTGAACTATGATAAGTCCAAAATAATGATTTTTTTGGCAAAACATAAGGTCCACCGCTGGCAGTTAAACAATCATGCTTTGGGACAAGTGAGCTCCTATAGATATTTAGGGTTGGTTTTTCAGACGAATGGATGTTGGACCATGCATATGAATGCTGCTAAAAGACAGGCGAGGGTATTGGGGAAGTCAATCTGTAACTATTTCAGATCTAGGGGTGGGTACCTGGTGATCCCAGCACTTGGGGATTATAGGGCTAAATGCCTGACAACTTCTTTTTGGAGCCCAGTTCTGGGCACTGGGTAAGACCAAATCCCTTGAATACATCCAGAATAGGTTCTTGTGTTCCATTTTGGCTGTACCCAGTCATACTCCTTGTTGTGCAATACGTTTAGAATGTGGGGTTCTATCCATAGAGACCCAGGTGTGGCTTCTTGTATTGGGATATTGGCTACGCTCACACTACTCTTTAGCAGCCCCTTTGGCTGTCATGGTTTTGTCTGACAGCTTTACTAACCCTTGGGTTTCCCGTGCACAAAAGAAGTTGTGCCAACTTGGATTCTCTCTTGACAGTTTAATGACCTTGGGATATAGGAGGGCCAAAAGGCTGATTAAGCAACGATTGATAGATGTTAGTATCCAGGAGGAAATAGCTGCCATGAGGGGGAGGTCAACGCGGAGAGACATGGTAGATTTGTTCGATTATTCTCTTCAGTCGGGCCCCTATTTACAATATCAGATAGGGGTCCAAGTTCGCAGATCATTTACAATACCTAGAATGAACGTTTTCCCCTCAGCTGTTACAGAGGGGCGTTTCTCAAACAAGGATTCAGCCTTGTGTTTTTGCGATTGTACTATGACCTTGGAGGATTCTATTGGACATATTTTATTTATTTGTGAGAAATATACTGAGGTCAGAGATAAGTGGCTGTGACCTGTGCTTGATAGCCTCCGACCTGGGCTTACGATTAAGCAGAACATTCTATTCTTCCTTGCGGGGCGGAATGAAGAACTCACTAAAAGTGTGAGTACTTACCTGTATTGTACCCTGTTAATTAGGAGTCGCTAGTTGACATGTTAGTCAATATATAGTATGTGATGGGGAAATTTGATACATGTATTTGTTGAGTCCATTTGTTGTGATGTATGTTTTTATTCCTTTTCGTAATGGCTAACGCCATACAATAAAATGTTATTCATTATTCTTTCAAAGAACTGAGTTACTGGTAAGTAATCCTCATTTCTTCTTCAAGGATCTCAGCAATTCTCACTTATCGGAGAGTAATAAGCAGTGGATATTTGCCAGAGGTGGGAAGTGAGGAGTGTTTCAGAAGAGAGACTGTGCATGGGAAGCCAAATCCAATGAGCAATGCTTCAAAAAGGTGTGCAAAGAGGACCATGTCACCACTTTGCAGATGTCCAGAATAGACACGTTGCAGAAGTCAGCAAGTGAAGTAGACATGGCTTTAGTTGAATGAGCCATAATTCCTTTCGGGAGTTCTTTGCCAGCAAGAGTGTAACATGCATGAATGCACTGAGGTATCCACTTCAATATGCACTGGAAGGTCACCTTGACACCTACCTGCTGACCACCGAAAGAGACAAATAAGGAGTCCGAGGCTCGAAATTGTTGTGTACAATCAATATAGAATGACAGCACTCACTTCATGTCCAATGTTTACAGGATCAGTTCCGTCTATGAACTTTATGGTTTCAGGAAGAACACTGGCAATGAGATAGTCTGGTTTAGCTGGAAGGGTGAAATTACTTTTGGAACAAAGGATGGGTCAACCCTCAGGTCCACCTTGTCCTTGCGGAAGATCAAATAGGGAGGAGAGGCATGTAGGGCAGCTAATTTGCTTACCCTCCTAGCTGAGATTATCACTACTAGAAAGGTTGTTTTCAGCATAACATTTTTGACTGAACAGGTAGCCGTAGGTTCAAAGGAAGGCCTCATCAGGTATGTCAAGACGAGGTTCACGTTCCATTGAGGAACCAGTCAAGATACTGGTGGAAAAGTGTTCTTCAGGCTCTTCCAGAATGATCTTGTGACTGAATGTGAGAATATAGGTATGTTGCCTATAAGCTGCAAATAGGCTGAAATAACAGCTAGGTGCATCTTTATTGAAGATAGTGATAGCGATGTCACCAGATTGAGGAGGTAAGTATGGACTTCACTGAGCATTAAGGATGCCTCAGAAATATTACGTTGTCTACACCAACTTTGGAAATGTTTCCATTTGGCTGTTTAATCAGGCTTGGTCAAAGGTTTACAGGCATTCAGAACTATGGTAGAGACTTTTGGAGAAAGCATCAAACTTAAGGACAAATCATCCATGTGCAGAGGTGCAGCGACTGGAGGTCATGATGTAAGACCAGTCTGTCATCCTGTGAGAAAAGGTCTGAGCAAAACAGCAGAGTGAGTCGGTCCCTTGGTATGCTGTGCAAACTATGGAACCAGGGTTGCCTGGGCCAATAAGGTGTGATGTGGACCCTTATTGGCCCAGGATCATGTGAACCCTGTCCCTCCTTGCTTTGTAAATCACCTTATGTAGAAGAGGAACTGGTGGAAAAGCGTAGAGGACCATCTCGGTCCACAGGATAGCGAAGGCATCTGAGATTGAATCCCGGTGGTGGCGGCCGGCTCTGCTGCAGAATCTGGCAAGTTTTGATTTGTGGGACATAGTGAAGAGATCTATTGAGGGCAAACCCCACATCTTGAAGATGCATGAGACAATATCATCATGGAGGCTCCACTCATGTTTCTCTTGTAACCAGCAACTGGCCCTTGGAAGGATTTGGGTGGGCGGGGGGTGGGGGTGGGTTTGAATTCTGGAACTGTGCAGTGGCTGACTGTAATTTGTGTACGAAAGGGGTTAGTTATTGGGTTGGTGGGTGGAGTGGTTAGTGGGGTAGGGTGGGGTGGGGTGAGTGGGGGTTTTATGTGTTTTGGGGTGGGTTTGGTTTTTTTAGTGATGGATGAATGGGTTAAGGGAGGTAGGGGTTTTCCCATCGGTGAGAGCAGTGGGTTGGGTAGGGGAGGGGTACTTTCCCAGTCAGTGAGAGCGGCCTTCCCTAAAAAGGCCGGAGTCTTTTTAGGGAAGGTTACTGAATGGGTGGTGGCCTGTTAGCTGCAGGCGCATCTGGATCGCACTGAATTTCTTGATCCCGCAGAGTCTGGTTTTCATCCGGGTTATGACATGGAGACAGCACTTGTGGCCTTGGTCAACGACCTCCTAGTGGAGCTAGATAAGGGGGGGGGTTAGCTGGGGTTGGATGGCAAATTGATTTTTATGCAGATTTGGGAAATAATGATGTGGGGTTTATATATTTATGTTATATTTATGATGTTTTTGTTGATTTTATTGTTACTAAATCTGTTAGCTGCTCTGAGTCGCTATTAGGCGAGAGGGGTGGGGTAACAATCTATTAAATAAATTTTAAAAAATCTTCCTCTGACCATAGACGTTGAGCTACAAGATCTTCCATGTGTGTTCCCCATCCTGTTAATGATGCATTGGTTGTCACTATGATGTCAGGTTGCGGTGGTTCGAAGGGCATGCCCCGGAGCAGGTGCTGGGGCTTCATCCACCATCGGAGCAATTGAAGAACATCATCAGATATAAGGAGCTTCTTGTGCAGGGGATGGATCATGGGTGAATAGACTTTCCTCAGCCATTGCTGCAATGGTCTCAAGTGCAGCCTTGCCATGTGGATAACTGATGTGGTAGATGCGAACAGGGCTTGAAGCCTAAGGCGGAAGCTTGCCGTGTGCAGCTTGCAGCAGTGGAGATCCCGGATCCTAGACTGAATGCTGTCAAATCTTTCCCTCGGGAGGAAAGACCGCTGTCTGTGCGTATCAATGACAGTGCCTATGAAGTGTAGGAGTCTTGATGGAAGTAAATAAGATTTGTCCCAATTTACGATGAAGCCCAGCTCGTGCAGCTGGCAGACTGTTGTTTCCACATGTTCTTAGAGTTGGAGCCTCAATTTTGCCACTACTAGCCAGATGTCAATGTAAGGGGAGATGTTGACTCCCTTTCTGTGAAGATCGGTGACCACAACAGGAGCACACTTTGTAAACACCCTTGGTGCTCTGAACAGTCTGAAGGACAGGATGCATACTGGTAATGTTTGTCTCCTACAACAAAACGTAAACATTTTCTATGAGATGGTCTGATCGTTACATGAAAGTACACATCTTTGAGGTTGAGGGACACTAGCCAATCCCCTTTTTCAACTGTCTGAGATCCAATATGGGTCTTAGCCCTCTTTCTTTCTCAGATACTAGGAAATATCTAGAATAGAACCCTTTGCAGCGTTCACTATGGGGAACTTCCTCAGTGGCTCCCTTAGTTAACAGGGAATCAATTTCTTTAAGCAGTTGTGTCTTGTGAGGGGTGCCCCTAAAGTGGGATGGGGAAGGGGGACTGGGAGGAAGGATGGTCTCAAACTGGATAGCATAGTCACATTTAACAATTGCCCTGACCCAGGTGTTTTTGGTGACCTGGGTCTAGGCATCAAAGAAATTTGCCAGGTGGTTGGAGGTGTTAAACCCATGGCTTGGACTGTTGTTCAGAGGACAATGAGGACTACTGTCTAAGCCAGGGCTTTTGCCTCATGAACCTCTTACAGTTCTAAGAGTAAGACTGCTACTAAGGCTCCTGTTGCTGATGCGACTGTATGTGCCTACCCTGGGGGGCGGGGTGGTAAAGGATCTCTGTCTATAAGAGTAGGAAGCTGGGACAGAATAGTAGCACCTTTTAATAGCCTTAATCACCCCAGCTGACATGGCCATTTGGCATGTCTCTTTTATCTTTTTAAGAGTCTCATCTGTAGAGCTGGAAAACAACCCTTCACTGTCAAAGGTGAAATCCTCTATCATTATTCTCAGGAGTGATTGTGGTTGATCGTAGCCAGGTGTGACGGTGGAGGGTCACAGCTGAAACTACTGCATGAATGGCACAGTCCGCTATGTGCATTGTTGAGGTTAGTTGTAATTGTGTGAGCTGTGCTCCCTCCTTCTGCAACGCAGCTACATGGGTTTGGTCTGGAGAGGTGGAAAGTTGTGACCCAAGCCAATGCTGGTAGCCAGACATAGCTGCCAAGCAGTTGGTCACTTGGAGGGATAGTGTCGCTGATGAGAATTAATTCTGCCCCCCAAACATCTAGGCGCCTCCCCTCTCTGAGAGTGAAGTATGGACTGCTCCCGTTCGTGCTTTCTGGGTGACGGTAAAACATCGCTGCACTCTCTTGTGGAACAGTGTACAACGCATTGGCTAGCTTGTTGATGGGTGTGGAGGAAGAGGGATTTGCCTACACAGAGGCGGAATGCTCCATAAATTCATCACACAGGGGTATCATGATATGAACTGGGTCATCTGTGCCTAGAATCCCCAATACAGGACCAGTTGGTGTTTTTCTCAGTACCATGTTAAATACTTAGGGAAGAGCCGTGAGCAGGCTTTTCAGCATTGCCTGGAAAGCTCACACGTCCTCAGTGGACAACTCAGAGGAGGGGTTGGACACTACATCCGAAGGAGGAGGGGAAACTGTGTTCTCTTCTTCCAAGGCTGGGCAAAGTAGAGGAGTCGTCTGTGTTGTCTGTCTGTGCTCTTGGCTCACCCAGAGCACAAAAAGGTCTGTAGAAAAAGAGCCCCTGAAGGCACAGGCTGAGTAGACAGTGTGGGGATCAACAGGTCTGTAGAGGGTATGTCTATGGTGCCTATAAGCAGTGGGAGATCTACTGCAAGATCTGCGGTGCTGGTGTGCATGGAATCTGTCTCTATAGAAAGATGACTCCCGCCACCTCTGTGGGGAGGAGCAGGGGCCTTCATCTAGAAGGTTCTAGGCAGTCTGCCTGGAAACTGCTGACGAATGAAGTATTTCCTGTGGAGCAGGAAGGGGTTCCATAAGTGAGAATCGCGGAGATCCTCGAAGAATAACAAACATTATAGCCCACTGTAGCTCACTCTGGCCCAATCGGGCAGATGGCAGCCCAGGCTATGACCCTGGAGGTCTCCAGGATCAGAGCCTGGGCTAGTCACTAACACACCTGGGAGAAATCCAGGGCAAACATCTGGAAGGGCTCCAACAAACGTGATGGTGGCCAGTGGACCGCCGTCACGTTTGTTAACACTCACAGAGTACTGGTGAATGTTGTCAGTATACATAAAATATGTGTATTTTTGGCAAATCAAAGCCAATTTTACTCACCATCCCTACTGCTTTCCCTGCCCATCCAGCTTTTAATAAGGGGTGGAGAATGGGAATCCTATACATTTGCATAATTAGGCCGGTTCTAATTATGCAAATTAGGCCCCGCACCAAGACTTCGCACATGGCCTCACAAACCCTGGGGCCGGCCCTGCTCCCAGGCCCTCACCCACCAACATCAGCGAGGACTACATTTGTATGACACTCACGTGTTTCAGTGGAAACAGGAAAAATTCAGTCAACTTTAATGACACCCACATTAAGGCATTTTCTCCTGCCAGAGGAATCTAAATTAGTTTTAGTGTCAATGAGAATCTGCACAATGTGCAGGGCAATGAAGACATCCCCCAAAATGGTCCATTATTTTATTTTCCTGAAATGTGCTTTTATGTTCTTTTCCTAACAACCCTTCTAGAAAAACCCAACCAGAATTTACGATTGTTCCAAACCTTTCCAGAAATATTATTTGACCACCATCTAGTGCCCTTGAGCTATCTCATGGTGGAAAAACAACCGAGTTACTTAGGTAAGCTGAACTGCGTAGGCATGTCTGGAGAAAGGTCAGTCTATATGAAAACAGGTTGCTAAAGTTTTTGTACCAATTTATTTATATAACGAACTATGTCTTATAAGGTGAGTTAATATTTCTAATAAATATCAAAACTCAAGTTACCCAAATATATGCTACTAATGTTTATGTGCACTGTGCTGTGTGATAGAAGGTTGAAGAAAAATCTGTTGGACATTTTCAAGGACCTAACTGATAAGATGGAAAAAATGATCAGAACTGCAACTCTGCATTCAATTTATTTATTAATTATTATTATTTTTATTACTACACAGGTCCAAAGCTGTAGTCACCGTGCAGTTACACCATAATGGAAATGATCAGGCTGAAAGATCATTTGATTTCTGACTAATCAAATTTCGGGAGACCACAGACTACAGCATTCCAAGTAACTGGCACTTCATTTTTTGATAGAGCAAAAATAAATAGAAGAATTATGACCAAAATGTCTTTTCCACACATGGTACGGTGTGTACAAGTTTGCCTTTTTCTGAATCAACATGTGTGATTCTGAAATGCATTTGTGGGCTTGGAAAGGGCAAATTTTAGCTCTACCCTTCATTGTGAAACAGAAACCACTTTTTTGATAACTGCATTTATCAAAATGAGAGATCATTTTCCATTTCATTGTCACTTTCCTCACTTCTCTCCAGGCACTAGTAGAAAATGATGGGATGGGAGTGGCCAAATACTGGCCTTGCACATTCTATTTATAAGTCTCATGAAACAGACAATTTTAGGGTTCCTCACACATCTAATAATATTCTGGTATGGAATCCAACACATTCCATACAGTAATCAGTCAAGATCTGTACAAAGACTGCACATAAAGAAATTAAGTAAAAGTGGTTTTCATTCTAAAAACACTTTTTAAAATGTATGGTCTAACACAAAACACGTATTTTCCCCTGAAGGATTTCCTTGCCACCTGTCCTTCAACGATACTTGTGTTAGAAGATGCAATGAATGGTGTTAGTTAAAATTTACAGTCCAGTGTCATCTTCTGGTCCTGCAGAAGAGCCTCCCTCTCTGATGGATGCAAAACTGTTCATTTGAGCAGATCATCCTCAAAAGCAAAAATAAGGTTTTGAAACTCATAGAGTTTATGTTTTTAATTTATAAAATTAAGCCTGCTCCAGACAGGTAATACTGGTATGTAAGTTTGCCATCCCTGGGTTCTATCAGAAGCAGTGTATTGGCACATAGAGCCTTTTCAACATATAACGCTGGCTTCCTTCTAATACTTCAGAAACAAGATCCGATGTGATGCACATTAGAACAATGAAGCACTTCCCATTTAACTCTGCAGGGCTTGGAACACGGTAAGCTGCCACAACATCCTTCATCATCTTGCCTGTTGACAAAAGGAACAATAACTAGTCATGACTGGTCACTGAAGTGGGTTTTCAATTTTTTTTAAAAAAAGTAAATGCCTGAAAAAGAGAGATGATGTCACTCAATAGCAATTGTTTCACAAATATTGGGATCTCTGGTGCAGTTCTCAACCTCTCTTATTCCCAGCATGCTAATAAAGAAGAAATGTACTGTTTAATACTGTATGCTCCCTATGAACTAAAAGCAACACTTTGATGGGTTTAATGACTTGCAAAATGTTAAATAACTATAAACTCTACATTTATTTCTGTACTGCTGGTGAAAACTGGTAAAGTGACAACTCTAAAAAATTCCACACTTTTTAGTCAAGGTACAGTATAGTTTCTAAATAGTTAAAAAGTGACCAATAAATGTTTTAGTAATTTAATTATTGTTAAGTGATATAGAGTCCAATAGGTTGACTACAAACATAGCCGATGACCACCTCTAACATCATCTGCTGATGTACTTCTAAATACGTATGCTCATGTTCTCTGAGGTTTCCCCAGTGTGTGCTACTACATACTACTCTTAAATCTTTATAAAGTATTTGTAAATAGGACTTAAAGACTGTGCCTTTCTTTTAGTCTACAGAACAGGTACAAAACCATGCCTCTAAACAAAGCTAAAGCTAAAGAGGTATTGCTCAATAGTGGAAGAACATTCATTGGGAGCGAAAAGATAACTCACAGGACAATCCTCCACCATTGGGAGTTTTGCCATTGACTCTAATTGTGGGAAATTGTCCTACTCGTCTTCCCATCCAAAGAATGCTAACACAATGGCATCACTTCTTCCAAGAGCTGAGGATGTGTGATGTGAATACCAGTTATTAGAATTAATGCTGCATGCTATCTTTTAAAAAAGATTTAGTTCATTTAAAGTGCATTTGTGTTCTGATGATGATCCCCTCCCGCCTCCTGACCTCTGTTGCTCCCACTTTCGCTTCTCCTTTTCTACATGTCATCAATCTCTCCCTTTCTACAGGCTCCTTCCCCTCTGCCTTCAAGCATGCCACTGTCTCCCCCATCCTCAAAAAGCCCACCCTGGACCCATCTGACCTCTAGTTACTGGCCAGTCTCCCTCCTTCCCTTTGCCTCAAAGCTTCTGGAATGTGTCATCTACTCCAGCTGCCTGGACTTCCTCTCTGCCAACTCCTCCCTGGACCCTCTCCAATCCGGCTTCCGCCCCCTCCACTCTACTGAAACTGCCCTGGCCAAGATCACCAATGATCTACTTGTCGCTAAATCTAAGCGCC
>QEPC01000281.1:1058942-1119378 GCA_003113815.1 Sphenodon punctatus | reverse complement strand
AGGGGTGCAACCACGAGGCGATGCCTGGAAAACTACCCTCAGGATCGTAAATGGCGTTTAGGCTCGAAAAGAGACCCCAGCCTGGATCATCACTGGGTATCTGGGTTAGCGCAAGCCTCGGGCCAGTTCCCTCAGCACAGATATTCCAGGTCCCAGGGCCAGGGAAAGGGGCGTAAGGAATGGTGGTGCGGGAAGGGGAGTGAGAGTCCCTAGGGATGAGGAAGGGGGTCAGGCTAGGACACTCACACCAGGGTTCCAGGAGCACCACCGTGCGAAAGGGATGGGTCAGGCTTACCTGCTGCACTCTGGTCTCAGTTGCCCACGCACACACACTCGTTCCCAACACCAACACTCGTTCAGTCACACACTCTATAGTACTTCGAATCTGTTGCAAGTCACAACCACTAGGCACACAAAACGGGGGGCCGGTCTCCCAGGCAGAGCACTGTTCACCAGCGGTGAAGGCTTGCAGAGCTCTGCCTAATATGAGGTCTGAGGGGGGTGGAGCCGGAGACGCTCTGATCGGCGGGGCGTCGCCACAGGGGGCGTGGCTGGTGTTGCAGCTGCAGGTGCTTTGGCTGGAGTGTTGCCGGAAGTGCCTGTGTCGGTGAGAGCCTTGCTTGCGGCACCCGGGCCGCCTTCCTCCTGCTTCCTGACAGCCGCGGGTTGTCCGTGTGGGGGCTCAGGATTGGTTTGTGACGCTGAGCTCTTTGGGCCCCGAGGTTTGTGGAGCGGGCTGGGGGCGTGTCCTTGTGGTCGGGCAGGTCGGAGCCTGACAGCCAGCACCGTCCTCAACGTCTCCCTTGAGGCTTTCACCAGCTAGGACGGGCACGGATCAAGTTCACAATAGGTGGCTCTCACAGACCCCAAGACATCCACCGCATCGGTCGGCGTCACTTCCTAAAACTTCCACCACAAAGATGGACCAGACGGGGCCTCCATCACCTCGCGCTTGGACTACTGCAAAGCACTCTACATAGGGCTACCCTTGGTGACGTCCTGGAGACTGCAGCTGGTACAGAATGCGGCATCCAGCCTCCTGACGAGGACGGGCCATCAGGAGCATATAACACTGGCGTTCCATTCTCTGCACTGACTGCCTAGAGTCTACTGCCTGATTCAAAATGTGAATGATTACCTTTAAGCCCCAATACACTGTGGGCCCTGGTTATTTGCGGGACCGCCTCAACCTCCGTGTCCTGGATCGGTGCCTGTGGTTGTCTGGGGGTGCCCTTCTGGAGGTTCCCTGGGTTTGCCAGGTGGCAACCTCTGAGAGGGCATTCTCGGTGGCCGCACCTCAGCTGTGGAATTCCCTCCCACTGGAGATCCACCTTTCTCCGGATCTCTCCTTCTTTCACAAACATTGTGAAACCTGGCTGCTCTGCCAATCGTTCAGCAAGGGAGACGCGTAGTGGGTGGGTGGATGTTTTTGTTATGGAGTGTTGGTGGGTTTACTTTGGCCTCTTTTAATGTTAAATTTTAACTCTTTATAGTGTTTGTTTTTATTATGTGTGTTTTTATTTGTTGTACACTGGCACGAGCTGCCATTTGGCAGGAGTGGGTGGCTTAAAAATAAATAAATAAATAAATAAATAATTTTTCATTCATTGCACATGTGTATCCAAAAAGAAAAATAATTTAATTTTATTTTTCTGGGCATGCATACCTTGGGTATATCCCAGAAAATATAGTTCAGCAGAGAGCACCATGCTCAGCAGCGAACTACATTTTCCAGGATGCATTACAAATGAAAATTTTCAGAATAATAATAAAATAAAATCAATTAACAGAAAGTTTTCTTTTGGATAGACTAATTTTCTTTTCAATTAAATATTTCTTAAGAGAAGGGCATTTTAGAAGACTATTTTAAAAAATAGCATTTTTGGTCTGATGATTTTTTAAATTGTTTTTTTAAAAAAAATAGGTTTACTTTTGACCCATTCTAGAGAAAAGACTGCACTTTTGATCTAACACTAAACAGGCCTTGACAGTATCCCAGGGTCATGTTGGCAGCTAGCCCAGGCACTTATCTCAGCATGTAGCTGAAGTAACAGCCCAGGTTGGGGCCTGCCCAACCAGGGAAAAGCAGGCCACAGTGGGTTCAAATGTGTGTTTTGACCTGTTATGACCCGAGCTGGGTACACCATGGCTGGGCCATCATGGCACTCATTGTCCATCATGGCTGCCCATCATGGCGGGGAGTGGGGTGGGCTGCCAACACGTCTGATGTGGCTGCTGCCCAGGCCAGTGGCCTGAGCTGACCCCGGCCACCTTAGCGGTGGGTTTCCAGCCCAGGTCATGTCAGTAGCATGCCGCCATCATGTGTGGTTTTAGCCAGAGTCATCATGAGTATCTCATGAGAAACCATGTGGTACCTCTGTTGTATTCATGTTACACAACTGTTAGTGGTAAGGTGTATGATAATTACCATTTACTGGCCTGAAAGGCAGCGAGTGGTAAATATCACTTAGGACTAAGCTAATATAGCAATTGCATGTTCAGAGAGGATTACCGTTCCACAGATAGGGACTGATGAGGAATGTGTAGTAGCTTACCAGATACTTCTCTGAGCATTTGAACACTCAGAGATATTACAGAGTAAACAGCAGGTGGTTTCCTTACCACATGGTCCTAAGTTTGAATCTGGAGGCACATGGCCTCAAAACTCTAGTTTGTCCTATCTCCACATGTAAGTTCTAATAATCTATTCCAGAACTGACAACCTTTCAGATGCCATTCTCCTTTATACACACAGATGTTTCTTGTATGTATTCATAGACACATTGTGGCAAGGAGCAGCCTGATGGGGTTGCTGTCCCTTTAAGAGTGCCATGATAGCCAGCCTGAGGACTGAATAGACTGGGTGACACCATGGAAGAGACTAGACAACTGAGTATGGGCAGAACCATGGTAAGAAGGTGGAAAACCTGATCTGAGAGTACAGAGGGACATGGCAACGTGCTGTCCCTTTAAGGCTTGAGAAACTGGAGGCCTCGCCATGCCCTCTCTGGAGAAATAGGAAGAGGAAGCCAGCAAGAAAGAAGTCAGTCTCTGTCTGGCTGCAGACCAAGCAGGAGCTCGGCAGGAACCTTCTCCATGGTCCTGACGGTGTAGGCTGGTGAGTAGCCTAAGGGATAATTGTGAATGGCTGGAGTGCTGGGCTGCCTGAAGAGGCCCATGGACTGGTGCTAAGGCCTAACTACAGGGTACCAGACTTTGGGTGAGCCAGTCAGAGAACTGTTGCCTGAATGAGCTGGGGTTAGATAGGGCTGGGGTTGCCAGAGGACTGTTTCCTGGCACTGGAGAGTAAACCTGCTATCTGGGACTATGCTGAGGGTGGAGAACTGTATGGATATTAAAGCGACTATTGAACTAATTCTCCACCCATGAGTGACTTGGAAGCTGAATTCCTGCAATAAGTAACCCTAAAGGGGTCAGATCCTGAAAGAACTTACCCCTGGGGAACCGCACTCTGTTACACACATCTTCTGATATCCACAGCAAAAATAAGTTTTTCCTCTAAATTGGCATGGACCTAGTTTAACTCTTTTGAACTCTGAGTATGCAGTTATAGTTTAGGAAGTAGTTATGGTGAAGATTAACAAAGGGTGAAAAAAGACATGACGCTAATCACTCTTTAACCACCCTTGGTGGTTAGTTATGCATGTTGTAGGGTTATATTGGTGCCCTATGCAGCCCTGAAACATGCATAAATGACCACCAAGGGTGGTTAGCATCATGTCTGTTTTCACCCAAACTTAAGAGCCAAACCCCCACCCACATGGAAACAGCAAGTTGCCATAACATTGCTTCAACTTGCATGCCATCTAATCAGCAAGGATGTGCACAGTAACTCTTTCATTTTCATTATTAATTTCATGTTCATTATTAAAATGTCATTTGTTTTCATTATATTTCGTTAGTCTTTGGTTTGTTTTTGTTTTTATTTCCATTTTTTATTTCCATTGGTTTCAATGGAAAACACATTTAACGTCTTTATGTTTCATCTGACTTTGATGACATTTGGCAGGATTGTACCCCCCGATGGAGGGCATTATGTGTGCCAAATTTCAGAATGAATGGTCAAAAGGATCTGATTTTATGAGCAGTTGAGATTTGTTATTTTACAAAATTTTGTGTGCACATTCCTGGCTCTAACCTACCCCCAAGGGTACTAGCCCTGCCAAATTTCAGAAGGATTGGATAAAGGGTCATGATGTTATATGTGATTTACTTCTAAATGCATTTCTGGCTGTAACATCTTTGTATTCCAGCTGGTTTACATGAAAGTTGGTAGGATTGTATCTCAGACATTTAGAAGCATCTCTGCCAAATATCAGAAAGATTTGAGAAAGGGTCCCAAAGTTATAAGCCTGCACAGTATCAAGAGAGTATGAGTCTATGCCAGGAATTCTCTTAAATTTGTCACAGTGGTATAAGATGTTTGTGATGCCAATTGGCCAGCTGAAATGTCACCCATATATAATTCTGTGCTGTGACTACACCAAATTCTTTCCCTCACTTGTTACTGGGAAGTTGGAAGCACCTGCTTAGGAAAGAGCCAATAAGAGATTCTCTTACGTCCTCTGTCACAGTGCTGCAGGATGCGATTGTAATGACAACTGGCCAGCCTGAATGTGTGAACCAAGTCTCCTGATTGCTGAGATGCTTCCCCCTGCCCTTTGCCTTGCTGCGTGAAGTCCCAGTTAAGTCCCTTCTATGCCCGTCTCAAAGCCACCCAGGATTGGTCCTTGAAAGTTGGAAGCATGCAGTAAGAGAGAGAATCACTTCTCTGTTCCAGTCAGGGTGTCTTTGAAATGTCAAGCCAATAGGCCAGAGGATAGATCTGTTATCTCTGCTGTTGGCACAGGCTACAGTCTGGACAGGCACTGCAGGTGCATGGGGATGTCCATCAACTTGCAGAGAATGCTGCAGGAGGATGTTGGGCAGCACCCCAGGTGCATGGGGATTGGATGTATGTAGCTAGTTGAACTCTTGCAGTGAGCTCTAGCGCACGCACACAAACACACCTGCCAGCAAAGTATGAGAAAACGCTCTAACCAAAACCACAATTAACCACAGACAAAAAGCAGGCCCAAAGAATAGCAGCTTATATCTACCCTTTATGCCTGCCTTGAAGCAATCACTGATTGGTCTTTCTGTAGAGGTGGAAGCATGCTGCAATGTGACTGTGTCTGTCAGTCTGTTGGACTGCTCCCCCTCCTTTCTACAGCCCCCTCCCCCCTGCATGTCTGTCTCTGAAAGGCACTGCATGTGCTATTTACCTGAATAAACTGGGCTTACTCACCTGTAACCTTGGTTCTTTGAGACGGGCTCCGTCACTCACACCAGTGAGTTGTGCACCTGCGCGGTACTGGCCGTCAGAAGCCACTCTAAGGAGCTTATCCGCTCGCCCTTAGAGCTCGTGCCTGACTAGTCGCCATTTTGGCGGGCTTTTGGAGTCACTATATAAGGCAGGGCAGGGCGCATATTACCTGTTCCTTCCAACCGTTACATCTCAATTTTCCTTCAAGTAGATGCAGAGCGGAGGGTGGGTCATTGGTGTGAGTGATGGAGCCCATCTCAAAGAACCAAGGTTACAGATGAGTAACCCAGGTTTCTTCTTTGAGTGGGGCTCCATGACTCTCACCAACGGGAGATTAAAAAAGCCGTCTTCCCTTATGGGGAGAAGGAATCTACTTGAATAGAAATTGGAGGACTGCTCTCCCAAAGCCAGCACCTGCACGAGCTACAATGTCCAGTGTATGGTGCTTGACAAAGATGTGTGCAGAGCTCCATATGGGTGCTTTGCAGATCTGTTCTATAGAAAACTTGGGTTGCAAGGCAGCAGAGTTAGCCATAGCTCAAATGGAATGTCCCTTGAGACCCTCTGGAGGTTGTTCGATAGCATGTAACAGAGAATGATGCATTCCATTAACCAGGAAGAGATGGTCTGGGGCGAGACTTTGTTTCCAAGTGAAGGCGCCCCCCCTCCCCCCGAGGTGAAGAAGAGGGAATTGGATTTTCAAAAAGGTTTAGTCCTTTTGATGTAAAAGGACAAGGCTCTCTTGCTGTCCAACGTGTGCAGAGCTGATTCCCTCCTGGAGGAGTAGAGGCCTTGGGAAGAAGACTGGCAATACGATATCCTGAGACATATGGAATGTGGAGACCACCTTTGGTCAAAATGTTGGAGGTAAACGTAGGGTAACTTTATTGTTGTGGAAAATCAGGAATGTAGGGAGAATCAACAAGGCTGCTATTTCACTTGCCCTTCTGGCAGAAGTCAGGGCTACCAGCATGAAGACCTTCAGTGATAGCAAGTGAAGCGAGCTAGTTGCTAGAGGCTTGAAAGGAGGTAGGATTAGTCTCCCCAGAATGAGATTTAAGTCCCATGGAGGATGGGGGTCTCAAACAGGTGGGGCAATGTTGTGCAGCCCTTTTAGGAAGATTACTGGGTGTGAAGAGGACTGGGCGACCGTTGATGGGGGTAGGAAGGTGGGGATTGCTGTGAGGTGGACATTTATAGAGGATGAGCCTAGTCCTTGCGATTTGAGATGGACCATCTAGATCAGAAGGTTTGTGATGGTAGCTGATTCTGGACGTATTTGCTGAGAAGTTGCCCATATGGAGAAATGTTTCCATTTCAAAGCATAAGCTTTGTTAAGTCGAATCTTTGTGAGAACTATTTAGGACGCAGACTGCTTCTTCAGGCAGATCTATTATTATTATTATTATTATTATTATTATAAGCATTTATATAGCACCAGCGATGTACAAAGAATAAGATAGACATGGTCCCTGCTTGAAAGCTTACAATCTAAAGACAGGGGGAAGGGAGACAGGGAAGGGGGAAACAGAGAGAGATTCAATATTCATGAGGATGTGAGAGCTCAGGTACACGTGCTTGGCTTGGTTACAGTAAATGGGAGGTTGCAGATAACAGGTGCTTAGCAGGAGTTTGGAACGGCGGAGCCGAAGAGGTGGGTTTTAAGGAGGGGCTTGAAGGCGTAGAGGGTGGGGGCAAGGCGAACAAGGGCAGGGAGGGAATTCCAGGTGTGCGGGGCAGCGAGGGAGAAGGGACGAAGGCGGTTGGGGGAGCAGGGGAGACGTGGGAGGGTGAGGGAGGATGGAAGAGGAGTGGAGTGCTTGAGCAGGGATTCGGAGGGAGATCAGGGCCGAGAGATAGGGGGGAGCGAGGTTGTGAAGGGCTTTGTATGTGAAGATGAGGAGCTTGTGCAGAATACGCTCAGGAAGAGGGAGCCAGTGGAGAGAGTAGAGGAGAGGCTGCACGTGGTCAAAGCGACGGATCTTGGCAATGTTGTGGAGGGAGAAGCAGCAGGATTTGGGAATGGAGTCAATGTAGGGTTTAAAGGTGAGGTACGAGTTGAAGATGAAGCCTNGGTTACAATAGTCAAGGCGTGAGATGACTAGGGTGTGGCTGAGAGTTTTGGCAGAGGAGACAGACAGAAAAGGGCGGATCTTGGCAACGTTGTGGAGGGAGAAGCGGAAGGATTTGGTAACGGAGTCAATGTAGGGTTTGAAGGTACGGTGCGAGTCGAAGATGAAGCCCAAGCTGCAAGCTTGGGGGACAGGGAGGATGGAGACGCCATCAATGGCAATTGACAGGGAAGAGGGAGAGGACCGTAGCTCAAGTGGTACGAGCGTGTGCTTTGCATGTATAAGGTCCCAGGTTCAATCCACATCATCTCCACTTCAGGATCCCTGGTAGCACGCCTGGAGGAGGCCTCTGCCGGAGACCCTGGAAGAGCTGGATTTGGATCTGAATTTGAAACCCCTGCTGTCTTGTCAGGTTGTGACAATACTGGGCTAAGATGGACCATTGGTCTGACTCAGTTAGGCAGTTTAAAAAAAAAAAAAAAAAGGACTGGGAGGGAAGATCAGGAGTTCAGCTTTCGCCATGTTCAGTTTGAGTTGTCATTGAAACATCCAGGCGGAGATATCGGAGAGACAGTTGGTGAGATGAGCTTGAACAGAGGGGGAGAGGGAAGGAGTGGAGAGATAGAGTTGAGTGTCGTCAGCATATAGGTGGTATTGGAAGCAGTGGGAGGCAATGCGTTTGCCTAGAGATTGGGTGTAGATAGAGAAGAGGAGCGGGCCAAAGACGGTGCCTTGGGGAACCCCGAGCGAGAAGGGGAGGGAGGAGGAGGGGGAGTTAGGAAGAGATACATTGAAGGAGTGGTCAGAAAGGTAGGAGGAGAACCGGTCAAAGACTGAGTCCCGGAATCCAAGGGAGTGGAGTGATTCAAGCAGGAGTGAGTGGTCAACGGTTGTCAAAGGCAGCAGAGAGATCAAGGAGGATCAGAATAGAGTAAAGGCAGTTGGATTTAGCCACAAGAAGATCGTTGGTGTCTATGAGTTAAGGTGATATCAGCAAAGCTGTTAAGTGCAATGATTGGAGGTTGGGGTAGAGAATGTCTCTGTTGTTCTGGTGGAGGAGATCTGGGATGAGAGGAAGACGTTGTTGATGTACAGCCATGGCCTGTAAGAGGGTAAACCATGGCTGCCTCGGCCATCTGGGGACTATGAGGATGCAGCGTGACTTCTTTGTCCATTTTCATCAGGACGAGTGTTGAGGGGAAATGGAAGGAAAGCATATAGAAGTCCATTTGTCCATGGGATCAGGAACGCATTGTTCTGGGATCCCTGCCCTTTCTCTGCTCAAGTGCAGTATGCAGGGCACTGAGTGTTGTGGAGTGAAGCAAACAGGTCTATTTCCAGTTGACCCCATTTGGAGAATAGATCCAGAGCGACAGATCTATTGCGCATCCACTCGTGTTGCAGAATGGGTGCCCCACTCAGTATGTCTGCAATCATGTTGGGCTGACCCGCCAGGTGGGTCATGATGGGATGAACATCATGAAGGACAGACCACATCCAGAGCTTTGTCACCTCTCTGAAGAGTCTGGATGAGCGTGTGCCCCCTTGTTTGTTGATATACCACACTGCCGTGCTGTTGCCTGTGGCAATCTGGACGTTCTTGCCTTAGACGAGAGGAAGGACTGCCTTCATGGCAAACCGAATTGCTCGTCGGTCTAAGAGGTTGATGTGTAAAGAACGTTCCCATTCGTTCCAAGTGCAGCTCACCTGCAGTGTGTCACCGTGGGCACCCCATCCATTCAAGGAAGTATCGGTGGTTAGTAGGAAGTTTGGGACTGGTTGCAAGAAAGGCATCCATTCTCATAGTTTGTCTTCTCTGGTCCACCAAGACAGAGTGTGCAGGATGGATGGAGGGATTGTGAGGAAATGATCCATGTTGTCCTCTGATGGGGAGTACTTCCAGGCTAACCAGTGCTGGAAGGAACACATCCTCAATCTGGCATCTCTTATGACTGAAGCAGTCAAAGCCATGTAGCCTAATAACTGTAGGAACGTCCAGGTGGGTTGGGTGTGGAGGGTAGCCACTGCGTTTAGGATCGTGAGGAACCGATCTCATGGTAGAAAGGCCCTCTGTTTGGCTGAGTTGATCTCTGCACCTATAAATCGAATGGATTATAAAGGGGCTAATTTTGATTTCTTAAAATTAATCACAAATCCAAGTCGCTGCAGGAAGTCAATGTTGAATTGGGTGTCTTCCTGCAACTGGTGCTTTGAGTGGGAAACTAGGAGCCAGTCATCCAAATACGGAAAGACTGAGACACCTCATTTTCTTAGGTACGCTGCCACTGGTGCCACACTTAGTGAACACCCTGGGGGCTGTAGAAAGTCCAAACGGCAAAACCTTGTATTGGTAGTGAGAATTTTCAAATGTGAATCTCAGGTATTTTAAATCGGGAGGTGAATAGGGATATGAAAATAAGCATCCTGCAAATCCAAAGCAGAGAACCAAGCTCCCTTGAAAAGGAGAGAGTATTTTCTTTAGGGTAACCATCCTGAATTCAAAGGACCTTATGAACTTGTTCAGCATTCAAAGGTCCAGAATGGGCCTAAGACCCCCCATCCTTCGTAGGTAACAGGAAATACCTGGAGTAGAAGCCCCCTTCCATGTAAATTTTCAGGCACCTTCTCAATAGCTCCTTTAGAGAGGAGAGTTGAAATCTCCTGCTCCAAGAATGTCTTGTGAGTTGGATCCCTTAAGAAGGATTGGGAAGGGGGTTTTGGGAAGGGGATTTATTCAAACTGAATCGTGTGACCATGAGAAATGGTGTCAAGAACCCCCTTGTCACATGTAAGAAAAGTCCACATTTTTAGACAAGAAAACAATTTGTTTGGGAAGAAAATTTCTGTGGGAACTGGTTCTAAGCTTTGGATACCCTAATTAAAAACGGGAACTCTGTTTGTTTGGAGCAGACGATGACAGTCTGCTGATGAGACCTTTGCTTTGGTCTATTATATTGCCTCCATGACTGAGACTAAAAAGAAGGGAACTACTTCCGGGATTGCTGGAAGTATCCTGGGGTGTATTGGGCAGACTTATTTGAAGTGGTACCTCTTTTTTGTTTTGTAAGAGATGCCGAGTGTATATGCCATTCTCTTAGTGACCTTCATTTTTGCTAGGACACTGTCCATGTCTGCGGCAATGAGCCTCTTCTCGTCGAAGTTTAGGTTTTCAATCTTTGCATGAGCCCAGTATGGCAGAGCTGTAGAGCGGAGCCAGACGTGCCTCCAATGCACCACACTATTCGCCGTTGCTCTTGCTGCCATGTCAGCAATGTGTGTTGAGGTCGTCAGTTGTGACTGGGCTAAAGAAAGGCCCTCAGGATTGATGATCTCTGCTTTCTTTTTGTCATCTGGAGGCATGCAGGCCAGAAGTGGACCTAAGGAGTCCTACAGTAGGTGCTGGAACGTAGACATCGCCGAGGTGTAATTTGATGCCCCGAGGATCATCGTGGAGGAAGAAAACATTTTCCTTCCTAGGATGTCAATATGTTTGCTCTCTTTGTCAGAAGAAGTGGTTTCTGAGACCCTTGATGTTCTGTCCACAGATGCTTGCACCACTATCAAGTTCGGGGTGGGATGTTTCAGAAACATGGAGTGATCTTCTGCTGGCACTGTGCAGAAGGCACTATAATGGGAGTCCACAGGAGAGGTCATCGACGGTATTTTCTAGTGAAGCCTAGATTGCTTCATCAGCTTTTTTGAGATGGGAAGGGTTAATTTAGAGGGTGCTCTCTTAGATAAGATTTTATAAATAGGATCTTCCTCCTCTTCCACTGGAACCATTTTTATATTCAAAGCTTTCAACATTTTTGCAATGAGAGCCTGGAACATCTTATGATCCTCCGACTAGACCGCCTGAGCAGGGTCTGATATATTGTCGGATGGACACGAGATGGAGTCCTCCGATTCATTGGATGGCATCTAAGGAGAAGTGTCCTTGTTGGAAGTATCAGAATGCTCTGATTTCCTATGTTCCTCAGACGTCTGGGAACTCTCCCCGTCAGAAGCTGGCAAAGAACTGTCCGTACGAGAAGTGGATATGCTTTATCCCGTTTGTGAAGGTGCTCTTGTATTGGTAGCTGTTGCAGGATTGGACTCTTCAGCAGGTTGTGATGGGAGGATAGGAGGAGAAGATGAAGAGACAGACATGCTGGAAGTTGAGCGTGCTAGAGTTAGAGGTGGTGGCAGAGAGACAGTTTGCGGTGGATGTGCCAAAGTAGCTGTGGCTGGAATACACTGCTGTAATATTTCTTTCAGAGTCCTTGCAATTTGTGTTAGAGGAGTCAGAGTCTCTGGAGTGGAGACCTGTAGACATCCTCGGAGTTGGTAGCACAGTAAGAGTGGGTTGTCTGCTCAATGCTGCTGATGGTGATGGGAACGGTTGTCTCGTGACCCTAGAAGCATACTGAAAATAGTCATAGCCCACTGAATAGGGCTGATCCCATTCGTAGGGGTGGTAGTGAGGAGAAGGCCAGTGCGGTGCCTGTGGCCGTTGATAGCATGGATGATGAACTGGTGAACTTGGTTCCACGTGAAGAGGTTTGGATGGCTGAGAGATCACGCTCCTAAGTCTGGGTCGTGGAAACCCAGGTGGTGTGTATGGACGTAAAAACTGAGGAGAACTGCACTGCATTCTATCATCAGAATCCAAATAAGATTCTGGTGAGAAGCGAGGGGAGTTCTTGGAGAGATAGTAGGAGTCACCAGCACTGGTGCTGGTGACAGTCGCAGTTGAGGTGAGCTCAAGTTCATCGTATGTGGAGAATTTGATGAAAAATGCTGAGAGGTTTTGGAGCGCTTGGATCCAGATTCAGGTTCTGAAGATTTGTCCCTCTTTTTTTTTTTTTTTTTTTGTGGGGGCGGATTTCCTAGAAGATTGCTTTTTGGAAGGCGAAGACACTTTTTCTTTTTTGAAGAGGAAGCCGTCGGTCGGTTTGGAGGAAAACCTCGGTATGGAGGTTACACCCTGAGTCGATTTCTTTTTAACAAGTGCTATAGAAGATGGTAAACACACTGTTTTGTTGAGGTAAAAGTTGGAAGGAACTGAGGTAACGCGCGCCCCGCCCAGCCTTATATAGTGACTCCAGAAGCCCGACAAAATGGCGGCCAATCAGGCACGGGCTCTAAGGGCGTGCAGATAAACTGGTTGGAGGAGCTTCCAACGCCTGGTACCACACAGGCGCAGAACCCACTGGTGTGAGTCATGGAGCCCCATTCGAGGAACAAAAGTCTTCAAGAGGGAAACTTCAATTGCTTAAAGAATTTGGATCCTTTATCAAATCTTTCAACAATTTGGCAGAGACGATCCTGTAGGTCTGAGATACAATCTTGCCAAATTGCATGTACAATGGATAGAATACAAAGTCGTTACTGCCAGAAATGTATTTACAAGTAAATCGCTTATAATCCTTCAGGAATTCAGCAGAGATGGTAATCTTGGAGGGAGGAGTATAATCTTGCCAAGTTTTATCCAAATCAGATGGGAGACAAAGACATTACAGTCAGGAATGTGTATACAGATTTTTGTAAAATAACAAATTTCAACAGCTTATCAAATCTGATCCCTTCATCTAATCCTTCTGTAATTTGGCACACATAATGCCCTCCGTTGGGGGTACACTCCTACCATGTTTCATCAAAATTGGATGCCAAATAGAAATGATACAGCTGTAAATGTGGGTTTGGGGTTTTTCCTATGAATTCGTAATAACAAAACATTTTTTTTGTTTTTATGTTATGTTTTTGTTATTATTATTATAAGCATTTGTATAGCACCAGCTGTGTACCTGCGTTTTTAAATAACGAAAATGAAAAATTCCTATTTCATTTTATTTTAATAACGAAAATGAAATGCACACCCCTAATCAGTAAAGACATACAGTGTTGTATATTGTGCTTGCTTATAACTTAGTCTCCATTTACCTGCACTTTGCTTAGGTCTTTCAGCCCCAATCCTCTTCAGGGTGGGGTCAACACTGGGGCTGAGGGCAGCGGGGGACCAGGGGCTAAGTTACTTCCCTTTGTCCTCCTGCTGTCCCCATATGGTAACATAAGGGCTTGGGAAATATTTGGGCTGGGAACCATCAGTAAGTAGACACAACTATATAAAACAGCCCTGGGTAAACCATGTTTCATGTGAACATGCTCAGTGGAAGCTGATTCCTTATGTACTTGGCATCTCCAAGAAAATTAAACAATTTAGGGAATGCAGAGGGAAGGGGAAACCTAAGTATGATACTTACGGAATGACTAGAAACCTGTAAAACTATCACAAAGGATGGACCAAAACTGCACACTGCATTTATATCATTCTGCACCCGAGACCCCTCCACTCCCATTTACTACTTTCAGGCAGACTACATGGACACACCCAAACTCGGTCATATTCATACTCACTGGGGCAAAGTGATCCCTAAGTTTGAGAAAGGACAGTCCCGATCTTCAGAGTGGAGAAGCAGACTGGAGAGCGAGCCTGGTAGTTGGCCTGGAATATGAGTGAATTGTAAATAAGCTAGGGTGTGACGGGAGGTTGGGGTGGAGTGTGCAGCTTGGGCCTTGAATGTTCAAGGCTTCCTCAAGAGATATGAAGCTGAGGTCTGTGGAAGAGAATGCAGAGCCAATGGCAAGGAGAACAATGGGTGTCAGTTGGGTGCATGGTGGAGTTTTTTGTGAAGAGTGAAATGGGCTAATGACTCTAGGGTAAAGGGATGTATGGGGGCTAGTACGGGTCTTTGGGGGGAAAGCG
The DNA here is from genome assembly GCA_003113815.1 of Sphenodon punctatus. NCBI lineage: Eukaryota > Metazoa > Chordata > Lepidosauria > Sphenodontia > Sphenodontidae > Sphenodon > Sphenodon punctatus. The sequence continues at coordinate 1,105,235 of QEPC01000281.1, read as the reverse complement.
GAATGGCAGTATGATCAAATGCACAAGCTGTTGGGGTCAATAAAGTGGGAAGAGATGTGTTTTAGGGACAGGAGGCAGGTGTCTCAGATTTCTCTACCCTTTTGAATCCTCCAAAAGCATAAGTGGCAGGGACTGTGCTGCTCTTCTCTGGAGTTGGTTCTCTGGTATGTTTGCTTCAAACAATAGCCCGCATGGAACAGATGTAAATGGGAGTTTGGGACCCTGCATCCCATAGCTGGCTCCAGTTGGCAGGACTGAATGTTTGTCTTTCCCCTGCTCTTTCTATGGCTGGCTATTTTGGGGTAGGGTGTGTATTTGCACGTAGACCTGCTCAGGAACAGCAGTGTCGAAGATCATCAGCTACTTTATCCTACAGTATCTACTAAAAGTTCTAATTAACACTTTCCCATGGAGATGGGTAGAACAGAGAAATATCAGACCTAACTGATTTACTCTGATGGGGATGGGGTGTCTCAAAGATCTTATATACTGTTGATCATTCTTGTTTAAAAAGGAAGTATTCAGCTGATGTAAAGAAAAATTCTTGAAATTGTGTTATTAACAGCTGGATCTTCAAACTGTTTTGCTGGTAGAATTCCCACAGAATTGGATGGAGTGCTCTGAGGGGGACACTGTTTTTTTGTTGTTTAGTTGTGTGGACATTTTCTTGACTGCTGTGCGCATGGTCGTGAAGCCCAGTGTACAGAGCATTAAAACATTAGTAGGATCTCACCGGCATGTCATTGTACAATTATTTTTAGTTTTCTTTATATTTTCTAATGTAATACATTTAAAAAAAAAAAAAAAACCCACAAGGCTTTAAAGCAATTCAGCATTAGCTTCCCCCCCCCTTTTTTTTTTAAAAAAGCTGGATTTTACTATTTTGCGGCATAGATCAGAAATAAGATTAATAGTCGAGCGTTTTGTTAAGATCAAACGCCACCCCTGAAGTTTGAGACCAATGTATTCCTCTCAGTGGGGACAGCTAGTTCTTGGAGCAAAATGCTGTTGATTAATATTTTTTTTGCCTTTCACCTTTTCTCTTAACGAAGTAGGTTGCTGCAAAGATGACTCTCTGTTCCCTAGCCAAACAGATCATATGTAAATCGTATCGGCATTTATACCATTTTCAATGTGTACACAACTCTTCCAGCATGCTGCTCTCAATTGCTTTGGTTTGTACAGCAAATAAATGAAGCCTGAACTAACTAAGATGGGCCAGTCCCATGCAGGGATGTACACATGAGCACACAGGTATGTTGGACAAACAATGGGGTATTGAAATACTTACCTGAACAGCTATATGTACGGTTTCAATGTTGTAGGTTGGTGCCAACATTTTAAGCTTTAGTACTGGGTGTCTTATGCTGCCTCCCTTAAGGTAGAATAAAACTTCCCTAGCACAAAATAATTAATGTAATGTTGAGTGGCTATGCTTAAGTTCTAAAACATCTGAAAGGTCCAGAGAGGCTGTGGAGGTGAGGAGGGAGTGGTGGTTACATTTGCAAAACTTAAGTCTGAACAAAACAGTGTGACTCGTGCATCTCTGGCTCCTTTCTTCTACACAAATCCATTTTGGAACATTCAGAGACCATGAGGGAAATTCAAGGCCCATACCAAGGGAGGGACCCATGTTCACGGTGTTTTCCCCATAGGCAGCAATGGGGGAAATGGCAGTGAACAAGGGTCCCTACACACACACACACAAACTGTGACAGAAAGTCAAGGCCCATACCAAGGGAGGGACCCATGTTCACGGTGTTTTCCCCATAGGCAGCAATGGGGGAAATGGCAGTGAACAAGGGTCCCTACACACACACACACAAACTGTGACAGAAAGGGGGGGGGGGGGGGAGGAAGGCAACTATTATATCACAAGCAGGCAGCCATTAAGGCAGTAGTTAATTGGTTAGCCACTAAAACACATCCTGTGCAGTTTAGAAGCAGCCTCATTCAAAAGTCTGTAAATTCCATGTGCCAAACCCCTCTGATTTAGGCAACTACCAATAGGGAGAACTTCCCTTTTGGGAGGATTGCCAGATAAAAATTTCAAAAATAAGGAACACTGCAAAGCTAAGGGCAAGGATTGATGTTCACTGCACCACCGCGACTTTCCGCTGCACTGCTTTCATGGTACTAAAGCTTTAACTGCTTTTTAAAGGGCTCATTTGTTGCTGCTGAGGAGAGGCTCCATGCTCTGCTTGGAAACAATCTCCCCTTCCTTGCTGTTCTCTGCTGAAAAGTGGCCACCTCAGCCCAGCAGGCTACACTAGGTGAAAACAGATGAGATGGTGGCTGTGTTGGCCTGGCCCTCACCTGCTTGTCTGTTCCCGTGCTACAAGATGTTGGGCGCTGGATGGGGAAGGTAGGTAGCTGGCTTAGGATGCATCCTACAGAAGGTCCTGGGCAACCATCCTGGGCCAATGCGGGCCGATGTGTCTGTTTGGCCCCGCCTATCCCTGCCATGGGATGGGGGCTGTCAGTACACCATGGCTACCCATTATGGCTGTGTGTGTGTGCGTGCGCTGGGAACAGGGCTGGGGTGGGGACAGGATTTGTTGAGTTCTGCCCAGTGAGTGCCCAGGAGGGGGTTAGTTTGTGAGGGGGGGCAAGGGGGTGTTGCTGGAGTAGGTGGGGAGGTGGCAGTCTGAGGAGTGGGGGAAGTAAGGTGACCATACCGCCCCTTTAAGAGGACACTTATGAAAACAAACCGTGCAGGGCAGCACTGGAACCAATGCAGCCCTGCAACATGTATTTTTCATAAGCGTCCTCTTTTAAAGGGGAGGTATGACCACCCTTGGGGAAGGTGGTGTAGCTGGGATATGTGGGGGAAGGGCTGTTTTTATGCCGGGCATGTGTGTTATGTATTGCCTGTTTTTTTCACAGATGATTCCACCCCCCCGTGTATTGCTGTGATAGTATAGTGTTGGGAGCAAAGGAAGTGCATTTATTACTGGGAGACTACATCCTGGGAAGCAAATTTGCATAAACATTGAATAATTATGAAAATTAGGAAATTACGCAAATATTTATGTTTACAGTGAACTTACAGAATTTGCCTTGCTAGGCTGCAGAATTTAGGATTTATTTATTTAGCAGGGAACACAGCTGCCTGCGGGATACCAAAATAAGGGCTCCACTATGTTCTGTGGAGCTGTGGTGTTAAGAATAAGGGATAGGGATGGCTGAACAGAACCAAGTTCGGAAATTAGGTTCGGTTCAGTTTGGAAATTCGGTTCAGTTCGAAAATTCGGTTCAGCGGACCAAACTATTCGAGTTCAGTCCGAACAAAGTTCAGAAATTCAAACCTCATTGAACTAAATGAATATTATCTTTTAGGGATGGGCGAACAGAGCCGAGTTCGGAAATTCGGTTTGGTTCGAAAATCGAGTTCGGTTCGGTCGACCAAACTGGTCGAGTTCAGTCCGAACTCTGAACCGCATTTGACCATCCCTAATAAGGGATGTCTGTTATGTTCCATAGAGGTGTAGGACTCTGAAATAAGGGATGCTGCCTTAAAATAAGGGATGTCTAGCCACCCTAACTCGTGGCTAGAGGCTTGCACAAATGGCAGCTCAAAGTCTGTGGGAGTTAGATATCTTAACTGATAATTGCACCTTTGTAAATCTCTCTACAAGCAATTTTTTCAAGCTGCTTGTGAAAAAAAAATTCAGGCATCAGTACCATAGTCTTCTGTGTCATCAACCAATTATCTACAAGACCTTACCTGTTCTTAATCTTGTGAATCTGTCTGGTTTGAAATTTAATAGAGCCACCCCATGCAATGTTTGGCTTACAGCTCGTTGCTCAGCACATGGTAAATGTCCTGCATGCTTGAACTTGCCATCTAGAGTGGGAGACTAAAGGGCAGCAGCTGTTGCGGGAGCTTCTAGTAGCACAGATCTTTAAAAGAGCTCTGTGCTAACTGTGACTTTGAGGCAGAAAAGACCAAGAGCCAGTGCAAAGAGAGGAGTATCTTCACACAGTCAGGGTCTAAGGAAGTACCGCCTACTTCTGCTGGCTTCAGACAGAATACTCCTTCTCTAGAAAATCCAGGAATACGTACCTTCAGTGAAAGGCTTTCCTATTAAAATTGTTGTTAAAGATATTTGTTTGCATTACAATAGTGTTTCTTGAGGCCCCAAATCAGACCAGGTTCATCTTGAATTAGCAAAAGATACTCCTTGCCCCTTCATAGTAGACATGACAAAGGGTGGGGAAAGTAGTATTTATTATTCCCATTTTACAGACTGAGACCCAAAGCAAAGAGTGACTTGCTCAAGTATTAAAATCCAGATCTGCTGAGTTCCAATCCAGAACCATAATCATTTTCCTGAACTCTGTACAAGAATAGCCCGTGTAAAGGAGCATATAGCTCTAGCTTTAAAATTATCTGCCTACAAGATTCTATCAAGGATAGAACACATAGATCCATTTGGCTTTGTTGAAAATAATGGTACTGGCAATTTACTTAATGCAATGTTGAACCCCATTGAAGATATTGAACACAACACACCTCTCATAAGGTAGAAATACACAACATGGAAATGAGTTACGCTGATCACAATGGTCATATTATTGGGAGCAGCTAGGGTGAGGAAAGCAAGGATCAAGGGCTTGTCTACAGCAGGAGGAAGAAAAACATAACTTGAGCTATTTAACTCAAGTTTACATCTTGGAGTAGTTCAGGGGCTGTTTTTAAATAAGCAAGGCTGGGGGGGAAATCCGTGGCCACTGGGTGGCACAACTGTAGAGCAGCCACTCAGGTGGCATGGATAGAGAGGGAGTCTAACTGCCTCACACTTCCCCTGCCACAGATCACAGGGGAGTGGGAAGTGCACCAGACTGGCCATTGAAATGAACGTGTCTGGGGTGTGAGCGCTGTGGGAACAGGGATCCTCGGTGCTTGCGGCCAGTTTCTGTGACTTGCAACAGCTGTGTCCCCCTCCCACAGTGCCTGTGAATGGGGGACCTGTCTGCTGGCGTAGGTGGCTGCACCAGTTCATTTGGGCAGGGGATGTGTGGGTGCCCATTGCTGCGTACTTTTTTTGGCTTGCCCCGCACGGCGCACTACGGATTTCTCAGCTGTGCACTGTGAGAGTGGGTGCTGCCTGGCTCACAGGAGCACACATCCTCCTGCACCACCTTCAGATGGGCTGTCAAATGAATGGCTCCTGGGTGGCCATGGGTGGTAGCATCTTGTTTAAAAACATCCAGAATTAACTACAATGAGGGATTAATCTTGACTAGCTAAAATCAAGCTGTATTGTCTTCACTAGCACAATACAGCTACTGTAATAGCATATCAGGATACGAGAATTTATAGTGATTTAAAAAGAATTTCTTTCAAAGTAAAATATCAGGCTTCCTGATATTTGCAACATAAATTAAAAAACAAGTTGTGAAATACGATGTGTGGTTTAAGTGTTTATTTTACAAACATCTTAATAGGAAAATATGTAATAGTCTATTTGCGAGAGGGAGAGCAGACTTCAGAGTAGGATATATTTAGAGCAAATTTGTCTCACTTCTGTAATTAGATCTGATTTATTACATGATCCCATTCAGCACAGCACTTACACATATACAAAGCTTTAAGTCCATGCCTAAGTCCCAAGGCAAGTATGTGTTTTGTTAAAGTAAGGCCATAGTAGATCACTACAGGGGAAAGAAATGGAAATTTCAAGGACAAATTTATGGAATAGGCAGGAGAGGTACAGTAGCCACATATATGTGCTGAGAAGACTCGGGATGTGATCCTTTGAGCAGGCAGCAACAGTGCTAGCACTTAGCACAAGCAAAAGTTCCACTGAAGAGAATGGGACTTGTGTCTGGCTTAAGTACTAGCACTGACAATTTGCTCAGAGAGCCAAGCTGTGAGGCTATGCAAATTGCCCAAGTTACTTTAGCATGTAGTAGGTACACCAGGGAGTTCACATGGTCTCCTGCATTCTCAAGTCCCATTACTGGTTCCAACTGGGGTAACTACAAAGTAAACAGCATTTACAATGCAAGTTACACCACATCAAATCACAAAGACTACGAGTCGTATGAATGCTGAACCAATTGCCCTAGGCTAACAATTTCATGGGAACATTCCCAAAGGGAAAATATCATGGAAGATAATGAATATGGAGAAAATTATTTATGTGTTTTATATATGTTTATAAACATATGTAGTGCAACCCTCAATCTACAATGCCTTAAAAGACAATATAAATACCACTGAAATGTATGAGACATCAATTCTTATGGCTAGTGCAGTCACCAAACAACTTGACAATTATGCTGCTAAGGCCAAACTTTGGTTTCATGGGTGCAATTTCAATGGGAGTTGCACTAAGGACAGGAGAAATATTAGGTTCTCAAATAATCATTCATTACCCTATTTACTCCTCATGGAAACTAAAAAACAAGATATTAAAGAGAAAAAAGCATAGAAAAGAACTGGTGAATTGTAGAGGATTAAAATCTAATGCTTTATTGTTAGTACAAATATATCGGTATAATTTAGCTGTGGGTCTTGTAGTGTAAGTATATGGCAATAAACAGTTAGAAGTAGAATAAGGAGAGTTTGTTTCCTACACAGATACCAGAATTTCCAAAGAGCAAAGGATGAAATGGGCATTTTGATAGCCCACAAAGAAAAAGGTTCCCTATACTGACATGGGATGTCCTTTTTTATTCTTGTGAAGACAAAGAGTTTTGGAGTCAATTACAATTCAACTTTATTTGGTGGACCATCTATTATACATATAGTTACAGAGTAATATACAGTTTCAGCGTTAATATAAAATTAAAGCAAGTGAGAAGAAAAATTAAATAGTGCAATAATCCACACCTTGATTGTCCAATATGAAATATAATGGTCATAAAATGATTGTGGATTTTAGCCTGAATTCAAGAGAAATATTCTTGAGTGGTATGATAGGCAAAATAATTAAATAGAAGCCTGAGAGGCCACCTGGATTAAAAAGACAATTAAAACATGAAAGTATCAGACAAAAAAATTATTTACTGAAACATAATATGCCCATATATATGCATAACACACACACACAGACACACACATATATATAGGGCTTCTGATTTTTAGGTTTTAACCAATAAATGCTGTCAAAACATCCCAATACATTAAAAAACCTATGGTGTTTATTGAATGAGTAGTTCTTTCACCCCTTTCCCAGTGTGGCTTGTTTATACAAGATGATGTTTCTGATCCCTGACGACTATCTAGGACCAGGGAAAGGTACATGAACATCAAACTAGGGGTTGAGTAACAAGGAATGTGTGGGGCTGGGCAGGTGGGGGAGGAGGCATCTGTGCAGGGCCAAGTGAGGGAGGGGTGGGAATGAGCAGAAGGGTGGGGGCCTTTTTTGCAGGGTCAAGCAGGTAGGGGGAGGGGTCTGGGAATGGGCTGCAGGGGTGAAAGGCGTTTGTGCTGATCTGGGCGAGTGAGGCTGGGAGTTGGGGGTGAGGAACTTTGCGAGGCCAGGCTGGGGTGTGTGGCTGGGAATGGTCGTGTGGGTGGGGCATCTGCACTGGGCTGGAGGAGCTAGGAGCAGGAGGGGTAGGAATGGAGTTATCTGTGTAGAGCTGGACACGTGATGAGAAAGTGCAGCAGGGGTTAAGGCATCTGTTCGCTGGGTAGATTGTGTGTGTGTGTGAGAATCAGTGTGGGATAGCTGGGGGGTGGAGGGAGCTGGAAAGAGGAGGGGGGCATCTATGGCCCAGGCTGGTACTACAGCAGCAGGAGAAATTAGTGTATTCCCATTTCAAAAACCACGGAAATTCATAGACCAAAACCCACTTCAGTTTAAGGGGAAAATTAAGACTCTTACCAATTCACTCATGCTCCAAAAAGCATGGAAATTGTAAGGTAAGGCTTCTACTTTAACTTGTTCAGTACCATGCAGTAAAGACATTTTACAGCTCCATGTATCCACACTTTGCCTTGGTCTTTCAGCCTCAATACTCTGCAGGAGAGTTTCAGTTGCTGTTTTCCTTTAGTTTATTATAGTCTTTATTTTTTCACCACAGTTGCCCACTTTGTCCCCTCCCTATCCTCATTGAGACCCTGATTCAGCAAAGCATGTAAGCACATGCTTATCTTTTAAGCATATGGGGGGTGGGGTGGGAATCTGCACATACTTAAAAGCACTTAAAGCGTGAACTACTATACTAAGCAAAAATAATGGTCTGGCTAGTCGGTGTTCCATCTGACAGTAGCCAGCATGATAAGTGCACAGGACAGTTAAAATGTGATCTATTCCATCATTCACTTCCAGCAGTCTGCGCTTCAGGGACACTAAGATAATTAGGCTAATCACCAACCAACTTGGCAAACAGCCACTGATGGTCCTATTCTTCATTAATTTGTCTAATCCTTGATTCAAATGTGCAGGACTATTGGTCTTTATATTATCCCAGTGCAACAAGATTCACAACTTAATTGTGCATGGTGTGGAGAAAAAAATTCCACTCCTTTGTTTTAAGCCTCCTTTTCTATTAATTCACCGGGTGTGTTCTAGTATTTGTATTATTGTGAATGGGCAAATAAGGGTGAAAACAAACAAACCAGCAGCCCTCATTAGCCAACACCAAGTGGGTGTCTGCCTGCCTGCCTATTAGGTGTTCACCTCTTCACCTGCAGTGGAAACGCAGCTCCCACTAATGGTGGACTCTTGGAGAATCTGGAACACAACATGAAAGCAAATGTGCGCCCATGTGTCCTTGTCTTGTCAATTAGGTTGTACGCAGCGCATCCACATGTACGATCCATCAGGATCACAGAACTGCAGGCGATAATCCGAGAGCATCCAAGGAGCGACTGCTTCCTGCCCCACTCTCTGTTCTCGCTCTCACTGGAATGGCCAGTGGTGGCTGCCCGTAAGCACATGAAATACATGCAGGGGGCTGGCTGTTTATTAGGCTAGATATGCTAAGCATGTGAGTGAGTGAGGGCTGCACAGACCAAGCCCAGACTCCAGCAGGCTATCGTCTTGTTTGAAAACACACTAAGTAACGATGCAATTTTTCCATGTCATTCATAAACGTGTATATTTGTCATTTTTCCTCCCTCACTTGCATACTTTTTAAGACAAGTCCTAACTTATTTAGGGTGTTGTCAGGTGTGATGGTACCACAGATTTCCTCACTTTTCCAAGCACGGAAATCAGTGGTGCCATCACGTTGAAAACCGGTTGCCATATGTTATCCCAGGCTGGAATCTGGGTTTGCATGGACCATGGCAGCGCTTGGCTTGGGCTATTCCTTGAGACCATCCCCAAGGAACAGACTAGGCTAAGCACTGCCACGGCCTGTGCAGGGGACTATGGACCGGGGTAAAGTGGGCCATAATATCTGTTGGCCCACTTGATCTTATCCCAGTCTGGGTCCATGGTGGTTCTAGGCAGTCACAGTGGCCTCATAGGCCGCCCATCAGGCGAGCAGGCCACTCATGGCAGTATGTCCGCACATCACCCCGCCCTCCCATCACCCTTCTTTGGCAGCACTAGGCACATCAAAGTGTGACAGCGCTCTAGGTCTAAAACACCCATAATCTCCTGTCATACAGAGTCCATTCCATATATCTGAACATTTTTGGTTCCTTTTCCTATACTTTTACCAATTCTATTATATTTTTGAGATGCACAGCACAGAGTAGTCCCTGGTAAGGGGTAAAAAGGATTTTTACCACCATTATATTTTCTATCCTTTTTCCTATCTTTCTGTTTGCTTTTTTAAAAATAATAATAATCTGCTGCTGCGTATTGAGCTGAATGAACTATGCGCAATAGGTGTTTTTACACAGATGCAGGGGGTGCTTAACTCCGGAACAAGTCTGGGAATGCTCCCCCACATCTGCCTGCTTGCAGCCACACCTGGGTCCATTTTAAAACGACTCAGCGGCTGCTGCCCCCTCACCCACACCATAGAGCTGCAGGCAGATGGGCCTACAGTCTAGGCTGCCACCCACACCTCTATGGCATTGCCCAAGGCAAGCCCATCTGGAAACAAAGCTGCAGCAGTCATCTGCCAAGCAGACCAACGGCAGCTCCGCTTCCAGCTGACAGGCCGCCCAAGTGTGTGGCGAAGTAGAGTTCTGGGTGCAGTCCGTGTAAAGGCACCTAATGTCACAAATTCTTTGCCTGCCTGTTAAGTTAATTAAGAAACCAACACACTCTATGTGTAATTAGGAATGTGCATTACTTTGGACTTATCAACATATTCTCACAGCTTCCCTTGTTTCCCATGATGGAGGCGCTTACTTCATCTTTTAATTCTTGATGTTTTCCTTCTACGTCATTCTTTCCAGTTTCTCCAACTGTGATATAGTCTTGGGGAAATGCCACCACTGGAGGCAAGGGGGAGCAAAAGGTTGATACTAAACAATTACAAACATTGCAGATATTTAGAGTTCCTCATTATCAAAGTGCTTTCCACACTTTTATCTCTATGGCCAATTCTCACTAAGCATTTGTGAAGCAGGTAGCCAAATATTATCACCTGAATTTTACAGACATGAAAACCAATGTAGAAATTAATTGATTTGTCCTGAGCCAACAGGAGTCAGAACTGGAATTTAAATAAGATCTCAGGAAATCCTGTATTAAAATTGCCACCAAACCACAGCTCTGTTGAAAGAAAGCAAGGAGAAGTTTCCTTTCCAGATTTCTTTACAGTTGTTGGATAGCTACACTTCCTTGTCTGCACTGGAGTGGTTTGCTTTCCAAAAAGCCATTTGCTAACGTTTTTGCATCTATATAATAGCTACGACCCCAAACCCACCATCAGCTGGCAAAGGGAAAAAGGGAAAGGGAAAAAGAAGAAGTATCACAGAGTTAATGTATAGTTACAGAACAATTTGGGTTGAAAGGGACCTCTTACGCGTCATCTATTTCATTCCCTTCCACCAAGGCAAAGACCAATTTAATTAATGTTAAACCATCTCTAACAGAGGCTGCCTAGCCTAACCCTGCATAATTCCTGCAATGGTATCTCCATAAGCTCTCTTGGCAAGTTACTCCATTATATATTTTTTTGTATTTACAAAGATTTTCCTAATACTCAGTTAAAAAAATTTTTTTGGCACCATAAAATACGTACCACTGAAAAACAATGCAGTGTAACGGACAGGGCAGAGGGATGGGCCCCAAAGATGCAGTCCTGTCACAAGTTAGTTTCCTTATGCTTTTTTTTTTGTCTCACCTTTCATCTGTCTGGTGGGTTTCCCCCCCCCCCCCCTTTTTTTTTTTTTTTTTTTTTTTTTTTTTTTTTTTTGGAGTGGAAGCCCTTTGTTTTTCACTATGGGCAGGCACAGGGGAGCCGATTACAGCTGGGGCCTCTTTATGCTTTATAATATATAAGTAGCAAAACCTCCATTGCGGTTTTCAATTTTTATTTTTTAAATTTATGGCTGAGTACCAAATGCACTGCTTAATAGCCATAATATGCCCAGTTTTCCTTTCAAAGTAGGATAGGCTTGTTCTCAAGATCAATGCTGGACCAAGTGTTACATAAAAGCACAAAAGGATAGAAATCCTTTAACCCAGACTGCAGAACAATTACTCTATTTTACTCCCACACAGCGTTGTCACCTTCTCTCAGACTTTGCCCGGAAGAGTATAGTCATGTCAGAAGGAGATAGTGTAAAAGGACTCTCCTGTCCTTTTCTAACATGGCCACAGCTCCTATATAATATTGTAACTCATGACTAGGGCTGAAACTCGCTCTTGTAAATCTCATCGAGAATGGGCCTCTCAATGAGAATTTTGAGACTGAGAATGAGTCGAGAATTGTCCATTTTCAACATTGTTATTGTGAAAATCTCAGGGGGAAAATGCTCTGTACATGTGCAAAATGGCCACCGTGGCCATTCTGCGCATGCACGGTCCATTGCTAAAATATCATGAGCCGCATCAGCACCATTTTGGAAAAGGGCAGCTGGTTCTGTGTACGGTACGTGCAAACCAGCTGCCCTTTTCCAAAATGTTGCCAATGCAGTCCACGCTATAGTCCCTTATGTTCTGTCACAGTCTCCAAGGTTGGCCGAGGGTGCCCTCTTGTGAGAACCAACTGCCCATGAAGTTCGTACAATGAAGGTACGTAGAGAGGCGTTCTCAGTGGCGGCTCTGCACTTATGGAACTCTCTCCCCTTGGAGATCCGCCTAAGCCCGAGCCTGCTTACCTTTTGGAAGAGGTGCAAGATCTTTTGTTTGGCCAGGCATTTGGTAGGCTGGAATAGTGTTGGGTGCGATGGGGTAGAAAAGTTAGGGAGAGAATTGGTGGGTGGGGTTTAGGGTTTCTTTTAATTGTTTTTATGTATGTTTTATATGCTTTAAGTATTTCTGTATGCCGCCCTGAGCCTTCAAGGGAAGAGAGGGATTAAAATTGAATAAATAATAAAAATAATCTTGGAAAAAAGTCACGCAAGCGCAGAATGGCTACGGTGGCTATTCTGCACATGCACAGAGGTTTCTTTGTTTTTTTTGGTGGAGAATCTCGCAAGATCTTGTTGATGTTTCTCGATTCTTGTGAGAATCAAAAATGTTTCTCGATTCAGGCCTACTCAAGGCTTTCTAAAGGGGGCATAACCTCATCAAAAAGAGAATAAGGCAAAGGGACTCTCTCCCTCTAACATGGTGACTCCTCAACATTTGAAGTGTACAAATCACTTTTGGAAACTTACTTTTATGGTCAAGATATGCCAGCACAAAGCAGCTAGCTCATCCATAACCCTTTTAAATGGGTTTACAGACCTTTATTTTCAGCACAAAGAAGATCAGGCCTTGGGGTTGGACTAGCTGATCTGCAAAGTCTCTGAACAGTCCCTCTATGCGCTCTTCCACATCGGTATTGGGCAAATTGGCACAGGCCATTTTAAGGAATAGAATTATTTGGTATACTGACAACCATGATGGGGAAGCGCCACTATGGTTTTTGTAAAGGGAAGTCATGCTTCACAAACTTTAGATTTTTTTTTTAGTTTGCCAACAAACATGTGGATAAGAGTGATCTAGTCAAGATATAGTGCATTCAGATTTTCAGAAAGCATTTAGCAAGGTCCCTCAACACTTGTGAAAAAACTAAATACTCATGATGTAGAAGGAAAGGTCCGTTCATCCACTAGCAACTGCATAGAAGTTAGGAAACAAAGGGTAGGAATGAAGGGTCAGCTTTCAGAATGGAGATAAGTAAACAGAAGGGTGCCTTGGGGATGTGTTTGGGATCTTGTTTGGTTTGGCACGTTCATTAATGACCTGGAAAAGGAAGTGAAGAGTGAAGGGGCCAAATTTGTAGATACCACAAAATTATTTGAGATAGTTAAGATCAGAGCAGACTGGAGAGAGTTGCAGAAGGCTCTAATATGACCACAAACCTGTGGTTCATTGTATTTTCCCCATTGTTGTCAATGGGGAAAACACAGTGAACACAGGTCCCCGCATACAACTAAGAGACGGGGCATTAAAATGATAGAATAAATTAAATATTACTAGGTGCAAAGTGATGCACATAGGAAAAAGGATTCCTAATTATATATACAGTGTGGGGTTTTAAATTAGTTGTTACCACTGTGAAAAATCTTAGTGTGGATAGTGAATTTAACATAGCAGCAGTGTTCAAAAAGGCAAACAATGTTAGGAATTGTTGGGAAAGGAATATAAACAGAGTATAACTATGCTGTTATATAAATCCTTGGTGAACCCACATCTTGAGTAACATGTGCAGATTTGGTCTCTCCAGCGTGAGAAAGACATTAAAGGTGCAGGAAAGGGCAACAAAGATGCAAGTATATGTTTTAAAAATACTAGAACTAGGGGACACTACAAGAGTAACTGGCAGCATATTTAGAAACAGATCAAAAAGGAATATATAACTAGCCTGTGTAATTTACAACCTCCAAATAGTATGTTTCTGGCCAGTACAGTAATGGGTTTTATTATCCTCCCTGTAGTGTAAGGTTAGTACCAGCTTCAAGCAGACAAAGGGGCTCATTAACTCCTCCTTAATCCAGAAGGAGAAAGAGCTGACTCCCTTGCCTAAGTTAAGAGTTCTGGCTATTGTTATTGTTTATTCATTGCTGGGGCAGGGTAGCCTCTCTCACTTTAACAAGTTCGGTATAAGCACCGCTATCAAAGAACAAGAAAGCTAACACCCAGGTAGCAGGGAGCTGTGTGCGTGGGATCAAGATGAAAACTCTAAAAGGTAGAAGGGACATAAGTGTGTTTGTGAGACGATTCTTTACTGTGCTGAAAGGGGATGCCACAACTTCCAGCTGAGATTCTTTGAATGACTTAATTTAATAGGCTGAGTTGTAACATAAGAACATGCATGCACAGGAACCTCTCAGAGGAATATCCTTTTCCCCCAGCTCAGCCCTGAAGTTAGTCAGCGGGCCATTACAAATTTTCATAAACGCATATGAATTTATCCAAATTAGGGGTAGCATGGTTTGCACTTATTTTTCCCTGTCAGATGTTGGAGGGAAAAATAACGTGTTGTCAGACAATAACATGAAGGCCAGTAGCATAACTGGGTGCAAAAAGGGATTGGATAAGTTCTTAGAGGATAGGTCCATAAAGGACTATTAGTGATTTTTGGTCAGGGGATAAGAACTCTGACTGTTGAAAGCTTGGAGTAAATAGCTCGAAATTGATTGTTCCATTATGACTTCTTGTGCTAAATTTACTAACGAAAAGGGGTTGTTTTTGTTTTTCTGCTTTAGACTTTCGTTTGGACAGATCTCAGAAATTCATTTCCATGTCACAAAGAATTTGCTTACTAAGATCCTAAAAGTTACACCAGACCAAAACCATTGAAGACATCAAAGCTGTCACTGAGGATCTAATTTGGCCTGCAGGGACTTTCATTCAGGAAGAAATAGGACCACTAGACTTATTGGTCTCAATTTAGCCTTGCAAGGCTAGCATTTAGGGTGAAAATATCTTGAATTTGTAAGTTGAACTTTACATTGGAAGAAACGACAAAATATAGAAAAGCCCACAATATTAAAAGCACACGACAGAGATGCTTTAAGAATAGAACCCACAGTATTTTTTCCCCTTTGAATTTGATAACTTTTACATTTGTATATTTGGAAAGACATTATATTTTAAAACATAGTTTGATTACTGGATTGCCAGAATTTCAAACATACTTGCTAGTGCACTAACATCTATAATCCTCAATCAGCATCAGGGCCCCATATAGGGAAGCCAGCTCAGCCAGGGAAGAAAGCCAGCCAATGCTATTTTTAGGGGGGGGGGGGAGGGAGGGGAAGAGTGTAATTACATAAGATTATGCATACTTAAAAGGAACATTTATGTTGGGCTAATAAAAAAGGGCAAGAGGCAGAGTCAGGATAGATGTGACAAGGGCTGGCTGTAGAGGCATGGCGTACAAGCAGAGATGGGCAGCCGAATACCCATGCCCATAGAGGTTATTATTATAATTATTATTATAAACATTTATATAGCGCCAGTCGTGTGGCCTGGTGCTGTACAGAACATAGAATTAGACGTGGTCCCTGCCTGTGGCTTACAATCTAAAAGACAAAAAGGGGGGGGAGGGGGAGACAGGGAGAGGGGACAGTGGGAGAGACAAGGGAGAAGACAAACAAACATTCAGGCGGATGCGAAGTCTCAGGTGCGTATGCTTGGTTGGTTTACAGAGAGGTTGGTGGCAGCAGTCAGCAGAGGAGGGCAGACAGTAAGAGTAAGGGGAAAGACTAGCAGGCATTGGGAAAGGCAGCATGGAAAAGGTGGGTCTTGAGGAGGGATTTGAAGGAGCGGAGGGAGAGGGCAAGTTGGATGTGGGCAGGGAGGGAGTTCCAGGCATGGGGGGCAGCGAGGCAGAAGGGTCGAAGGCGGTTAGGCGAGCAGGAGAGACGAGGGAGAGTGAGGGAGGGGACAACGGAAGAGCGGAGCGCGCGTGCAGGAGTGCGTAGGAAAATTAGGTCCGAGAGGTAAGGGGGAGTTTGGTCGTGGAGCGATTTGAACGTGAAAACCAGGAGTTTAAACAGGATACGTTCAGGAAGGGGGAGCCAGTGAAGGGAGAGGAGAGGTTGCACATGGTTCCTACAGTAAGACTTAACCTACTCGCCACCCCTAGCTGCCTTTACAAGGACTCGATGTGCTGGATCTTCTTTGTCTTTCACTTCTGCTGCTTGTAACCATGCTGCTCAAGCTCTTCCTGCAGCTCCTGCTGCTGCCTGCCAGGAAGTCATACTGGTTCCTTCCTGTGCCTCCTTTTTTGGCTGCTTCGCACCTCCTCTCACCCTTCATGGGACATGGGGACCCAAGGCTGGGGAAGCAACGGGCAGTGCAATTGCTGACACAGGAGTCAGTGACTCCCCTGTTTCAGTTTTTTCTTTCCTGTCCCTTCTCTCATTGCAGAAAAAGTGGAAACACCCCCTGAAGAGCCAGCCTAACTCTGCAGAGTGTCCTTTCCCTTCCCCAACATATGCAAAGGCAGGTAAGATAGAAGACAATATTTAACTAACCCTGAGGACTATTGGCTTAACCCAAAACCTGGAGATGATGCTTGAAAACGGAGGGCTGGTAACCCCAGCCTCATTGTTCTAAGTGCTGTACAAACATAGTAAGAGAGTCCTTTCCCCAAAGAGCTTACAGAAAAGACAGACAAACAGATGGGAGAAAGGAATTTTTTTATTATCTCCACTTTACAGATAGGGAATCAAGGCACAGAGAAGGTAGTCACAGAAAGGTAGCCCAAGCCAGGTTACATAGGAATTCTGTGCCAAGACAGAAACAGAACCCAAATCTCCAGAATCCCAGTTCAGGACCAAACAATCTCCAGTAGATTGTAACAATCTGGGAGCTACCTCCCCACAACACTTTAGTAGAGAAAAAGGTGATAAGAATAAAACTACAGGGTGTGTACTGCAGGGTGTGATCCTACGTGTGACTTATTAGGAGGCATAATTTAGACCTTGAAAACATCAAACGTCAACTTTGCCCAGACACTGAGCAAGACAGAGTCATTTAGATGTCTCTAATTTTAAATCACAACTCTGACCGTCAAAAGTAATATTTTTAGGACTGCCCCTTTGGGCAGAAACTTGGGGAAAGATTTTAAATTGAATTTAACTTTCTCCTATCAATCCATTTCGCTCTGTGCAACAAATGTGAAGGTTCAAATTTCTCACCACAAAAATTAGAAAATAATGAGACAAGTGTTCTTAGTTTACAGAATTAGGCCTAAACTGTGGGTTTTAAGACAAACATGTTTAAGTTGATTAGCTACTACTACTCAGAGTCAGTAGTCATCTTGTTGAAAAAGGAGTTTTTAAAACACTAAATGTTTGGCCTTCTAGTGCAGGTTATGCTCACTCTACTTAAATCAGTATTTACTAGGGATGGGAAATGGTATTGAAAACCGGGATTGGTGCAAAATCATATTGACCTTACTTTCAATACCATTTTAGATTGTATTGATCAGAAGCGGTTCAGATTCTGACCAACACAGCCTAAAGCCAAATTCTGTCCCCAGCTCTGCCTCCCCATGACTTCTGTTGGGCCCGGGCGCTGAGTGGGAGTCCAGGGGCGGCAGAGCTGGAGATAGAGGGACCGCATAGTAGTGGGGAGGGGGGCAGTTGGCTCCCAGGAGCCCTATTTAGTACCCACCTCCCCCAGACCCCTGCCCGCCTTCCCCAGTGCATGCTGCAGTAGTGCTGTAGCAGGTGGCCAGACAGGCATCTGGGGGAGGCGTGTGGCGCCAGGCAGGGGTGCTAGGAAGCAGAGGTGGCTGGGTGGGGAGGAAGAGGGGAGGTTTAACTTACCTTTTCCTCTTCCAGTGGTACTGTGCTGGGCAGAAATAATGAAAAAGATTGTGCATGTGCAAAACGTCCACTGTGGCCATTCTGCACACGCATGGCCATTTTCCAAAATGGTGCCGGCAGTGTCAGCACCATTTTGGAAAGTGGCAGCTGGTCTGCGCATGCTCAGTCAGCAACCGGGCATGCAGAGACCGGCTGCCACTTTCCAAAGTGGTACTGACACTGCCGACACCATTTTGGAAAATGGCCAAACATGCGCAGAATGGCCATGGTGGCCATTTTACACATGCAGAGGGGTTTTTTATTATTATTTCTGCCTAGTGCAGCCTTCTGCCTGGTGTGGTGCCACTGGAAGAGGAAAAGGTAAAATAAACCTACCCTCTCCCTCCCCACCCAGCCACCTCTGCCTCCTAGCACCTAGTTGAGCACTAGGAGGCGGGGAAAACAGAGCTGGGGCTTCTTGAAAGCTCCGAGACACCAATCCTTTTGGATTGCATCCCTCGGCAGAATCAGATTCATTGGATTAATACAATTTGCCCGAAAACTGAGCATATCGTATTGAACCAATTCAGGTATTTCCATCCCTTGTATTTAAGTACAGGATTGCTTGCTTATGTGCAGGTACTGACTAGCAAAATATGATTAAAGAGGAACTTTGAACTCATACTTTGAATTTATATGCTTTCCATATTATCAGCCTTTAGGCCACTGGCCATCAGTAAAAGGAGACTTAATTGCCAAATAAATGTACACATTTTATAGCGATTATGATGAAGGAAGGATTCTTTCTGTGATAAACCTCAGGATCCTGTACAGAGCCTCATGACAGGCATTTTGTCTAAGCAGTTAATAAATTGTTTCTATGTTAGGTCAGAGATTACAGGAAACCAGTAGCAGTGTCTAGAAAAACACATTTTTGGATTTGAAAGTATTTCAGTGGCATCAGGGAGCTGAAAATGGTGTTTGTGGGAGAGAGCGGGAGGGAAGTATGACCTTCAGAATGTCTGAAAATTTCCTCAAACGTTATAAGGGAAAAGGGCAAAGATAGAAATAATACTAAAAATGGTGCAAATATAAACTTTAAAGAACATTTTTCACAAGTATTAAGCCTGTCATCTGAAAAACAAAATACGTTTATGATAAAAGCAAAAAAGTATTATGATAATGATCAGTTGTAGGAAGGGTCTGTGGGCTGGTCAGAGTGAGACACAGAAGTAGGAATTGTGCCAAATTGCTGAGTAACCAGTACCAAGGGCAGCTTGAGAAGTCATTTTTCATTCTCCCAGATGGCAGCATCACAATTAAAACTTTAAAAAGCTGACATTTCATAAGTTTATTAGAAACCAGCCAGGAAGAAGAATGCCCAAAGGCACTGTAAGAGCTGCTGCTAAGGAAGGCTGAAGAACATCCAGGAGAGCAGGAACAACGACGGATAGAAGGCAGTGAAGCTCTGTCGAGAGAGAGAACTACGCAAAGGAGCAAGAGAGGACATACCGAGACTGGCAGCTGATATGGTATGCAATGTGATCTAACCAATGCCTTAGAAGTCAACAAAAAATAAAAATAGAATTTTGGAAATTCTACGGTCTTGTGCTTGGAGCAAAAACCCAGAGATTATCCTTCAAGAACAAAATGCGCTCTTCCCCCCCATTTGTCAGAAAAAGAAAAACACAGATTTCCCCCCCGCCCCAAAACCTGCAGAAACATCAATGCCAGTATTCACCATAGTTTTAGGGGTGTTTTCTACCTAGTTACCAATCCATTCAAGGACCTGAAAGTGTGTGCTTACTTGTAGACTTCTTCCATTGGCAGTGCTTGGGGATTCCAATATCTATAGAAGTTACCATACAGCAGTGATAACAGCTGAGAACATATGCTTCCACCAACTTGAAAAATTCTATTTATAACTGCTTGGCAAAGCAAGTTTAGCACAAATTACTTCTTCAACAATGGCACCTTCCACAATTCTTCTTCCACAATTCACCACACACAGTGGTAGCTATAGCATTGCCAAGACATACATTAGATTAGTGGCTCCCAATCTTTTCCAGAGAGCAGACTGGGAGTGTCAGTTCAGATTTCAATAGGGGAAGTAGGGGCCCAGCCCTTGGATTCATTTTACAGTGAAAATGGGAAACTGTCCTATTTTAAGAGTATTTGTTTTAAGTATTTTCTATATTTTTAATAACTTATAGGTTTATAAGTTATAAGTTATAGGTTCATGGATGTGGTCTGAAACACTAAGTGAAGGGGGGGAGTCGGGGAGGTTTGCCTCCCCTTCCCTCTCTAGATGGTGTCCCTAGAGCAGAACAAATATCTTAGAAAAAGAAAAGCATAGAGCATCACACTAATCCCACACAAGAAAACCTTAAAAAGACTGGAATTATGAAATCAAGGCAAATTTTTCCTGCATTGTTGACATCTTTATATTACATAAAACACATTTCCCCAGGTTTTTGCTTCCACCTCCAGATAGGGGAAGCAATGCATATACATCTTCATCATGTTTGTACTTCATTAGTGACAGGTCTGCATCCCAAGGGACTCACAATCTAGGATGGATGGACAAGGGAAGGGAGACAAGGGAAAGTGATACATTCACAAAGTTGAGAAGTCATGCAGGTGCACATGCTTGGTCTGTGGGGATGATTAGCTAGGGAAAGTCTGACAGAAGATGTAGGTTTTTAGGAGGGATTTGAAGAACAGTAAATTGGTAGAAGAGCATTTGTGTTCAGGGAGGGAGTTCCATACTTCTAAAGTTTTTCACTGATGGGGTAGTTTCTGATGAAACCAAAATTGCCATGGGCATGATTCCTGCGCTATGTAGAACCAACACGTGCCCTTGATGCCTGCATGAATTCTATCATCAATCATCATCATCATCTACCATCTGGTGCAAATTGTGTTGTCCTGTTACATTATGACCGTGTGTTAAATTTCCCCCCTTATTTAGAGCTAGGATTACCTCACATAAGTGGTTCCCATTAGAGAGAGCTAAGGAGAGCTGTGCATCTGTTGAAATTTATATTTTATTTTATTTATTCATTTAAAACTCCTATCCCGCACCTCCTCCCAAAGGCAGCTCGGACTCCACTGCTAAATCCATGCATCTCTGGATGGTCTTTGTCCTAATCATTATTATTTTATCCTTCTATGAGAAGGTAATCTTACCACAAAATACTCCCCAGCCTCAGTGTCTTCAATGAGTGCCAGCTTGCCTTCAGATACAGAAGGAAAGATTTAGTAGGAGTATGGAAAAGATTTAGCCCTCAGATAAGTCATCAAAGATTCCCAGGGCAAAACATCCAACACAACAGAAATTCTTTTGTTCTCTGTCACAGCCTTAGTTTTTCTGGCGCCCAAAGGGTTCTCTCATTTGTGAAAAAAATCCTTGGCCCCTCTTTGTAATAGCTTAAGAATCCTCACAATTCTTCATTGAGCTCGAATACTCACGTAACATTCTTCTTAGCTTATTCGTTTTTAGAGCCTTCCAAATTGGGTTCTTTCCACCACTTCCCTGTCTTCTAGCAACTGACCACTTATTTCCAAAGGACACTATCTAGGGCTCTTGATACAGTAAAAACCTTGGAATTAACAGCAGAGTATTTACACTTCTCTGCAATTCTGAGGTAGCACTATCCTGGAGTTATTTTTTTATATGGGGTTGCAGCCAGACAAGCTGCACAAGACATATCCCTGCACTGCCCTGTGGCGGGCAATCAGCCCTGCCACGTTGCCGGGCCAGCGCAGGGAGCTGGGTGGCTTGGCCCATCTTGGAGCCAAGACACTGCCCACAGAAGTGGCTGCCCGGGCCTGTTCCGCCTCCCTGGCCCAGTTTAGAGTCGGCCCCTGGCAGTGACTTGGCCGGCCTCGCAGCCTTGCTCCAAGTGTAATGGGACAAGTGCACCCTGTCACACAGGCTGCCTGGCCTTAGTAAATCTGTTCTATGATGTGTCCTTGGGATTTTCACATAATCCCAAGGACATTTCGTGGAGCACCCGGCTGTCTGTTCCTCCATGGAGCAGGGTAAACATCTCATGGCTTGCGTGCCCAGGGACAGGTCCGGCTACCCAAACAGTGGTAGCCTCCCCTCCCTGTCTCGTCTAGAGACACCCTAGGTGTTTGTCTTCGTGACAAAGCGTGCTTCTGAGGAATTTTCCCCAAGAAGTGCTTGTGTGTCATTGTGAATGCCTCCAAGATAACCTATTTTTGTGTGAATATTCCCGAGTTTACCATCCCTGTCAGTGCAAAACAGATTCACTCTTCAGACTTGCTCTCTGCATCCCAAAAGTGTGACAATGGTCTGGAAAGTAACAAGCCAATTGGCAATTATAGTTTAAAATAAAACCCATTCAAAGGCATCTTCTCACTGTCATGTACAATCATACTATTGCTCACACTACCCGAGTTTGAAGCCTGGATCCACAGAAGCCTTGGTTAGAACCTCTGCTAAAGGTTTAAGTGCTTGAACTCTGTGTACTAGCCACTGGAAGAGGATTTCACGTACATTTTCTCAGCAGATTACACAGCTATCTTCTATAAAGCATTAGAAGTTTTTCCCCCTAAAAATGTTCTATGAACAAATACCAAATCTAGCTGAAGTTGTCTTAAATCAACACATGAATAGGCAAAGCAGAGCCTTAAAGATCACTTCTGAAGAACAGAACTGCAAAACCACCTTAACTATGGCTTTATCCATCCTAGGGACTCACCCATCTTTGAGCGGGACAGGGCAGAGCCATTCCTTCCTTAGCATGCATTCCACAAATCCAGATTAAGCCTCTATAGTGCTCTTTCTTTCTTCACTGCCAGCTTTCCCTGGTCTCTGGAGTGCAGAGTGGGGGAGGAGAAGCAACGCCACACCCTCCCAGCTGTACCAAATGTAGGTGTGTTCTTTGTGTGGGTAAAGCCTCTGATGAACTATTGTTGCACTATGAGGCTTTATGTTGCATGACTTCAAACAACATTGCAGAGTCTCACCAATTGTACAAAATACTTTTCAATGCTCACTGATGAAAAAGTAGTTCACGTGATCCCTTTTCTCTCACCTGACTTAGAGAAGTCACAATCTTACTGCTTTTGTATATATTAATTGCTCAGTTTGATTCTCAATATGAAGAGGCTAAATGTTCACTTACATTCTCTCTAGCTCCTGAACACTACAGACATTTTAAAATGGTGTCACAGCTAGATATAAAGCTTTCAGAGGGTAGGGAAATTAAGACTGTTTTAGCAAGAAAAGTCAATTACCTTTCCAAAGAGAACCAATGCATAACTTTTTCAGAGGAAAGAAAAAATCTCTTATGAAGCACACTATTTTAGCACAAAGAAAATTAGCTAGAGATCTGAAGATTAGATGTTGCAATACCAAGTGTTTACAAAAGTTCACACTCATCTGTAATAAGAGTCTGCGTTCTCAATTTCCCCCCAGGATTTCCACTTAAATGAAGAGCAGAAAAGAGTTTACCATTGTGGTTCAAATTCTATTTAAGTTAATAGGGGGAAAATACTTCATGAAACATGAAACGCAACTAGGGGTGAGTTTTATAGCAGCTATATTTTCTAAGGCAATTTAGAAACTATAAAATGCTTTTAAGATCACTTTCAGGTCATACAACCATGTTTTGTGCCATAGAGAATTATAGCTTAATGGCTATTTCGTTTGATTACAATATGGTGTTATGATAGCAGAGGAGAGGCAGGGAGGAAAATATCTGAGAAAGAAAAGTATTATACTACTGGATGTACAATCTATTTAGAAAAATGAGTCAAGCCTATATTATTTTATATCAACTATTGTGATACAATTGGAGTCTCAAGCTGCTATTTTAGGTGAATTATGATTATAGGTGAGGTTGGCAATAATTCCTGTATACTCAGGTTGATTAGGAGTTTCCATTAAGATGATTCTAAAATAGTTTTTAAAAATAAAATAAAAAAATAAACCCTCATATCTTCGTTTGCTGCAGGCTTTTGATATGCGACTGGGGAATTATTTTCTGCAGAAATGCCTTGATTTAGTCACTTGAAATTTCGTTCGCTTGGTTGAGGGGAAAAAAAAGGAAAAAAGCCACCCACCACTAAAGCAGTATCGGTGGCGCACACACTGTTGAAAATACCTGTGAACTGACAGAAAAGAGAACTGAGCTGGAGTAGGCTCAGCCCTGGTAGCAGTACTCCTCCTATATGGGGGCATGGTTTGATGGAGGGGAAGAAAGAGGTGGCAAGGCCAGGCTCCTCACAACCATTTCTGCACCCAGCAGGTGACTGCAACCCTACCCATTATGATAGCTTTCTCTATTCTCTAGGCAGTGCAATTAATTCTGTAGCTGGCAGTCATTGGGTAAAATTAGCCATGACAGTGGCCCACTTTGGTATGGTCTGTCAAAGATTCTGCCAGCACATGCGTGCAGGCACCGCCAGATGCTGACCGAGGGTATTCCAAGTCATGTCGGCAGCTAGCCCAGGCGCTCACCTCGGCAAATAGTCAGTCATAGCCCGACTAGCCAACGCGGGCTACCGTGTGTATTTTGGCCTGCTGTGACTCAGCCTGGATTGGGTCTGCCATAACCCCTCATGGTGGATGGCTGGGAGCAGTGCAGACGCATTTGATGTGGCTGTTGCTTAGGCCGGACCACCTAGGTGGTGCCGTCGTGGGTTGGCTCACCTGGCCTCACTCATGTGTGGCACCTGGTGGCCAGAGCTGTCCCCGGCCGTGTCAGCAGCAGGCTCCCAACCGGAGCGGGTCGTGGGCATGCCACTATCACGTGTAGTTTTACCCTTTGCTGCTATGCTGATGATTCAAAATTTAAATCTTGAAAGTAATGCCTGGCAGGGGCAGGATGGGGTTGTTACAAGGTAGATCTGTGCATGCTCCACCGCTTTAACAAGGAAACAGCTTTCCTTCCTCCACATACAGGAGTTCACATGTGCTTCAAGATGTACAGGAGCACCCCCTCACACTGCCCACAAGTAGTCCTAGTTTTGTCCTGTGGCTGGGGCTGTACTCTGACCACAGCAGTCCTGACAAGAAAGGAACCAGGACTCCTGCAGTCTGACTGTAAGAAGCTGCTGCCTTTTGGGCATTAGCAGTGATTCTCAACACCCTCTCCCAGCTAACCTACTGGAACCCCAGCTGAGTTATGCTGGTGCAGGCTGACTTCAGGATGCTAATGGCTGCTGAGTATCAGGACTGATCCGTGGTTGGTCAGTGTTGCTGTAGGGAATGGTTCCAAATGCTTTCACATGGACAAACAGGTTCTAGAATTGCTAATTTAACATGCAGTACCATCTACAGTTGAAGATAATTTTTAACACTTTTCTTTTAAAAAAAATCCCTTGATCTGCCAAAACTAAGTTACTGGAACTGCAAAAGCAAGCATTTAAAACAAGGCTAAGGAACATTGTCTCTCCTACTTGGAAAACTAGTATAAGCTCTGCAGAACAGGTATGAGTTGTGTGCAAGGGTGCTTAAGAAGTGTGCCCAAGGTAGAGAAAGGAGGGTCAAGTTAATAAGGGTTGAGTCCAGCCCCTGCTTAGGTTCAGGATGTGCCATACCGAGACCATCTCATGGATGACAGTGAATCTATGCCATGTACCCATCCCCTATCCTTAAAAGCATGCCCTGGAATCTGGTTCCTTCCCCATAGCTCACCATTTCAGTTACTTGCAGGTAGAGACTGGCTATGCAGACCAGATTCAAGAACTGGAAAAAGACCTAATAAAATCCAGCTGTGGGGCACATTTGGCCCATAGGCTAATTTAAACCATGCCCAATTTAAACATTAGGAAATGCTAGAAAGTTGATTGTAGAACCTTGATTCCCCACCCCCGTGTGCACGTATTATGGCATGGTCTTTACCTGATTATGTACTATTTTTAACAGGACAACTGCCTCATTGAAGTGTGGTGGCTGTGTGGTTAAGGCACTTGTCTGTGGGTACAAGTCCTGCTTGTTTAGATCCATCTGTCTGTGAATGGGCATTCAACCTACTGTCGAAGACAGATGAAGGTAGTCAGACGTGGTACAGGTGATACCAACAGCAAATGGAATTTGACTTCTACCTCTGCCTCAAAGGGGCAGAATTAAAGTACCACCTACAGCTATAAATATATTTCCTTTCATAGCTAAACAGTCCTTTAAAACAGCCAAAAAAGTCTTGTGGCACCTTAAAGACTAACAAGAAAAATTCTTTATTTTGGCATGAGCTTTTGTCAGTTTATGTAATTAATAAATGCTGTACTAGGTTAACTACAATGGTCCATCTAACCCAAGGTTGGGGAATTTTCCCTCCAAAGGGTCACTTTGAAAATTAGTACACTTTCTGAAAGCCACATAAAAGTTGGGGATGGGGGTGCTTAAACGGTGCACTCAAGAGAGGAGGATCTGTCCCCCATATCTGTCCCCTGTACTTGTGTGCAAGTCCTCATCCCTTCTCCATTACCCCTGAGTTCAGTTTTTCAGTGTTTGGGGGGTATGAAATGGATCCAGGGACAAGGGCCAGAAACTGGAAAGGGGTCAAAAACTAGTTGCAGGCCACATTTGGCCCCTGGGCCTGAGGCTCCCCATTCCTGTTCTAGTCCAGTCTTGTTTTGGACAGTATTCAGTATCAGCTGCTTTAGTGAAAATTACAGGACAGTTAAGGAGCAACCCCATGTGCTGATGTTCATTTGCAGTCTGAACATTGTGTTTATACCAGGCACTCTCTCTCCAGGACAATGAAGTTTCCATCTCGCTCAGGTAAACGCACTGCATGTTTCTCTGCTGGGAAAATAATTTCAATCCAGAATGTCTGAAAAGAGCATATCAAGCATAGGCACTGTAAGCAGCAGCGTCGTATTGTCAAGGCCCATGTGTATGCTGGGACTAGCTGCTAGGTCTGAAGTCTATTGTAAAGTCCATGGTTTTAGCAGCACACTTGTGGAAATTCTGTGGCAGTTCCAGGAAAGTATTTTAAAGTTCAGGTGGTTTTTCATACTGAATATAGGAGGCATGGCATGAGAATCTGAGGCAGGAAAACAAGAGGTAGGTGAGTGAGCCTGTATATCTAAACCATGTTGCTCCTGCCTCTGACCCACTTAGTTGTGCTCCTGCAATGGTAAACTGAAAGATAAGGGTCTGAAAAATCTAGGTGGTGTTGCTTCCTTGAACCCTATCCTATGCATCGCCTCGGCTTTTAAATTAAGGTTTTAAATTAAATATGAAGGTGACAGTTTGTACAGTGACATCTAATTATTTATATTTAATTCATTTTATACAGTATCAACACTTCCCACTTGGAGTAGAAAAACTAAAAGTTTTGGCAGAAAACTTGATCTTAAGCTTCTGGCATTTATCTATCTATAGATTCCACTCCAATCAGATAACTACGATAGCTATTTTTTCAGACTGTGCAAGATGTGAACTGAGTACAGAAGCAAGCCAGACAACCCTGTCAGTAATGTGTGGTTCACATTTTTAAAGTCAGTGCACCACCATGTGGACTAGGAGCAAAGATTTTAAAATGAAAGCTCTGATGTTGAGTGTAATTCAACAAGAGGTAAACTTTGCTGTGAAATGACAGCATACAAGAATCTCTGCACATTTTTCTGTAGCTCTTTTAAAAATATCAAGTGAACCACCATGACCCTAAGAAAATCTTTTGCATAAACAAAGTGTCCCCTTATAAGTTTTATTTTTTAAAGTAACAATATTGGACTACGTTTTGCTCTCTAATATAAATCCAAAATAGATGTGCTGACAGTTACTCCAGATAGATGGCTCATTAAATCTATTTTCTAGAGTGTGTGTGGTTGTTAACCTGTTTTAGCAGGTTTGCTGAAATACTCCCCCATTATTTGTTCCTTGCTAGTTTCTATTTTATAGGTGTTTCCAAATCCATTCTGCATCAGTCACAAAAAATAAAGGGACAACATTTTCAAGCCCTGAATGCCTACTACAGATAGACATTTTAACCTGGACTATAATTCTAAAATGTTCAGGAGAGGTGAGCATTTGAAGCCTCATATCTATGCCACCAAATCAGTTATACTACTTAGGTACAGTAACCAAAGGACAAGTACCAAAGGAACAGGATACAAGTCATTTTCTTCTCCCTTTTCCCTCAAAGAAAACACTAGTTAATCTGGGTCTTGCAAAATGAGCCTTACAGTGATACTAGTTAGCTGTTAGCCTACAATTGTTGACATTTGTAGAACAAGATAAACCTTACAGAAGTAAACAAAGGGTGGCTGGGAGCTCTCAACTTAGGACTGGTTTACACTGAGTTTTATTAAGTTAGCTAACTCGTATTAAACCCTTATGTAGACCCTTATTATGGATTAAAAGTGGCTTTTCCAAAGCAAGAATTTAGTTGAAAACAGGCTTCAATTTAACTGTGCAGAGATACCCTTCGGGTTTATTCACATGGCAATTACATGGCGTCAGGTCATCATGGCACCTTTAAGGCCAGCTGCTCCATTTCTTGGCCTCCCTCATCAAGTAGACAAGCATTCTATGAGTGTATGGTCGGATGAATGGCAGGGCAAGTTGCTAACCATGACAACTTGCACCGTTTATTTACCAAGTGTTGCGCATGTAGTAAAAATCAAACTCTGTCCAGAGCCAGGTGGCCCATTGGGCTGTTGTGGTTAAGACACACCAGTTTCTGTGGCCTACAGTACACAAGGGAATGATGTGGTCAGGAACATCTGACTGCCTTTGATTTCCCAACCCAATGGATCAGGCACCTGGCTGGCTGGTGCCTAGAGGCAGCCATCCAGTACGATACCAAGCAGGATTTTATATTATTTATTATTATTAATTATTATTATAAGCATTTATATAGTGCCAGCGATGTACCTGGCGCTTGGAAAGAATAAGATAGACATGGTCCCTGCTCGAGAGCTTACAATCTAATGAACCCACAACTTTGTGCCTTAACCATTCAGGCACTATGCCTCTGTACTTATAGCATGCTTGTATAAAGCAGAGGGAGAAGGAGTAGCTGTAAGGAGTGTTTACTCAGAGGCTTGGTCTACACATTAGCTAACTGATATAAGGTTAACCTAGAAAATTTCTCAGAGATGGCTTTGGAGAACTATACTGACGGTACTGTAATTTGGAAATTCTTGAGCATTGAACCCATGGAATGAAAAAATAACAGATTTGCATAACAATTATCTTGTATCAAAATTATAAGGCGAACAATCTTCATTTGTTCAAGTGTGCAAGAGGACTGCATATATCTAAGGTACATGCTGAAGTGCTGTACTAAATGTTAATGGGTGCCAACTCATTTAAAGCAAGACACACGTAAGAGCATGGTACACACACACACCTCTATAAAAGAGTTTTTTATGACTAGCCTGGCTACACTTAGGATCTGAGCAAGTGGAGGGTGTGACACACACCACATGTTCGAGTGGCCGATGTGGCTTCACACTATCTAATCATAGTGCAGCATTTTGGCATGCAACTTATGCATACACAACCTCTTTGTGCACCTAGACAAATGATTGCACCCATTAGTAGCACCAATCGGAAATCAGGGCTACCAGATTAATTAGCTCCTGTTATTTTGTCAGTGAGTAGTGCTAGTTTTGGTCCAGATATTTTGAGCAGATTGGAAACTTAACAATTGCTGGGCCTACTGCTACAGAAATTACTAAACACTAAACAGCCTTATTAAGTCCCGAGGGCGGATAATTTCAAAAGAGTTTGAAATTCACTTGAACTGTTAAAAACAAAATCCTCCTATGTTACTGAGTTGACTTGTGCACTTTTAGTTTTAATTGAATTTTCCTCAACTAATACTTTGTATGATTTCATAAAATGTTTTAATAAAATTTATTAAATATACTTACTTTCATAAAATTATATATATTTTCATAAAATATTTTTGAAGTATGAAATGAGCCAGTATAACCTAGTGGATACAGACTTGGACCTCAGAGATCAGGGTTCAAATTCTGTCTTAATTATAAGCTAGCGTTGTCTTCATCATCATCATTATCATAATTATTATCATTATTAGCAAGCATTTATATAGCGCCAGCGATGTATATGGTGCTTTACAAAGTAATAGAATAGACATGGTCCCTGCCCTAGGGCTTAACATCTGAGAGATGAGGGGAGGGGAGACAAAGAAAAGGGAACAGAGCGAGAGACAAGGAGTGTAACATTCACGAGGATGCGAGGTCCCAGGTGTACGTGCTTGGCTTGGTTACATCGAAAATGATGGCTGGCTGGTCCGTGTGGTGAGGACACGAGGACACAGACCTCCGGTACTGGATGGAGGACATCAGCAGGAGTTAGGTGAGGAGAGCGAGGAGTCGGGGAGGGCAGAGCGGAAGAGGTGGGTCTTGAGGAGGGATTTGAAGGTACGAAGGGAGGGGGCGAGGCAGATGTGGGCAGCTAGTGAGAAGGAACGAAGGTGGTTAGGGGAGCAGGGGAGGCGTGTGAGGGCGAGAGAGGGGACGGAAGAGGCAAGTTCTTCTATGAAGCAAGGTGATTTAATGCTGTTTCAAAGAGATGTTTATTAATAATGTCTGGCACATTTTTAAGCCCACTGAAAAGCTTGGTAAAAAAGTGTTAATCATTATATTTACTACAAGCTCAATCCTATCATCATATGGAGCCTTCTAGATAGTCATCACAGCACCTGGGAGAACAGCAGCGGATTCAGCAACCTCTGTGCACAGAGCTGTGCCACCTAGCCAACCCCTCTGCATACCCCTGGCTGACACAGCATCACAGGCCCTTTTTAAATGGGCCACAGCTGGGAGGGGGTCGGTGTGCACGCCGGTGTGGGGGCAATGCAGAGGGGCAGGTGTACACGGATACACACCTATCCCCACACACAGAGCAACTGCCATTTTGGCTGGTTGCTCCATGAATGGGAATGTGTATTTCACAGGAGCACGCACGCATGCCACCCACCTGCCACGGCATTCACACAGGAGGTGCTCACACATGCCCATGCAGTGGACCTGAGCAGGTGCATCTCATGTAAAAAGGGCCAATGCTAGAAAATGTTCCACATGAACGTGTTAGGTACCTGGATCATATGAATTCATGGAATACAGTGCCACCCCAGGATCCCTCCACCACTATTGTCCTAATAATGCAATCGTGCAGAGCCAGGTGTACACACAAACCTGTTTTGCTCTGTTGTGAATGTGGACAATGCTCTACAGACAGCACTACAAGGAGTGTGCATTGGAAGGCTCCCAGCATTTCACTCAGCAAACAGTAGTTTATATTCCCACCTTCTCCCCTCAGTGCCACTGGCAGAATCAAGTCCTATGCTGTGTGGTATTGGAAACGGCTTAGAAAGAAAACACAACACTGAAGTACTACAGGGCATACCACATGTCCAAATATTTGCAGGATAAGGGCTGACACCATTCTCATGTTTTCAGAAGGTGACAATTTGTCATATCCTCACATGTAGCTCATTTTTGAACAATTGCCAAGTACCTTCCAGTCTGTTGCTATTTCTCCTGATCCCCCTTTTTCTGAGGTAAGCCCCTGCTCTGGAGGCCATCTTTCTCTGGTGTGATAAGCCTCTCCCTGGGCTTCCAAGTCTCCCTGGCTAGCTGACACTGGCTGTACAACTAACCAGCTCTCCTCCTCCTAAGCTACTGGATCAGCTTCATAAAAAATCCTGTCCACAGCTGGATCCAATCAGCCCACAGTCAGGGTGGTAAGGTTACTGGACCACTAGAGCATAAAAACAGGTGTTCGGCTGGTGGGGCAGCTCCCTGGACCATTCCGGGGTGGAAAGTCGCAGGCGACATGGCCCAGGTCAGGTCAGCAATTTAACGCGATAGCGGCCAGGGAGCCTTCCCACCAGCCGCACAGTCCGGGAGCACCACAAATGTGCAGGTTCCCAGAGCCCTGCACCCACCATGATGGGCAGTCATGGTAGCTAATGAGACATAGCCATGGTTGCTGGCCACAGAGAACCCCAGCCTGGGCAAGCCACAGCTGCACAGACATGCTTGGTCACTCTGGCCCGCTTAGGCGGGTCTTAGCCCAGGCTGCGACCTCAGAGGTTGTCCGGAAGACACAGCCCAGGCAAGTCCTCAACACTGCCAGGGGCAATCCCAGGCCAACATCTGGCAGTGCATGGTTACACATGCTGTCAGGTCCCAGGACAAAGTGAGCCCAAATCACATCTGTTTTTACCCTTAGTCCCTTATTCCCACATGAAGGGACGATTAAATCAAGGACCTGTCTACACATTAAAATACTCTAGTGACAATAACTCCTGTATTCCTAGAAGGTACTGCATGATGAGCAGTCTAATCCTCCAAGATATAACATGCACACTAACAGTTCACATGCAATGGATTTTCATTGAAGAAAATAGGACCTGTGTTCGGTGCCGATAACATATGCACTATCTGCTAGATGACTGGCCTGCAAATACATGAATATACTG
Source organism: Sphenodon punctatus (assembly GCA_003113815.1). Lineage (NCBI taxonomy): Eukaryota > Metazoa > Chordata > Lepidosauria > Sphenodontia > Sphenodontidae > Sphenodon > Sphenodon punctatus. The sequence continues at coordinate 1,073,009 of QEPC01000281.1, read as the reverse complement.
TACCACTGGAGAGGGAACTATAGTTATGTTAAAAAGGTTATTAAAAAAGTTAAAATACATTTAAGAAAAAAGTCTAGTGGTTACAAATTTACTAACTGTAAAACAAACATTAAAAATAGAAGGTTTCTATTGATGTACATCAACACCAAGAAAAACTGAACTAGAAGAAGAATGCTCAAAAGAAAGATGTCTGCTCTTGCTCAATGAGGGCTGGCTTAACAGAGATTTAGTAATAATTACCATGTAGGAGGAAACAGGTGGCTTTTTAGTCTATCCTTATTTGCATAACCATTACTTGTATGTTGAGGCAGGGAGAGTAACTGATGTAGATTCTTGACCCTTCATCACCTACATTAAAAAAATCATTTCATGTCAACTGTTCTGTCATTTTACAAACTCAACAGGTTTACAGAATCACTTTGTTATGCCCAGAGCAGGGTCCATTGCTGTGTTGGTTCCAAGTGTAAGATGTGGACTATGTTAGGGATGTGCACAGTAACTTTTGTTTTCATTATTCATTTTGTTTCTATTAAAATATCATTAGTTTTTGTTAAATTTCATTATTCTTTGTTGTTTTTTTACTTTAGTTTTTGATTTCCATTGGTTTCATTGGAAAACACATTTTTGGCTGTAACATTATTTCTTATCCAATTTGGATGGTAATTGGCTGAGGCGTACCCCCAATGAAGGGCATTATGTGTGCCAATTCTCAGAAAGATTAGATAAAGGGGTCCGATTTTATAAGCAGTTGCAATGTGTTATTTTACAATATTCTGCGTACATATTCCTGGATGTAACAACTTTTTCATCCATCTATTAGATGAAACAGGGCACGATTATACCCCTCTGCAAGGGTATCATCTCTGCCAGATTTCATAGGTATTGCATAAAGGGTCCTGATGTTATAAGCAATTTGCTTCTAAATGCATTTCTGGCTGGAACGTCTTTGTATTCCAGTCTGTTTACATGAAATTTGGCAGGATTGTATCTCAGACCTTCAGGATCATCTCTACCAAATAATATAAGAAAGATATATTGAAGGGAGCCAAAGTTATAAGCCTGCACATGATTTGGACAGTATAAGACTATGCCAGGTATTCTTTCATGTTTGCCACTGTGGTACAAGATGTGCTTGTGATGCCAAACGGCCAGCAGAAATGTCACCAATATATCGTCTGCTGTGACCACTCCAACCCCTCTCCTTCACTTGTTAGTGGGAAGTTGGAAGCACCTGCTTAGGAAAGAGCCAATAAGGGATTCTCTTATGTCCTCTGTCACAGTGCTAAAGGATGTGATTGTGATGACAATTGGTCAGGCTGGGTGTGTAAACCATCTATCTCCCTGCCCTCTGCCTTGCTGCCTGAAGTCCCAGGTATGTCCCTTCTATGCCCACCTCAGAGCCACCAAAGATTGGTTCTTGAAAGCTGGAAGCATGCAGTAAGAGAGACAATCACATCTCTGTTCCAGCCAGGGTGCCTCTGAAATGTCAAGCCAATTGACCAGAGGATAGATCTGTCATCTCTGCTGCTTGGCACAGGCTAGTCTGGGTGGGTACCCCAGGTGCATGGGGGTGTCTGTCAACTTGCAGAGAACTCCCCAGGAGGGAGCAGGAGGATGTTGGGCAGTACCCCAAGTGCATGGGAATTGGATTTATGTAGCTAGTTGAACTCTTGCAGTGAGCTCTAGCACAGACACACAAAAAACCTGCCAGCAAAGTCTGAGAAAACGCTCTGACCAAAGCCAGAACTAACCACAGACAAAAAGCAGGCTCACCCTCTATGCCCACCTTGAAGCCACCACCGATTTTTCCTCCTGCAAAGGTGGAAGCGTGCAGTAATTGGCTAGTGAATGTGTGTCAGTCAGTCTGTTGGGCTGTTTTCCAGCCCCGCTTCTACTGCCCTCTCCTTCCTGCCATGCCTGTCTCTGAATGGCACTGCATGTGCTATTTACCTGAATAATGAAAGTCTTCAAGAGGGAAACTTCAATTGCTTATATAATTTGGACCCTTTATCAAATCTTACTTCAGTTTAGCAGAGATGATCCTGAAGGTCTGTGATACAATCCTTCCAAATTTCATGTAAAATGGATAGACAAAAAAAAAAAGGTTACAGCCAGTAATGTATTTACAAGTAAATTTCTTATGACATAATAAGGTTTTATCTAATCTATCTGAAATTTTTCAGACATAGTAATCTTCGGGAGGGGTATAACCTTGCAAAGTGTCATTCAAATCAGATGGGAAACAAAGACGATACAGCCAGGAATGTGTATGCAGATTTTTGTAAAGTATCAACTGCTTATATAATTGTATCCCTTTATCCAATCTCTCTGAAATATGGCACACAGAATGCCCCCTGTTTTGAATATAATACAACCAAGGTTCACTAAAATTGGATGTAAAACAAAATAAGTATGGCCAAAAATGTGTTTTTCCTATTCATTTGTAGTAACAAAACATTTCTTTTTTTATTTTGTTATTTCATTTGCGTTATTCAATAATGAATTTTTTTTTTCCATATTTTGTTTTTATTGTAATAATGAAAACAAAATGCACACCCCTAGACAATGTAGCTCAGATGATGGATTTCATTGGACCAACTACGGTTGGTGAGCGCGCGTAAGCTTTCAGGCCACGGAGGGCCTTTTCTCAGGCCTGCTACAAATCAGAACTACAGACCGAGCAAACGTAGAACTGGTATATATAAGAAAGTAATTACTTTGGAAGGAGCAGCTAGGAAAAAACACATATTTCAGACATTTTAAAACAATGAAGTTAAAAACCATTGATATGATGTTAAAAATCAAGAACCAATAGAGAACACACACAGATTAAGAATTATATGAGGGCAAACTTTTAAGGAGTGGGAGACAACTTTCTAAGGGGGTGGGACTTTCACATCAGAGGAACTGAATACAAAGTAGAACCACAAAAGGCAAGTATAAAACAGTAGGCTGTCAGCCATTACAGAAATAGATAAGTGACTGACAGCCTGCTTTTAAACACCATTATCAATGGTTTTTAACTTCATTGTATTAAATGCTTTCCCCCCCCCCAAATCATTTTCTTATTCTGCTTTTGCTCGCATATCCGCCAGTCCTGCATTTACTCAAGTCTATAGTTCTGACTTGCTACATGCCGGAGGAAGGGCCCTGTGTGGCCCACACACCAACTATAGATGGTTCAATAAGATATCAATGTTATTTCTACATATACTGTTGGAAACGTGAACGCAGGAAATTTGCAGAACTTTTTTGCTTAAGATGAGGTGTGAGTGAAGGACACGAATTTCAGTGGGAATTAAAATCAAGAAAAACAACTGTCAACTTGAGCTAGGTTCTGACACACTAGCTCACAAAAAATGAAGACAGACTCTGTTCAGCGGGGCTTCATGATGAACAAAGAGTACTGTGTATTGCACAGAAAAATCACAATCAGGTATCCAAATTTGGTCCTACAGGTTTAATTTGTCTAATAGTGTCCAACTGTACTACATATAAAACTTTAAAATTATTCCATGTCAAGATTTCAACATTTGAGGAATGAAGGCCAAGATCCTGCCCTTTGATCCAGTCTGCTGTTTCAGAGCCACAGAATGTCCAAAATGTAATATTTTAAATCCAAGTTGATAAGGCTAATTTTCAAGTAAATAGGTAAAAACACAATTTCAGCTATGCAATTTGTTAAATCTGTCAAAAGTATTCTCGCTCGACTATTATTTATATTTCTATGCTATTTGAATAAAAGCTTGTCTGTCCGATTCCCAAGTTGCTGGAACATAGCAAGTATCTTCACTTTCAATAGCAGCTCCAGAAATAGCTATTTTGCTCTTAAGAGGAGATCTCTTTTAGTTATGAGTTTTTCAGGCTTAAAAATGTCCAACAGGATTAAACAGCTATAATACACTCTCTTTATTGTCTATTAAATGCATGATGTAAGAGCCCTTTGCCCCGAAACCATTTCTTTACACTAAAAATTATAGATATTAAAATTTTCTAGCTAGAAACATGATGTACCTAAAGACTAATATTTACTGTACAATAAACTTTTATTCTATGCAATAATCAGAATAGCTGTTGGAAACTAATAGTATCAGCATACATCTACACTAGCTCCAGTAGCCAATTTATTAGAGTTTTAGACATTTACAGAATACAGTTTAAGAATTAACACAGTTAACTCTTTAGGCTAAATTACATTGCAGAGGGTGTCAAACCATTTTGCCTGCCTCAACAAACATGCACATGAATATGCTGATGAGTTCTGGTTTACAACATTGTCAGCTGGTGTATTTAACCCTTCCCCAAGTGGTGATTTCTTTGCAGCACTATATTGCAACTGAAGAGGATGCAAGGAAGATTAAACTTTTCTTATCTTGTTTCAATATAAAACAATGGTGAAAGGAAGCCAATTGAGTCCATTTGTTTTCAGATATGGATATTTGCAAGATCAGTGAGAATATCCTTTGTCAGTTTACATCTAACTAACTGAAAGCTATACAAAAAGAGTAACATTTAAAAACTGCTAGATTTTTGTCTCTTCAAACATCCCGAGTTATGCATATCTAATTATCATATCATTGGCAGGTTGAGGCACAACAATTATCAATTCTCTGTCACATTTGAATATCTAGTATTTCAGCATCGTCTGTTAGATGTTATTGTTTATTACTTAGGAAGCAAAAAGATTCATGTGCGGTAAATAAATATTACTACTACTTATACAGTCAAAACAAAATCATTGATGTCTAAGCTTTCAAAAATGATCGTTTAGTTTAGACAATCAGTTCTTTGGGCCTTTAAAAATAATCCGAACTAAGAAACTGAAGTAGGTCACAAAAAACCCTTCCAAACTTTGTTGCAACTTTACCGTTATATGCTAATCCCTCAACCTTCCTTTCAGATTTCATCACCTTGTGAAAATTTTTGAACACAGTGAGAACTGCGGACAGTTTGGTATTATTATTATTTTAAACAGTAAAGGTCAAACCTCTGTTTTCTTAATCAAAGATCTTCTGTTCTACAGAAACGACACTACTCTCAGGCCCTACTGCGAGACACTTTTAGTAATCTGAATTACAAAGATGCCTTGGGGCTCTTAGAATTTTGGAAAGCTTTTTTAAGCAGAGGGGAACAAATGAAGAGGATATGCTGAAAATACTGCATTAATTTTTTGTCAAATCTTCCACCACTGGTTAAAAAAAAATACATAACAAGCGAAACCGATTAAACGGAGGTCAATTCAGCTCCGTTTATCTCAGAAATTCTATTTCAGGAGAAAAGCCTCCAAAACACAAAACCCACTTTTTATTTCTGCTATAAGCATGTAGTTTTTTTTGGTTTTTTTTAAAGAAAACCTTAAAAAAAAAAAGAGAGAGAGAATAGCCTCCAACAGCAAATACACATTTCGTGTAACAATTCTGGACTTCAAGCATTCACTGTAAGCAAATGACCACAAAGCACTTTAATGCTACCACTATCTAGCCAGAACACCGAATGTATTACAAAATAAGACAGTTCAAACATATGCTTCAATTTTGGCTTCATGCATATCTACATTTTTAAAAAAAAAGAAAAGAAAAAAAAAAGAAGCTAAAATCCTAGTGCATACCCTTACAAGTGTATCATGTTTCACCTTCTCAAAGAAGAAGATCATCTAAGTATGATAATGGGACAATGTTAACTTGATTTATTAAGTCAAATTAACTTCTCTAATTATCTTGCTACCTAAAGAAGGTGAAAAAAATTATAATTTATAGCCTAATTTCATCATTTCAGTTTTATTCAACTGTCTACGTTATTCTGTGAATGTGTGTACATAACACAGCCACACACAGAAATAGCGATATCTACATACAGTTTACACAAATATTTACATACATATAATATTATATACATAAATTAATGTGACTGAATGATTTTCAGTGTAAAAGCATATGCTTTTTTCTAGCACATAACTATTGCATCGGTTTTACAAGAGTAATAGACTCCTCTTGCGACAACTAACTAGTACGTACCATGGCCGAACCAGGTTTTTAAAAGTTGTTAATGTTTTAAAAAAATACAATACCTAGAACACTTATCAAACAAATAATGTTTTATTGGCATCTAAAAACAAAAATGAACCCAACATTAAAATGTACTTTTTTCCATTTTTTTTTCCATTTTTTTTTTTTACCCACTGCAGTACGAGGAACAAATCACAAGACACTTACTTGGGAGAAAGCAGAGACTATACTATAAGTGTAGGTTTTACAAAAATCATTCATCTCTGTGTTTTATGTTCCTTTTTTTGCCTTTTTTTTCTTTTTTTGCCGAATTACAGGAACATAAAACATCACAGCTTTGCCTATGCTTTAAAAGTCTGCAGCAGTCTAAAAACATGGACAAGATACACCAGAACCCCTTTTCAAGTATAACATTTCCATAGCCAACCTCAGGGTAGTATCTAAAAAATTCCATTTTCTTCCATAGGAAGTCTTTGTTGGGACAAACTGTTATTTATCTTTGTGAAGTTAAAAGCAACTGGGGCAAGTTTGTGTTTTATCAGAGAAATAAAAAATGTTTACCTACCATCTTCAAATTAAGAACAGTGTTCTATAGAAGTCAGTTGTACAATTATTTAAGTGAAAGGTGAACATGAACATCAGATTAACTTAATTCTGGCAGACAAAAGAGAACTACTAAGGTCCAGTCAGCCATTTATCTATTACAGAGAGATGACAACTTTACAAAAGGTATCTTTACCTACTGAGTGATGATTATGTCCCCTCAGTTTCTGTGCTTTCTACCACTGGTTCACTTTCTATTTCAGCTTCTGTGTCACTCTTCTCTTCTTTTATGTCGTTTGAAGATGCCAGCTTTTCATAAAGTTCTGGTTCATTCTGCACTTCCACAGTTTGTGGCTGACTATCTGTCTCTGTATTTTCACCATTTACTTGGGGCGCATCATCAGCTTTTCGTTGAGAAGTGGCCCCTTCAAAGTATTCAAAAACCTTTGGATGTGGAGGGGGGATCCAGTTGTTCTGCATTCTGTCTCTTCCAAATCGGTTTCCATTAATTTCTCTGCAAAAGTTAAAATCTCTGTCATCCCTATCCCTCTGTCTTTCCCAGGGTCTTCTGCGGTCATCAAAATCTCTGTGGGCATCTTGTTCAAGTCCCCTGTTCCAGTTGGGACCACTTCTGGTATCAAATCTGTAGTTTACATGCCGAAACCTCTCTCTATCTTCATGGAAGCCTTTAGGACCCCCATACATAGGAAAAGCATGATGTTCTCTTTCATCATAATCTCCTCTTTGTCCCCAGGGCTTGTCCGAATTGAAGCCATAATGGTCTCTTCGACCAACATTATCCATACTTGGCCTTCCATAATTCTCTCTCATATCTATATGTGGTCTTGCAAAATGCTCTCTTCCATCCATTGGAGGTCTTCCTAGACCCTCTCTTGTATCTACTGGCGGCCGTCCAACAGGATCTCTAACATCTACAGTGGATGGGCGATTAAGATTATCTCTGTTTTCCACTGGAGGAAAGCGATAATCTCTATCTCCTTCTTGTTGAATGCTGTCACCTCCAAGTGGCAACCTTTTATCTGGATTAGACACACAATCAACATTCTGTCGTGCAGGGGCTCCAAAAGGCCTCTCTGTTTGATTAAAAATATCTCCTGGAGGAAAAGGCCCTCTAGGTGGAGGATGAAGGGAAGGATCAAGAATTGTCGGAGGAGGGATCCCACGTTGTGGTAGCATTCCAGGCTGCATTAATGGAAACCTTGGTCCAGGTGAGTGGGGCATTAGTCCTGGACGGAGATCTAAGAGAGGCATTCCAGGCATCCTTTGACTAGTGATATTTAAATGGGGCAGGTTTTGAAGTCCTGTTGGCGGCTGCATCCCCAGAAGCCCAGAGCTACTGGTAATATTTGGTGGTGGTATTCCAAGCAGTCCAGAACTACTTGAGACATTGGGTGGTGGCAAGCCCAGAAGTCCAGAACTACTTGAAACATTGGGTGGCGGCACTCCTGTCAGAAGCCCAGAGCTACTTGACACAGTGGGCGGCTGCACTCCTCCAAAAAGCCCAGCACTACTTGAGACGTTGGGCGGCTGCACTCCTCCAAAAAGCCCAGAGCTGCTAGAGACGTTGGGCGGCTGCACTCCTCCAAAAAGCCCAGAGCTGCTAGACACGTTGGGCGGCTGCACTCCTCCAAAAAGCCCAGAGCTGCTGGAGACGTTGGGCGGCTGCACTCCTCCAAGAAGCCCAGAGCTGCTGGAGACGTTGGGCGGCTGCACTCCTCCAAGAAGCCCAGAGCTGCTGGAGACACTAGGTGGTTGCACTCCTCCGACAAGTCCAGAGCTACTTGGGACATCACTTTCAACTGAAAGGCAATCAAGAAAATATTAGTAGACATAAAAAAGCCAATGCGTTATCAAATCACTTTCAACAAATTATATTTGTATTCCATTATTTCATGTAACACACACGGCTCAATTATTTTAGGCCATTGTTACATTACAAATTTAGCTTCAATCAGCGAAACTTAGTTCAGGTTTCTGGTCATGTTCATGTGTTCGTATCATCAATGCTAGCTCAAATTCACACCTAGGTTCTATCTCTGTCATGATAGCTGCACCAAGTACCAGTTCAGGGTATTTCCCAGGACCGGTTCCTGCCAGGATCATAGAGAGGGGCTTGACACGCTAGCCTCCCTCTGTACTTTTATGAGCATCATGGAAGTTTTGGCAGGGAACTGCAGGATGCAATTGGAGGTCTGAAATCAAACTGTATATGCACAACATTTATCCCTAGCAGCATAGTTAAGAAAAGCAGAGCTCAAATCCTGAGGCTTGGGTTGTAAATGCAAGCTTGGGAATCACCTAAACTCAAGGGAAGGCAATTTCTATATTAATGGAGGGCAGCTAATACAATAACGCCAAACTTGACCTTGGACTAAAGCACAGTATAAACAAGGTCTGAGAGTTTCAAGTAGTTATCAACTCTGGGACAAGTCACAGAAGTCCATATCTTTATACATAGCAAATATCAAGCAGAAGGTTATAGGTGGCAGAAAAATATGACACGTCTGAGTGAAGTCCTAAAATCTTGCACTAAGCTTTACCACTTTCTACTACAATACAAACTTAACATTAACACCTTTTAACCTCTGTCACACACGTGTAAAAATCTCCAGACCATGGGTACAAATGACTTGAAAAAGATGATGAGCTAACACCACACATCTTTTGTCAGCTATAATTCAAAATTATTTTTAATACATGGCTTTTTACTCCTGGAACTGTTCAAAATAATATTCACATCTTGAAAACTGAATTAGTAAAGCAATCTTATCTGTAGTAAAAATACACAAGTATAGACATTGCTTACTAGATCTGTTGCTTTCACTGGAAGAAATCTGAAGATCTGGGAGATGTGATCCCTTTTCATCAGATTCTGATTTGTTGCTTGGAAGAGGATTAAAAATACTTCCAGCTGATAATGTTGGAGTGGCAAGACTGCTAGAAACAGTGCCAACAGGTAAAACAAGGCTACTAAAAGATATATCTTTCATTGTTTCTTGAGTAATTGCTAGTGATGGCTGTACTAGAGCTGTAAAAGACAGAAAAAACAAAGCCTTGGTAAGCATTTCTTATTCTGTTGTGCAAATGTACTTGGGCAGAGCCTTTCCTGCTAGATCATACTAATCAAGGCTATAATAGTGCTCATTTCAGATTAAACCTAGTGTGAAGTTGGGGAAACTTACACCCCCTTCTATATTCCTCACTATTTATACTACTCTTGTTTCTTTCCTTACTTGATTTAATAGTGGCACCTTTGCATCCAATTTGTCTTGCATAAAAAGGTTTTACTGCATTTTTATTAGGTTTAGTCATAAAACCTAGAACTATTTAAGAGCAATAAAAATGTTCTTTTTGAAAGAAGCCCACAACACCATGAACATTCTTATCAGTAAAATGAGACTTAAAGACCAGAATCAGAAACATACGTTTTTTAACAAGGTAACCAATTACATTATTATACTACAAATTATACAGTCAGTTTGGGTTCTTTTCTGTAATTAAACTATAGTTTTTAAAACTCTAAGCTGACTGAAGCTCTACTTATCTTTTGTGTAAACATATTCCATAGCATGTTTCTGTTTTACATTTAATATCCATCCATTCTGGCCACAATCACCCTAATGGCCTTAATATAGTAATAACCAGAAGAAAATCAGCTGTTCTGTGCCATATGGAAGGGGATCTTAACCATACTCAATGACCTTTACACCTATAAATCTGTCTGTGAATATTATTCAGCCGCTCCTAATATCCATGATAAATTATATCCATAGATATCTCTATTTCTGCTTCATGTAGCTTCTTCTGCAGTTTCTTCATGTAAATTAATTTTTCCTTCTAATATGTAGTCAGCATGGTGTTCCCTGTGCTTATTCAATTTAAAATGTATGCTGTCCTTAACTTTTCAATATCCTACAGAATATCCTTTCAATATCTTCTTGGTAGCAAGTGCATACTCCTGAAAAATTAAAAACTAGTTTAACACAAAGCTCGCTTTTCATGAATGTATAAAACATGGTTCTAAAAAGTGATAAACCAACTCACACGTTGGGACCACAGGTGGCACAATGGGTGGTGGCACAACAGGTGGTGGAACTGGTGGAGGCATGTAACCTAAACATGAGAGAAATGAAAAACCTGACAAAATTAATGTGTGTTTTGGTAAACACATTATAATAAAACCTTACTAATTTTTAATACGAAAGTAACAAAGACATGCAAAGTGTTTGGAAATCAATGGTCTAAATGGCTCCAGCTTTGATACAGGTGTATATTCATTAGCAATACCAAGGCATGAATAGAGTAATAAGGGCCATTGCTGGCCGAGAGACACTGGGGCCGTTGCTGGCTAGGATAATCAACGCCTCCCTGCGGGAGAGCAGGTTGCCGGACTGCCTCCAGGGAGAGGGGAGGTTGGGATAAGGAAAGTGGGGAGGGTGGGAGTCTCTTTCTCCACCTTGGCGGATATGCCGGGAAGTGGGGGCCAGGCGGAGGATGGTGGTTTAACAGTCCCTGGGTTGGATGTCGTAGGGGGAGGGCTGTGTGGGCGCAGCGATTGAGGTCATGCTGGGTAGTGGGAATTATGGTCCCATGGGGGGGGGGGCAAGTATCATTTAGAGAGAAGATACTCGGTGTCTGTCTCCCTCTCAGCTCCCCAGATGGGTGAGGAGGGGGTCGAGACTATGAGGACCTCGGATTGGTGCTGCTGAACATGAGGTCAGTCATGAATAAATCACGTACCATCTGGGAACCTATCCTGGATTGGGCTGCTGACCTCGCGTGCAAAACAGAGACCTGGCTGGACAATGAGTTGGGGCTGGTTTTGGCTGACCTTGTTCCGGCCGGGTACTCTGTGCAGCACCAATCCAGGCCCGAGGGACGGAGGCACGGTGTAGCCATTCTTTTTAGGGACACATTGCCGGTCAGGAGGTTTCCGGTGACACCCTTGCCTGGTGTGGAAGGCCTCCACCTTGTGTACTCCACCACTGTACCGCAGCCTCTCTGACTGCTGTAGCTGAGCTTGTGTCAGAGGTGGTTTTGAGGTCCCCCAGGCTTATTGTTTTGGGGGTCTTCAACATTTACGCTGACACCAGTCTTTACAGGGTGGCTGCCATAGGTCTGTCCCAGGTTGCATATGGCTTGACACATCAGGGGCATGCTCTGACTTGGTGTTTTGCACTGGCCTTGAGGTGGGAGTCCTATGATTGGGGGTGCGGATACCTCACACTTGACATGGTTGGACAATTACTTGATGAAGGCATGTGTCCCGGTGCATTTTTGCCCCCAGTGAGGTGCGGGGCCTATTAAATTAGTCTGCCCTCGAAGACTTACGGAACCATCTAGATTCCAGAATGATCTGGGGGATATACCGTGACCTTGACAGCTGCACGGTTGATGACCCCATCACATTATGGAATAATCTTTTGGTGGAGGCCATCGCTATGGTGGTTCCCAGGCATCTCTTCCCTGGGCTACACCACCACAGGTCCCTGTGGTTTACGGGGGACCTGGCGTGGCTTAAGCGTGAGGGTAGGCAGTTATAAGCGTGCTGGTGGTGTTGGACTCGAACTGAAGACGACCAATCATGGCATACAGTGTATTTAAGGAACTACGTCGTGGAGTTTTTTTTACTGCCACCACAGCATCTGCAAAATCACATCCAGCGGAGCCTTTCCGGATGGTGACAGGCTTGGTCAGTCTGGCCCGTCTCCATCTGGAACTGGAGTCTTCCAGTGCCTGTTATGACATGTTTATTGAATATTTTGCAGATAAAAATCGCTCACATTCATTACTACTTTGACGTCCCCTTGTCAGAGACAGTGGCAGAGCCAGAGGTCATGGAAGACCCGGCTTTTCCAGTTTTATGGGATCGGTATCAATTGATGTCGCTCGCTGATGCAGGGGGATGTGCTTGAGGATGTTAGAGCCACTACTTGTGAGTTAGATTCATGCCTGTCCTGACTGAAAACCAGCCGAGAGACACTGGGGCCGTTGCTGGCTAGGATAATCAACGCCTCCCTGTGGGAGAGCAGATTGCCGGACTGACTCAAGGAGACTCTGATTTGGCCTTTGTGAAGAAACCTTCACTTGACGTTGGTTCCCCTGCTAGCTGTCGACCTGTCTCTTAACTTTCCGGCAGCCCCTTCCTGCTCTAGCAGAACTGGCCTTGGAGGTGGCGCTGAGCTCCTCCAGGACTTTGGTCCTGGGGGACTTGAATGCCCATACCGATGCCGGCCTTGTAGGAGCGGAGCGGGAGTTCATGACCGCCACGGTAACCATGGACTTGTCCCAAGTGGTCAACTGCCAGACCGACGTGGGGGGCCACACTCTCGACCTGATCTTCTGTTCTGGCCTTGAGGTGGGTGATCCATTAGTGGGGGATGTGAGAGTTACGCCCTTGTCATGGACAGATGCATATCTCCTGCAGGCCAGTCTCTCAGCATGCTTCCTCCAGAAGGGGAATAGACCAGTTAGGTTGGTCCGTCCCCTGGAGGCTGATGGAACTTCAGCGGTTCCAGGAGGCTCTGAGGGAATTAACCTTAGACCCGGACAGCCACTCTGTCAATGAGCTTGTCCGGCATTGGAACATATGGCTGGAGGGGGCTTGTGACAGGGTGGCTCTGAGATGTTTTCTCCCTCCGTCTCGTCACCGCAGGGCCCCTTGGTTTACTGAGGGGCTGCGGTGTATGAAACAGGTAGGCAGGAGGCTAGAGCGACGCTGGCACTGGACTCGCTCTGAATCTGACGGACTTCTTCATAGGGCCCATTTGCGATCCTATGTTGAAGCTGTGAGGATAGCAAAGAAGGAGTTCTTTGCTGCCCTCATAGCGTCTGCGAAGTCACGTCCAGCGAAGCTATTCCGGGTGGCGTGGAGGCTGGTCAGTCCGGCCTCTCCAAGATGGCTCAGATCCGGAGTAACTTCGACACCGGATTGGAAGCAGTAGGTGAGGAGCATGAGGTTATGGAGGCACCATCTGGTCGAACTTTCTGAGATGAGTTTCAGGAAGTGACGCCAGCCGATGCGGTGAATGTCCTGGGGTCTGTTAGGGCCACCAGTTGTGAATTAGATTTGTGCCTGTCCTGGTTGGTGAAAGCCTCCAGGGAGACTTTGGGGTTGGTGCTGCCAAGGGTAACGAATGCGTCCCTTCGGCAGGGGAGGCTGTCGCCCAGTTTTAAGGAGGCTGTGGTGCGCCCCCTGCTGAAGAAGCCATCTTTGGATGTGGACGCACTCGCCAGCTACCGACCTGTTTCTAATCTTCCCTTTTGGGGGAAGGTTATTGAACGGGCAGTGGCACTGCAGCTCCAGGCGCATTTGGACAACATCGGTTTCCTTGACCCTTTTCAATCTGGGTTCTGCCCCGGCTACGGTACTGAGACGGCGCTGGTGGCCGTGGTGGCCGATCTCCACCGGGAGATGGACGCAGGATGTTCAACATTTCTGATCCTGCTAGATCTCTTGGCCGCTTTTGACACCGTGGACCATGGGCTGCTGTTGAGA
>QEPC01000281.1:994381-1041261 GCA_003113815.1 Sphenodon punctatus | reverse complement strand
GGTCTGAGAAAAGACCGGAGCTTGTAACCTCTGTCTCCTAGTCCCCAAGGGGATTTGATTAGCAGGAGTAAGGGGGGCTCTACCACCAAACTGAAAATAAGTTGAGGGGCCCATCTGTACAGCTCGGTCTATAGAGATCCCTTTCCTCAGAAGATATTTCCTGGCACGAAAAATAATATCAACTAACGTTGCTGATGCAAAATAAACAAGAACCAGCGAACTCCACCTCAAAGAAGTGAGGGGAGTTATTTTAGTGATAGTCCCAGATGGAACCTTAATGTGTAGTAAGCTGGCCAGATGTAGTGCAATCTCTGACATCCTTGACCAGATTGGAGGAGGGGATCTATTATTATGACAAACTTTAAAGATAACAGCCTTGGGAATTATTCTGCGTCCACGACTGAGGACCTCCTGGTGTGGTCTAGCAGAAGTTCTCCGGGCAGCCCCACTGCCTACCAAAAACTTACTTCCCAGGTTTGATGACACCGAGAACTATCAGTGTCTCTCTGCAGATCAGATGATCTTAGTTCCAATTTTTCCAGAACTTCTCCAAGCTGTTCTCTGGCCTTAGCCAGAGAATCACTAATGTCTGAAATGTTACAAAACAGCAATGAAACCGTCCGGGCTATCAGGTTCGTCTGGGCTTGCAAGAAGTCTTTCTTAGGCGAGTTTTGATGCTTATCCAAATAACCACGAGGAGGGGTAGCAGATAGCGGGGTATCCCGACAAGCTGGATCATATGTAGAGCTTCCTCCTCAGGATACAAACATGCATACCTGCTAGATAGAGTTATACTATTCCCCCTCCACCTAACAGCCACCGGTGGAGATTCAGGACTAGAAAAGGAAGAAGGGCAAAGCCGCTTACGATCCATATTAACAGTTAAAAAGAAGGGGCACCAGGGCAAATCCTAGAGTCCCAACCACACCCTTTTACTTTGGGGGGGGGGGGCTCCTATGCTCTGGACGCTCCAAGGGCAACTCCCAAGGGGAAGCAGTCCTTGTGTTCATGCCCTTAGGCTTGCGCATGTGGCTCACGCCTACGGGCCACCGCTTGTGTTTTCTTTCTCCCCGGTGCCGTGGCTCCGCCCCCGCTCGCCGGCAGCCCCGCAGTAGGGAGAGGCCAGTCAACTGCAGGTGGGCAAGGCAGTTCAATTAGAGGTCCCGGCTGAACTCCGCAGCTTCCTGCAAGCCCTCACACTCCTCAACTCCCCAAAGCCTTCTGCTCACCGCTTGTGTTTTCTTTCTCCCCGGTGTCGTGGCTCCGACCCAGCACGCCGGAAGACCCGCAGTAGGGAGAGGCCAGTCAATTGCAGGTGGGCAAGGCAGTTCAATTAGAGGTCCCGGCTGCGCTCCGCGGCTTCATGCAAGCCCTCACACTCCTCAACTCCCCTGTCAGGATATTTTTCCTGAGGCTGCTTGCTTACCCATGTTCTGTATTTTCTCGAGATTTAATCTCACAAGAAAACTACAATTACAGGCGATCAAGGTGGGCTGTACACCCATGTTGATTCCTCAACGTGCATTTCACAGTGGATGGATTAGTTGTGAGAAATAACAGATCCGTGCGTACCTTTGGTCCCTGAAGCCCCGGCCACTCACACTCACCGGCTTCTAGCCCTGGCTGCTGTTGTCGCCCTCTTGAGTGCGCTGGGCCACCCATGCAGCTGCCAGCGCTGATAGCAGTGGATGTGCAGGCGGAGCAAGACCTGCGGCTCGCCAACAACCCGGAACTAATAATTAATTAAGGGAGTAATTTGGCCACTACATGGGCACCACGGAGAAGCGCCCAGCAGTGGCTGCACCTGGACCAACAGAAAAATAAACCCAAGGTAAGCTCCGCAGCTGGGAGAGACCTGGGCCATTCCCGTGGCCCACTGACTATAAGCCCCACTTACCGGCAGGCACAGCATGACGCCGCCCAGCACACCAAGATGTGGGCACCACATCCCTTGGCAACCGGCCTCGCGCCGAGCCCCATAGCAACGCCCCCGTCACGCCCACATGCCTCCAGCATCACCCCGCCCCCGCCACTCAGAACACTTGTAGGTCGGCGCACGCGGGCGGGGCCTTCAGTATAAAGGCCAGCGCTGCACCAGAGTTCAGCGCTGGTGACTGCAGAGAAACCGGTCCCGCCTAGAAGCTAAGTAGTGGGTTCCTCCTTTTGAAGCTTGTGTTATCCCTCCGTAGTGTGTGTGAGTACGAATTTAAAGGCCTTAGTGTGTGAAACCCCGGTGTGTACGTGATCCCCCTGCTGTCTCCATAAGAGTGAGTGGATGAGAAAGTTGTGTGTGCGTCAGTCAGCCCCTGCCCCCCCACCGGGTTCCCGTCTCCCCTGATCCGTCCCGGCGTGTGAGCCCTTGTTCCTCCCCCTGGACCCAGGGCGCACCCATTCTCCCTCACCCCCTCGAGCAAACCCATTCCTTCCCCTGCTGCCGAGTAAGCGAGTGGGGCAGGACTCTGGGCCTTCTGAAGGACTTTGCGTCCTATGATGATAGAGGCCTGATCTCATAGAGATCATTCGGGCCAACCTTCTATCCTGACGGGCATTTATTCCCCCACATTGTGTGAGCAGTCAGGGCCCGAGCCTTAGTGTGACTGTGGTTGCCCCCTCGAGTGTGATCTTCCCTTACCCCGGTGACAGAATCACCAGCCACCCCGTCCCGATAGGGGCACGTGAGCCATGGACGTAGCAGCCGAGATTGGCCAGCTCGTATAAACTATCTAAGCCTTGACCATGGAGGTCAAGGACCTCCAAACAAAGCAAACTGAATTGGCCACTGCCGTTGCCCAAGCCCAGGGAGCCGCTGGTCCCACAGAACCACCCTGTGGCACCTCCCCGTGGTGCTTCCTGCTTCTCAGCCACCGCCGCCACCACCATCGCCGCCTCCCGCAACACCAAGAGAACCAAAAGGGACCTGAAATAGAGAAGTTCACGGGGAACAGACGAGCATTTCAAGGCTTTCTGGCATTGTGTAGGTTGACTTTCACCTTGCAACCTGCCACGTATGCAACTGACTCCCTAAAGGTGGCCTGTATTATCGGCAACTTGGGAGGCACAGCTCTCGAATGGGCCACGACCCTGCTCAAGGGTAATAGCCCGCTTCTGTCCCAGTACGCCATTTTGTTAAGGAATTTACATTTTGGTTCGATCACTCCCATCGTGTACGCGATGCAGAAACCTTGATTATGTCCCTAAAACAAATGAAGGGAGGACTGTTGGAGTACATTACACAATTCCAACAGCTCGCCCTGGAACTTCAGTGGCCCAACAATGTGCTAAAAGTCATGTTCTGTAGAGACCTTAGTGATAAGATAAAGGACCAGCTTGCCTTTGTCCCCCTCCAACGCTGGTCCTCCAGATTGAGGATCGTTTAGCCGAGTGAAGGCGAGAACACCGACAGGAGGTGCGACCCATCTTTGTGCGGTCCCCCGCAATCCCTAGTGAGTCTAGAACCTCAGACCCAGAGCCTATGCAACTCTGGGCTTCCCGTGGGCTGCTCACTGTAAAAGAATGGGAGCGGAGATGGAAGTCTCGTGCTCGCTTTTATTGTGGGGATCCCTCCCACTTTATAGGGGAATGCCCTACCTTACCTCCCCACCAAAGAGATCCGGGAAACACCAGGGTCCGAGACCATCTTGGTCCTAAACCCGACCCAAATCCCGGGTACCCCGTCCCCTAGGAATCCCCACCTTTGTGTCACAGTCACCCTGCAGGTGGCGCCTCAGCGATCGTTGGTAGTGCGGGCCCTCATTGATTCTGGAGCGTCGGGAAACGTCATCGACACAACCTTGGTGTATACCAGGAAGATTCCCATCGAACCGAAGGTCGTCCATTCAACTGATGGCTTCCCCCTTGGTGAATCCGGACCCATCACGGCACACACATCCCTCCTGCCCTGTGTGATCGTGACCCACCGGGAGCAGCTGATATTTGATGTGTTATGTACCCCCTTGTTCCTCATGGTCCTTGGCATTCCCTGGTTGCAACAACACGACCCCCAGATCACATGGTCCCAGGCACCTCTGAGAATTTCATCCGTCATGTATCCACCGGGTTTCTCCAGGTAAAGACATAGTGATCAATGTGCAAATTTTGAATCTGAGTAAATTAGAGAGTTAGGCAAGATTACTGGAATAAAGTCACATACCACCCCTTATCATCCTAGAGGAAATCGCACCTTACTGAACATGCTGGGTACCCTAGAGAAACATAAGGCGGCTAACATCAACTTTACTGTAAGCAAGAGAAATGCTCCTTCCACATCACCACGGTGGAATTCCTTGATTTTGTAATTAGTCTGTCAGGCATCATGATGGATGCACGGAAGGTCGAGGCCCTACAATGATGGCCCGCCCCTAAAGCAGTCAAACCATTACAACGCTTCCTAGGAAGTACGAATTATTATCAACATTATATACCAAACTCCCAACCTGTCAGATATTATTAGTCAGGAGGAGAGGGATGCTCTAGGGGAGGTTAGAATATCAGGATGTTATAGCCTGTTGGTTAACAATTTGGGTGCCCCTATGTCGTACCTGGAACATAGCTTTCCTGGTACGCTTATGAAGCCATTCATGCTCGCAAGGTTAACATGTTCCCGTCTGACATCACAGAGGGCCGATATAGGGGCAGTCCAATGGCGGAACGTTTATGCTCTTGCAGAACGAGCTCTGTCGAATCCTTGGAGCATATCTTTTTCGACTGTCCTCATTATGCTTTGTTTCAGGATAAATATGTGCGTTTCCTGATTGCCAACCTACCCGGGAGAGCGCCTAGAGTTTTAGTTAAATGTTTACTGGAAGATCGTTCCTCGGAGGTATCTAGTAAAATTGCCAAATTTCTTTGGAAAATGTATGTGGCTAAACTTAGTGTGAAGCCTGCAGTTAGCCCCTCGAGCGGGCAGGCAGTGTTAAGGTACCCGCACTAGGCGGGTTGAATAAGCTTCGAGGTGACCGAAGGGAGATAATTAGTACTAATATGCAGGACATACGACTGTTGTGCTACAATCCCCTTCCCCCAGTCCACGGGCCATGTTTGTTCAGTTAATTTCAACTCTGCAACGGCTATTATATTAAGGACTGGGTGGGCAGGCATGTTGTTGCTTCTTGGATTCCCCCCCCACCCCCGTAGGCTGGTCATATATATTTTGGGCACGACATTGCACTGTCTACTATTCAATTATAAAATTGTTTATTACTACTATTTTTGTTGATGATTCATGTAGCGTGTATGATTTTATCCATTTGATCAGATTCTGTGTTTTTCTTTGCAATGACTTTGATATATCAAACTATGCAGAGATTACCGCACCACTGACCCTACTGCTGCGTTAATACCAGCCCTACCCATGGGGGCCCCAACAACAGTTCAATTTTGAGTATCTAAAGCAAGCCTTCACCACAGCACCCATTCTTCAGCACCCCGATTTTGACAAGCCATTCCATGTCGAGGTGGACGGAACCGGCGTTGCAATTGGAGCCATGCTACTACAAGCCGCTGCCGAATCTGATCGCATGCTGCCCTGCGCCTATTACTCCCGGCAACTAACCCCCACGGAGCGAAATTACACTGTTCTGGATTGCTAATTTCTCACCATCAAAGCCGTTTTGACACATGGCAGCATTATCTAGAAGGCACACAGCATCCGGTGACGGTGATAACGGACCATAAAAACTTGACCTTCTTACAAATGGCCCATAACACAAATGCCCGCCATGCCAGATGGGCATTATTCTTTGCTTGCTTTTCCTTTGTCATTCGCTATCACCCTGGTAGATTCAACACACTCGTAGACGCCCTTTCAAGGTACAACAAAGAGCGAACTGCCCCGCGACACCTGCAAGGACCCATCCTCAAAGAAAAAATCTTTGCAGCCACTTATCTTTCCCTCAACGACCTTCGTCAAGTGGGCAGCAAAGAGCTGGCCCTAACCGATGATCCTGAGTATGCCATGAAGGATGGGTTAATCATGAGATAAGAGCGTATTGTGGTCCCACCTTCCTGCCAGCAACAGATCTTATGGGCACATCACGAGGCCTCTCTGGCCAGTCATCCGGATACTGAACGAACCCAGCAGCTAATCTGGTGAGCCTTCTGGTGGCCTACCCTCGCCCAAGATGTTTGTCGCCACATTACCAGTTGCGCCATGTGCACCTGAACAAAGGTTCCCCGTCAAGCACCCGTAGGCCTCTTACAAGTGGCCCCGTTGCCGTTAGGACCTTGGCAGCAAATTGGCCTTGATTTTGTCATGGAACTGCCCCCATCACGGCACTATACTATGGTACCTGTGGTAGTGGACCACTTCACGAAACTGGCACACTTCATAGCATGCAAAGGTCTCCAGACACTGCGCCACACTGCTCTATTATTTATTCGGCATGTGCTAAAACTACACGGGTGTCTACAGGAAATCATTAGCGACCGAGGATCACAATTCGTCTCGCGCTTTTGGAAAGCACTTTTTCAAGCTCTTCAGGTGACCCTCAAGCCTACCACGGCATACCACCCGCAGGCCAACGGTCAAGTCGAGCAAGTTAATCAAAATATGGAACAATTTCTTCGCTGTTATATAAACTACCTGCAGGACGACTGGTACATGTGGCTCCCGTTAGCGGAATTTGCGTACAATAATGCCCCAATGCCTCTCTCAGGACATCCCCTTTATATGTCTCATATGGGTTTCATTCCCGTATAGGAACCATCGATGTACCCCAGGTCTCGGTACCCGCTGCAGGCGCTCTAGTGCGCCAAATCTACGAGGCCCAAGCTCTTGCTAAGCAGGTCCTGCTCCAAGCCTGACAACGATGTAAAACGCAGGCAGATGCCCATCGTCGGGATGTCCCTCCACTCACACCCGGCGACCTTGTGTGGATTGATTGTCGACACGACCATCCCCTAAACTAGATGCACGATACATTGGCCCATACCCGATCATCCGCCAGGTAAGAGAGGTTATGTACACTGTAAAACTGCCCCATGAGTACGTATCCACACTACATTCCACGTGTCTTTGTTGAAAAAGGCGACCCCCGTCCAGAACCCGGACTCATCACTGCCACTGGGCCCGGTGATGGACGCAGAAGGCGAGGGAGAGTACAAAGTCTGGGCTATATCAAAGCTTCTCCAAGGGCATCTACACTATTTGGTCGATCGGTTGGGATACGACACGGCTGAATGCTTGTGGGAGCCAGTTGCGAACGTGGCGGCCCCTGCCTCGTTCGCGCTTTTCACTTACGCCATCCCTCCAAATCTGGCCCCTCCTGGGTTTGGAGGGATGGCAGTCCCTCCAAACTCGGGGGGGGGGAGGTATTGTAAGCCCTGCTTACCGGCGGAGATTCCAGGGCCCCACGGACCACCCATGTCAGCGCCTCGGAAGAACCAGGCACAGCGTGACACCGCTTGACGCTGCCCAGCACACCGAGACGTGGACGCCACTTCCCTTGGCAACCGGCCCCACGCCGAGCCCTATAGCAATGCCCCAGTCACTCCCATGTGCCTCCAGCGTCACCCCACCCCCACGCTCAGAACGCTTGCTGCCGGGGGCGAGGCCTTCAGTATAAAGGCCAGCGCTGCACCGGAATTCAGCACTGGTAATTGCAGAGAAACCAGCCCTGCCTAGAAGCTAAGTAGTGGGTTCTTGGTTTTGAAGTTTGTGTTATCCTTCCAGAGTGTGAGTACGAGTTTAAAGGCCTTAGTGTGTGGAATCCCGGTGTGTATGTGATCCCCCTGTTATCTCTCTAAGAGTTAGTGGATGAGAAAGTTGTGTGTGCATCAGTAAGCCCCTGCCCCCCCACTGGGTTCCCGTCTTCCCTGATCCGTCCCGGCGTGAGCCCTTGTTCCTTCTCCCTGGACCCAGGGCGCACTCCTTCTCCCTCACCCCCTCAAGCAACCTGTTCCTTCCACTGCCTTGTGTGTCCGTGCCGAGCGAACGAGTGGGGCAAGGCTCTGGGCCTTCCGAAGTACTCTGCGCCCTATGATGATAGAGGCCTGATCTCATAGAGATCATTCGGGCCAACCTTCTATCCTGATGGGCATTTATTCCCCCATGTTGTGTGAGCAGAGTCAGGGCCCGAGCCTTAGTGTGACTGCGGTTGCCCCCTCAAGTGTGATCTTCCCTTACCCCAGTGACACTGACAGGGAATGCCGACTGAGGGAGGGGGCACCGCCTCCAGCATGGTACACAGTTGCATAGGGGCAAAAAACAGCCGGTGGGAGGGGAGGCCCTGAGGCCAGCTGGAGTTGCAGTCGCAGTACAACCTCCAGCTGTCAAGTACTGGGCTGTCCCATGCAAGCCTCGTGAAAGAAGCAGATAGCAATCATGGTAAACTCCTGAAAGGGGGGCAGGGAAGTCGGGGGGTGGGGGGATTACTTACCTTACAGTCGCTTCGTCTGGTTCCCTTTGCCTGTTCACCCTGATAGGAGCCCCAGTGCCCGGTGACATTCACAGTGAATGCAATTAATGTTAAAACTGAACGCACAGCACGCAATCGTATTTAACATTAATTTTTACTCATGTGAGTGACAGGGCTGGATTTCCCAGCCCTGTCACCAGTGATGGGACTAACATGAATTTCGCTGACAAATGAGGATTGCCCACATTACACAATAATCTAATGTTAATTGTTATCTAACGCTAGATTGTGTCACATGGGCAAGCAGCCTTATAGTCAGCTCAAATTTTCAGTTTTCTTAATGTTATCCTCTAACTCAGTGGTTCTCAGCCTGTAGTCCATGGATGGAGCATGTCCAGGGGGGGCATGAGAATCCCCCTGAAACACTCTGCCTTGCTCCCAGCCGCTGAGGGGAGAAGGTAAGCTCTGGAAGTGCTGCCCTACAATGCACAGGATGCAGCAGTTGGCACAGCATAATGTAGGCAGTGCAGGTGCCACAGCTGAGATTGTCAGACCGGGGTTGAGGGGGGGGGGAGGCTGGGTGAAGGTAGGGGATCTGGGGGTGTAAGGAAGCTGGAGGGGCTGTGTAAGGGTCGGATGGGGTCAAGGAGACTGGGGATCAGGGAGGGGGCAGAGGATCTGTGAGGTCAGTTTGTGGCCAGGGACGCTGTGTGGGGTATGGAGATCTGGGGTGTATGTGGGGATCAGGGTGTCTCAGCATGGGGATCTGGAGACAGGTGTTGTGTGTATTGTCAAGAAGGCTGGGTGGGGGCAGGGTGGATCTTCTTTTTACCATTATCAATACATATAAATATAATCATTATAATAAATAAATATTATGTTTGCTACAGTGTAGTGGTTACACAATGTATTTCCCAAAGGGTCCTCCCCTCTATACAAAAGTTTTTCAGGGGTTCACAAATGAAAGAAGATTGAGAACCCCTGCTCTGATTTCTAGTTTCATCCTTTTTTACCATGTTAAATCATTCTTTTCTTCCTTTGATGTTAAGACCATCCACAAATTTGTCTTTGGTCAAGCTTATATAGTGTATATTAACCTGGTATAAATATTCTCTCTTAAATTACTAATTAATAATTGCTACTACTATCCAACTACTACACTATGCTCAAATCAGCAAGTCAAACCAAACCTCAACTTGAACAAAGAAACGGACTGAATCTTTATTTTTTTCTGAACCAGAAAAGCTGAACTGTTATTTGAAAGTTTCTGCTGAGCCTGAACTGGAACAGACCCGCAAAAAGAAAATATATCAAAATCAGGTTACTGGTTCAGAATAAGAGTTCAACTGGAAAAAAAACAACAACTCTGATGTGGTACACTCACTGGCTCAAGAACCAGAATGAATCAGAAAGAGCACATAAAAACAATATCTGGGAGGATTTATACATTTTAGGTTCATGGGTTTCTGTACTCTGCCATCATCTCTGCATCAGGCAGGGATTGGACTGAAGGCCTGCCTCCTTCTTTCTTAAGGCTCAATGCATGGTAGCAAACTGTAAAGAAAAACAGCCTGGTGTAGAAAGGAAGGGGGAGAGGAGGACACCATTGCTGTGTACTGCAGTCCCTTCCCCATGTTTCAGTGTAGTCAGCCAACCTGTGCAGGTGTTAAAGACTAAGTTGTTGCTGACCTGAAAACTTTTCTAACCTTTGACCTAAAGGAAGTTGTGTATTAAACTGTGGTGGCTAGGCCTGCAGGGCCCCAGACAGAGCAGAGTATAGCAGTCTGCTAGCCCAGTGTCCAGACTTTGAGAATCAGAGTGGTGAGTGTGCAGGTGGTGCTGCCTGTCTTCTTACTCTTTAGGCTCTTCAGGTCCAGGCTGCCTGAAGGAGCCCTCAGCACAGGCAATGGGTAGCATGGTGTGGAAGGGGGAAGTTTATGGTTGGAGAGGGTGTTCTGGCTCTGGCAGTCCCTGCTTCCCAAGAGCTTAAAATATTTGGAACATCATTAATGCCAGGTAGATAAATCTATATATAGTGGGGGTGGGAGGTGTTACCCTATCTTTTAGAGGGAGCTGTTAGGATTGCCCATAATCCTGTTTTCCTGCATTTTGGTGTGTCTTTCTTTGATCGCCACATGGTGGGTGCTTACTGCCCTCTCCTGAACTGTGCATGCCTCCTGGACCTCTGCAAAACTCTATGCAGCATTTATAGTGTGCCATTTAGGATTTTACATAATCCTGTTGGGTTTTACAGCATTTTCTGCGCATTTTAGTTGTGGCCTATGCTGCCTGTGCATTTCGGTTATTGTATTGTTGCTTGCATTGCACCTTAAGTAAGGTATTGGACATTTCTGTAATCTGGGCTAGCTGTTATGGTACTTCTGCTTCCTCTGCTATTGTACTCCTGTCATTGAACACACTCAGGTTATTGGAAACGGGTCCCTGCCCAGTGGGCTTACAATCTAAGAAGAACAAGCCCTGTTTGGCCCCATGCACACTGGATAAGAGAGATTTGGGGTTGCCTGGTTGTACCCTGGAAAAATTTGGTGGTGGGAAAGGTTTGTGACTTGTGTACCCCCGTTTGCACTCATGCACACTGGACTGGCTTGACTCTACTGTTTGCTAAAACGGCTATCCTTGTGTGCATGTTCTATTCCTTGTGTATTCCATTGATCATGGTCATATAAGTGTGCAATCTTAGGGTTGGCTCCGCCTACCATTGGGCTTGCTCCGCCTACCACTGGCCCTGCCCACCTCTAGGCTGGCCCTGCTCACTTCCCCACCAGCCGCCACTGCTTATGGCTGACACGGAGTTGTAGTAGATTTAGACCTATTAGCTTGCTCTGCCCCACTTTGCAAATTATCATTATATTTAAATTTTGTCATATGAACTAAAACTGATCTGGTTGGTTCATGTGTGCCGAATCAGTTACTGAACCTTTATTGGTCAGAAACGGAACTAAACAGGAACAACTTCAGTTGCAGCTGTACGCAAACTGGAACCGAGCCAAAATTGAATGGTTAAGAGTCACTGGATCAAGTCTGATTAATAATAATAATAATAATATAGCACAAGCAATGTACCTGGCACTGTACATTAGTATGCCTTTGTTTGCTGTTGACCGTTTTAATTTTTTTAAGTCTCTGTTTAATGTGTAGATAAGGAAAATTTCTAACTCCATTTATTTTAAAACTTAAAAATTCTTCTGCCTCATCACACTCTGCTATCAGCCATGACACTGAAAATTCAATGTTTGTAAGTGCTTAATTGTCACTAAAATTTAAACTGTATTTAAGATGAATAATGATACCAAGCATTTAAAGTGGCATACCTTAATAATTTTAGATCCAATTTTGTAAGATCCAGAGCTTAACTTCTGAAGAGCACGATATGCATCTTGTCTATGAACCATACAGACATATGCACAGCCTCTGGGAGGAATCATCTATAAAAAAGAAAAATTAACACACGTAGAAGGATTAAAAATTAAATAAAATGTAAAGATTAAATAAAATGTTGTTAAAACCAGTTTACTTGATTACAGTTCTGTAGTTCAAAAAGCACAGAACATTGAGTTCACTTACATTTATCGATTCTATTTGTCCAAATTCTTCAAACAAGTTGGTTAAGTCTTGCTGCGTAGCTTTCTTGTCCACTTGACCAACCCAAAGAGTAGTACTACAGACTGCCAAGAAAGACAGACATCAAATCAAAGATAATTTTCATCCAAGAATCTGGAAGTGCTTCCTAATAAGTGGTAAAACTTAAAGCAAAAGGTATAACTTTTGCTTTAAAGTACAATCCATAAAAACAGAAGCCCAATTTTTTAATGGCCTCTTGATTTCTCCAGTTCCTGTCAATTCCATTATCTGCATACAAGAGGCCCAGGACATATCTTCACCCTCCTTATCTATCCTCCTGGCATATTTGTAATCATTCCACCACAACTGGAATTCACAAAAATAGCTTTAGATCCTAGCTCTTCTCTCTCACTGAAAAAGCTCCAGCTCCCTCACCTCTATGCCTGAATATCTTACACTTCCAGTATTTCTGTCCCCCAAACACGGTTCCATTTATCTACACACTTCTGAAGGTAGCACAGAAAAGGGACTGAAGTACAGAAATTTATGTCAAAATTAGCATCCACTTCCAAATATCCTGGTTTAAAAGACTTAAATCAGAATTACGTACATTTTTTCTGACTTTTTACATGCCTGGGAAAGGGCCCTGAGTGGCTTGAAAGTTTGCATATTCTAATCTGGTATCATTCAAACTAATTTGGTTTACCATGTTGGTCCAAGATTCATTCATTCACACTCTCTCTCTCGCTCTTGCTCACGCGCGCACACACACACGGTAAGTATCAGCCAAGAACAAAAATCAATTCTTGAAAGTTTGCATATTCTAATCTGGTATCATTCAAACTAATTTGGTTTACCATGTTGGTCCAAGATTCATTCATTCACACACTCTCTCTCGCTCTTGCTCACGCGCGCACACACACACGGTAAGTATCAGCCAAGAACAAAAATCAATTCTTATTGGACACTTAAACGCAACACGCTTCTTAAAGCTACATGCCTCTCTCACTAGACAAAAACTGAATGCACAGCCATTGACTAGGTAAATTTATCTGTTATTAATGTGGAGTCAAAGGGGTGACTCCACATGTTAACATTAACCATGGGGGAAATCAGACCTATGGCACTCAATGCAATGTCATCTCAGAGTTGAGCAACATGAACAAATGTCCATGTTGTTCTGTCTTTATGCTGCCATCCAAGGAACCTCTGACCAGCAGGGGCAGGCCATCAAGTGGTACCATAAATAGGTAATGCTCAAAAGCCCCATTGGTGAAACACGCAAGGCAAAGCTCCCTATTGCAAGGTAATAATTCCCCGATAAAACTAAAACTCAAAGCCTCGCTGGTGAACAGATGTTTTCGCTGCTCCACTGGTTGTTCTAGGGCTCAAGAGACCAAATATAATGCTTGTCCCCATGTTAGGCAGCTGGAATGGTGGCAACTGTTATACGCGGACACACTAACAATTATTTATAAGTCTGGTATGCAGATCCCCTTTAACTTCCTTTAAAAAGATGGCATAACAAAGCATGCAAATTTGGCTTAACCTCAGATTGATTTTGAGGCTGATCTGACTTCTTTTTTAGATTTTACAGAATGAAAACATTACCAAAACACTTTCCTTCCCAGAAGAAGAAAGTTAGCACAACTTTTAAAATCTTTTCAATGACCAAGATAATAAAATTGAAAACCTATGTTACCTACCACTTAGTGTTTTAGATCGTACAGGAGGCAAACCCTTCTTTTGTCTTTCTTTTTCTCTTTCCCATGCTCTTCTTTCACTGGAGTAGGATCGGGAGGACTTTCTCTTTCTTTCTCTTGACCTTGAACGTGATCGTTTTCTGTGTTTACGCTTTCGGGAACCAGATCGTGACCTGGATCTTCTCTTTCTTGGTGACCTAAAAACATTTCATTTCATTATTATTAATGGGAAAATAGTGTGCATCAATATTGGCTATTTCCCCCCAATTGAGATGTAAATGTCTGCATTAGAGTAATAAATTTAGCACGAAACCTTGAACGAGATCTTGAATGTGTTCTTGATCTTGAACGAACTGCTGCTTTCTTTTCTTCTTGCTCAAAGTTCTCCTCTTCAACTGCATCTTGCCCTTCATCTATATCCATGTCCTGAGTACAGAGGTAATAGATGTGTAATCAAACATTAGGTAGACCTTAATATGCCCAAATATTTACAACTTCACATTATTCATTCAGAAAGCCAGAACTGCTGAAATACAATCTTTTTCCTCCCTAATTTAGTAAAATTATTAGAAGTTGTAAATTTTACCTGTTGTTGAATATCTATTGAATCATCTAGGTTTGTTTCCACTTCTAAGAACTGCTGATGGCTACTCCCTTGTGATG
Source organism: Sphenodon punctatus (assembly GCA_003113815.1). Classification (NCBI taxonomy): domain Eukaryota; kingdom Metazoa; phylum Chordata; class Lepidosauria; order Sphenodontia; family Sphenodontidae; genus Sphenodon; species Sphenodon punctatus. The sequence continues at coordinate 1,026,959 of QEPC01000281.1, read as the reverse complement.
GTGATGCAGAGTGTTCTGAACCAAAATGTGTCTCCTGGTTTTCTTCAGGGCTTGCCTGCACAAGAAGCATATTTCAATAAACTTCTAAAGCCAAACTGCAATACTAAATACAATATACAAGTGTGACAATTGCAGGATTTAAAAAAACACTTTGTTGTGAGTGGTATTTTCTGCAGTACTTTTCTTATGTGTAGATCCATATCAGTCTTTAGTAACATTTGCTGAAAGAATTTTTAATTTAAACCTGATTTTCCTCAAATTTCATCTGCATGCTGTCAATTGCTAATAAAAAGAGGGTTGAACAAAGCTAATTTACTTCATATTTCACACCACCATCTAGCATGTGTCAGGTAATACTCAGTGAAAAGACATTTTGGTGCACAAGTAGTTACCAAATTCCCCCCAAATTTAAAGAACTAAAGCAATTTTAAATTAAAGAAAAAGCATATTATATATAATTTTCAAATGAGCTCTAATACACATCTTCTGTTAGCATATGTAAGGAAATATTAGTTTAATGATAGCAATCTACAACAAATTCAACCAAGAACAAGGTGGGGGTGCATCTGGCCCCGGACATCCCTTTCTTTTGTAAAAGCTGCAAGCCCTGGCTGTTCCGCCAGGGGTTTGGTGGGGGAGATGGGGGGGGAGGGGGAGGAGAGGGATGAGGGGATAGTAGTAGGTTTTATAGTTTTAGGATTTTAATTGTTAATACACATTGTTGTGAGCCGCCCCGAGCTGCCTGTGGCAGGAGGGGTGGGATACCAAATGCTTTTAATAAATAAATAAACCAACCAACCATCCATGCATTTTCACAACTCACCATTTTACTCTTAAAAAGTGATCAAATTTAATCATTTCAGGACAGCATAAGGCAGGGGTGGGGAACCTCCGGCCCACGGGGCAATTGCCTCTGGCCCGCCTCGTCACCCTGCTTCAATGGTGTGCAGTCCAGCACTCGCCTCTCGGTGGCCCGCACAGACCTTTGTGGGTGCACATATTCAAGACCTCGCTCTCACAAGCTGCCTGGGCAGGGGGAGGAGGAAGTACCATCGCCCCTGGCATGGGTGCCCCACTGACCCTGCCTTCTACGGCGCCGCCAGCCTGTGCCGCCCTCCCACCTCCTATGCTGATGCCTATGTTGCTGTTTGCAAAATGTCCCTCCACGCACACCAGGGCCAGTCATTTCATGAATCTGGCATGCTGGGAAATGTAGTTCCGACATGTCAGATTCAGGAAATGGGTGAGGGACTTCTGCAAACAGCAATATCAGCAGCAGCAGCAGCGTGCACATACGTTTGTTTGAATGACTGCGTGTGTGTCTGCGTTCATCACATCCCCTGTCATTTACCCCCAGCTCCTGGCATTGAGAGGAGCCCTGGCAGTCAGAGATAAATTACTCCTTAATGTTAATTTATTTTAAATTAATCTGCTAATTAGTCTCAATTAATTTTAATTTATTTATAATTGATTTTGACGTGTGGCCCGCATCCCGTTTGGCAACTGACAGCTTGGCCCCCGGGCTCAAAAAGGTTCCCCACCCCTGGCATAAAGTCAGTCATAAGGAGCTGCCTAACTGAGTCAGACCAATGGTGTATCTTATCCCAGTATTGTCATAACCTGACACGGCAGCAGGGTTTCAAATCCGGCTCTCCAAAGCCTCTGGCAGGGGCCTCACCAGGCGGGCTACCAGAGATCCTAAAGTGGAGATGCCGGAGACTGAACATGGGACCTAATACATGAAAAGCATGCGCTCTACCACCTGAGCCACGGCCCACCCATATGAGTTAACACAATTTTGACAAAACCAAGCACGAAATCGTATCAAATACAATGGCACAACACAAAGCTGCAAACCTTAAGTGCAATTAGGCATGGCAAATGCTGTAAAATTAACCCTATAAAAATGTCAGTGTTGATTAAAGCAGTCTTTTCTCAACAGTATTTCGTGATACCTCATGTCACAGAACACTGAACAGTAAAACCCTCCTGGATTTCAGCTAATAAATAAGAATACCAGTATGTTCAAATCAAAACAGAACTTTACTTTCCTGCCTACAAAATTTGTTTCATCTACCACCACGTTCTCTCCCCCCTGCTCTATTTAACATTTCTTTCATTGTTTACTTGGTTCTCACAGAGATCACACTTCACCATTGCTTTTCTGCTATGCACTCAGATTCCAATTTCTACCTTAGAGAATTCTTCCTTCTCCTGCCCATGTATTCTTATTTCCCTTGCCCTCAGTTCTCGTTTCCTTTCTCCTTTCCCTATCCTCCCATTTAGCTCTTTCACCAGGATCTGAACATAAGACTAAAATCATCCTTATATTGTGATATGGGCTAGAAGTCATCACTGCTGTTTCCCAGAAGTAGTTAGATCTTAGAGTTGTAACTTGCTTGTAATTATTTTCTTTGAGATAGTACTTTAGTGCATCCACACACTGAGAAATACAGCCTTTAAACCAGATGCCACTTTGACAGGGGCAGTATTACAATCTTTATTCCAAACTTCCCAACTCCTCCAGCTTATGGGAACATGGTTTGCAAATCATACAGCAATATCTATGCAGAGTAAATCAGGAGAAGAAATGATTAACCTGTAATTACTGTTTTTCAAGGGATGAATCTATGCAGCCACACCTCCTGCTCACTTTCCCCACTTCTTAAAATTCATTTTTAACACCTGCGGACTAAGAACTGGAAAAAGAAACTGAGACAGACCCAAGGGATGCAACTGGATATGGAGTATGGCTGATCATGTAATGTCAATATAGGACATATACACTTTCTTCGTTTACTTGGTTCTCACGGACACCACCCTCATCTTTGGTTTTCTGCCATGCACCCAAGATTCCAATTTCTACCTTAGTTCTTACTTATTATTATTATTATTATTATAAGCATTTATATAGTGCCAGCGATGTACCCGGCGCTTTACAAAAAACAAGATAGACACGGTCCCTGCCTGAGAGCTTACAATCTGTCTGTATCTGGATATGGAGTACAGCTAACCATGTAATGTCAATACAGGATACGGTTCCCACCCCCTGCACAATGCGACACTTCCAAGATAGATCTGGAGATGGTCCATAACACTGCCCTGTCAAATTGAGCAGGGATCCAAAGACTAGGTAGCTGGCATAAGGCTTAATGAAAGAAAGTAGATAACTCCAAGCTGCTGCGTTGCAAGTTTTCACCAGTGAAGTATTTCTCAATTGGAAGCACAAAGGCCCTCTCAAAGGATTTATTTACATGGTAGGTTAATAAATGATGATAGCCTATGAAATATATTTAATTACAATACTTAATAAAGTGGTCATTCATTCTAGTCCTTCACAAAAGCAGGAAAGCATTTTCTTAAAATGTTTCTATTTAAGGGGTTAACAGAATAAATATGGTGCAATATACCTGTACCTCAGTAAGGCTAGTATTTCCTCATTGTAATTAACAGAAGATGCAGAGCTCATATTTGTTTAGCATCCATTTGGGGTGGGGGGTGAGTTGTTTGGTTGCGGGGTTTTTTTTTGCTGTTTAATTAATTTTACCTTCACTTTGCCTCCACTTGCTACATTTTAGAGGCATATCTTAGTTCAACAGCTACTGTCCTAGAGCTTTATTATTATGAGTGAGTATTTAGAGGCCATAATTTACTGTCAGAAGCACAAAATGCCTGTTCAACACAGAATTAAGAACTGTCAACCACAAGATGGAGCTATATACCTTTTGAGGCTGCTGCTGTTCCAGGAGCTGTTGTCGGAGATGTTCTAAGTTTTGTTGTTGCAGTTGTTCTGCTAGCTGATGAAAGAGTGAGTTGTTAACAGATTCTGAAACTAGAGGCCTAAGATAAAATAATTAAAACAATTCATTAGCATTAGTTTTTCCACCTTGAAATAAACAGTTTAACACGTAGAAAGTAGCAAGCTACACATATAATTTCCAGCAAATTAATTTGGATGTCTTTTGTAGTTCAGACAATTATGTATGCCAGCACATAATATAAAATTACAACAATAAGCATCCTCAGAGCAAACTGTTTCTCTGTGTGGTTTTTAAAAATAAATAAATAAATAAATAAATAAATAAATGCAGTGCCCCAGTTTAAGGGTTCCAGCATGAAACAGAAGTGTTCTATTAAACACTTCAAATATAAACAAATTTATATAAATTATTTTATTACTATTACTCCAGACAAATTATGTTCCAATTAAATTCCATGGTATGACTAAACCTTAAAATGGATTCAAGGATATGACTATTTCAGAAGTATCCTTTCATTATTCTGACTATAGTATTTTCTCAATTAATATTTTGTACTTCCAATCTAGAAAATCATTTATAGGTATATTCTTGCATTTATTCTCTTTCACATCATTTACAATACATATCAAAGACCATTACCATTGATACTTTTTATTTTCTTTAGTCAGGAAAAACACCACCACAATAAGCAGCATTATATTTTACTTAAAAATGATAAGCCACTTAAAAACAAAAGAAACAATGGTAATGGAAAACTATGCTGCAAAACTCAATTGGTCTAAATTATTGGAACTTCAAGAAAGTCAGTCTTTAACTTAATGGTAGGGTGACCATATGTCCAGGTTTAGCTGGGACAGTCCAGGATTTCATAGGCTGTCCCAACTGGTTGGTGAAAATTGAAAGAGTCTTGGTATCAGCCACAGCTCAACAGCTGTTTTGTTTCAGTTTTCTTCCCAATCTCTCTTAATTTCAAAAGAAGGACTATCTCTGCTCCACAGGGGTTTGTGGAAAGCTCCTGGAGTCTACTTGTGCTCATTTTTCCATTCCCACCCTCGAACGTTTTCCCAGTGCGGCTCACAGGGTTTTTCTACGACAGCTGCTTGCAGAAGCTGAAGTTGCGGGATTCATTGCTAACTCTGGCTGCTTGCACATGTTAGGAAAGGGAAGAGGAAGAAGGGGAGTTTCACTCATGTTAGAACAGTCATGTGAGAGCGCAGTCGTGGACACAGGGTTGGGGGTTATTTTTCCCATCTCCTGTTAAAATCAGTAATGCGATACAGGGCTGCATTCTGAGCCCTGCATCGCATTTTGGTTTTAACGGGAGAAAGGAAAAATAACGCGAAACCCCCATGCCCACGAGCAAGAAGAGGTTTCACATGACTGTGAGAGTCCCCTCCCCTTTCCCTACGTGTGCAAGCAGCCTCTTTTAGTTGACTGGATTCCTCATCTCCTTTGCCTCCTTCCAAGGAGATTCCCGGGGGCTCATTCTTCTGCCACAAAGTGACGGGGGCAGAATCAGGCCCATCTGCACCAGAATGAAACTCAGTCCTCTAGAGACCTGGTGACAGCAGGCAGAAGTGTTGAACAGAGGGTTTTGAAGCAATCCTAACGGGGGTCACTGGGACCTGAATGCAAAGTGCCCAGCAGGAAAAAGGCACTTGGACAATGCCAATGATTTCCCCAGGATTTAAATTCCTGGAGGCTCTGTGCTCTTAGCTCCATCGGCTGTCCCTAGATAACCAACAGCTTGAAGGAGAGGAGCCCGCTCGGGAAAGAGTCCTTGGGGCTAGGGGGAAAAGAGGAGCCCACTCTGAAGTGCTCGGGACAGAGTCCTTGGGGCTGGGGGGGAAGAGAGGAGGCAGAGCAATTGCTCAGGGGGTCTTCAGAGGGGTCTCCCAAGGCTACGGGGCTAGTGTCCTCTCCCCCAACCCCCGGTGCAATCTCCTTTGGTGGAGGGGCTGGTGGGACTGCCTCCAACCTCCCCCCAGGAAGGGGGAGGTTGGAGCAAACTACTCCTGTCTCTACATTTGGGGGCTCACAAAGGGCCCGGGCCAGGAGCTGCTGCTGTGGTGCTCACACCATGATGGTCAGAGTTCCCAGCAAGTGCTTCCCTCTCAGCTAGCTTTTCTGACCAGGTCCCCACTCCCTAGTCCCATCCAAAAGGTGAGCCCTACCCCACAACACTTCGCCCAAGCCATCTCCCTCGCCTACATACCCCTGAATTGCCCTTGTAGGAGACAGAGCTATCGGGGTGGGTGGAGCTTCTCATCAACCCCCGGGTTCGGGGGCCTGCAAGAATCCCCTTCCAGCTCCAGGGGGATTGGCCAAATTGCTTTGGTATGCTATTAATTTGTGGAGAAGGCAGCAGCACAGGCAGCTCCTGGGTTCTGCTCACCTAGCTCACTGGACAGATGCTGAGCTAAGGGAGCAGGCTTATTTAACACTCTTAAATAAGCCTGATAGCAAGTTCAGTACACTTACAATACACCCCGACTCCTTCACTTGAAACACAGTGCTCCAGATTTCCTTAATAATAATATGGTTAGTCTACTTAATGAACACCTAACTGAAAAACCCTAGAAACTTGTAGCTCTTTAAAGTAATCTTCCAATTTCAAGAAATATTTTAGCAATTATCCTGTTATAGATGTCCATATCGGTTTGTTTAAATGTAATGGGTACAGGAAAGCAGACTGCTTTAAACATTTTGTTACCAATAAAAACTGCACCTGTTATTTAAACAAAGTACAGTAGACATCATTTTTAATTAATTGCTTATTTCAAAACTGGGTGTGTTTTCAGACAAATATATTCTGATACAGATAAGGAATGCATGATATACAAAGTCACACTTAATTAGGACTGGAATAGTCATACTAAAATAGTAAAATATGTACATATGTACATTTTTGTAAAAAAAGTGTGCTACAAATAGCACCATATGTGCCAAGGATACCTTTACATGAAAGTATGTACATTTATTTCAGGATCTAACAGAAGATTTTGGATTGAAAAAGATGGAGAACATACCCAATAAAACCTTCAAGGGGGGGAAAAAACCTTAAAAATGGATAGCTCATTTTATATGCTATGCTAACAGTAAATAAGTCGCATTTCAAAAATTAAAATGTTACATACTGGAAAGAACAATTTATTCATAGATTTTTAAATAAAGACTTTGAAATACAGGACATTATTAGATCTCATACCAATTTTTTAACATTTGAATTTTCTAAAATGAAAAGTGATGTTTCACCTTTAAAAATAATGGATGTTTTCAGATGCAACACCACCAACCACTGTCCAGTTCCAGGGAGTGTGGTCGACCCCACGGGGAAGGGCAGTGTGTGAGGCCGAACGAACATGACTGGTCTGAGTCAGCATAACAAACCGTCAGGCACCGCTACTGGTGCCTGCGGTAAGGGGCTCGTAGGATGTGGGGGGACGCCCCTCGGGCACCTACCCGGTTGAGGTATAAGCCCCGCAACAAGCGGCAACAACCAGGACGAGACCTGCCCCCAGGATCCACAGCCCCGCCAGAGACAGCTGGACCACAAGCAGGAGCCCCGGCCGTGCATGACGATGACGTAGGTAAGCCGGCGGCTTCACCCACAGCCGCCAGACACCCTCGGTGTTCCATCACTGCCTGCCACGCCCTCTCCAGCCCCGCCGCGGCGCTAAGAGCACCAGCGTGCCTTAGTAGGGGCTGGGGATAAAGGGAGCTCCGCATTCGTCCGTCCTTGCCAGTGATCAGTGCTACCTGCTTTTGAGACTGGCCCCTCTTCCTTTTCCCTTGACCCTATTGTTCGTTGCTTTTGCTGTTTGTGTGCCTCGTGGTTATTGCGGTTTGTGTGAGATTGACGGAAGGTGCGGTTGGGTGAGTGCAGAAGCATGTGCGTTTGGGTGACTGGGTGAGTGTGGGGTTTGGGTGCATGGGTGAGGTGGCTGGATCCGTCATTGCTCCCCGTTACACATGCTCCCTTGGTTCCTTCCCAGGGTGACCCTCCTACCCTGGGTGCCCCCTTCCGGGGTTCGCACCCCCTTGCCTGGGCTGTGGCACCACCTGGGACCCATTCCTGCTTCCTGAGTGCTACCACGTGCAAGTGTGGGATACTACAGGTGCGGCACTACTCTCCACGCCATGATGATCTAAGGCTGGGGGCTATTGCTCCAAAAGTCAACTAAGATCCTGAGGGTTTGTTTCCCTGTGAGCCCTGTCTCCCCCTCTGTGGGTGTGCGTGTGGGTAGGGGTGTGAGTCAGGGACCCCTCCTTGTGTCCATCATCCTCCCCCTCCTTCCTCACACAAAAGTGACGTCCCCATGCCACGGCGAAGTCATCCCCAAACCACGCCCCCCACGTCGGTGTGCAGTCATGGCGGTTCGAGGTCAACTGAAGGCTAGCTGGCCCTCGGCCACGCCCACAGCCAGGCATAGGGCGACAGGAAGAGCCGGTAGCAAACAGCCGAAAACTGAGAGCGCCCACGTTTATGGGATGCTGATCGGTTCCCTGTAAAGCTCAAAGATAGAAACCTCTAGAGCAAGGGGTGGTTTATTCGAAAGCCCGGTTATACAGTGCAGCTAGCAAAGCAGATAACCTATGTCCCAGCGGGAAGATGCATCAGGCACATCAATGCTCCCAACACACCAGACATATGCAGAGTAGAAACGTTAATAAAAGACAAAGGGGGATAGGAAAGAGAACCCCTCCAAATGTCCCGTGGTCAAATCAGGGGCTTTGCCATGGATTCACAACTCAACCTGTCCATCGTGATAGAGGGGGCGCCAGTGTCATTAGGCACTGCAGTAGGAGACTGGATCAGGTCACATCCGGCCCATCAGCGTGCAGAGCGCTGCCATCAAGGTCCACCAGCTGTCAGTTCCATGGAGACTGTGCATGGGGGAGTGTTGGCAGTCCAACACGCTCCACGTAAGAGGGCCACTGGAACATACCCCTCCAACAGTCCAGCTCCCACATATGACACGCAACCAGGTAATACGGCTCGAAAGATTCCCCAAAGGCCAGTCTCACTTGCACGTCAGGGTGAGTCCACACATTATAGAAAACCCTGAGCTTGGCAACTTAAGGATTTTCCAGCTGATATGGCCCACTAAGGGGGCCATCAAGTAGACCCAGCTCCAGCAGACGATCGAGGCAGGCGCTGCAAGATCGCCCATGTCCACTGGCTCTGATGATGGCCTGGGCAAACGAGAGGCAAAGGGAGGGCCCCTCCATCACAAGGCAATGGCAGAAGTCGGGCAGCCCACAGATCTCCCGTAATGAGAGGGTCTCCGCCGGGCCCCACGGAGTTCCAACTCCACTGGTGGGAGGTGGAACAGCATCGACTAATGGCTAGAGCCCTAGAGCCAGCACTCCAGTCCACTTACGGGATGACCGAGCGACAGGAGCTCTGAGCTCAAGAGGTCATACCCAGTCCCTTGCACTATCCTGAGAGCCCAACAGCTGCTGTATGTCACCTTTGTGCCACAAGTCCACCAGGGCCATGGTGGTCCACACACTCTAAGCATGGATGCCGGGATAGCTCTGGAAAGGAGGACAGGAGCCTGAGTCATTAGCAGCCATGACCAATCTCCTCCAAGAAAGAAGGAACGAATGAGACAAGGCGAATCAGTGGGAACTGAAGCCAGGCAGAGGTTTTGAGCACTCCCACAAGGTCGGAAGGGTGGCATGCAGACACCAAGGGCAGTTGCAGGGAATGAGCGCGAAGCTGTTCTAGGAATGCATGAGCTATAAAAACGATGAGGCGCATATGGGCCCTGGTAACACACTGATCCTCATTGCTAATGGGAGGATGCTGCAGGCCCACAACCCCACACGCTGATGACAGAGACCATGATGGTTATGGTACTGGCTAGGGGTGTGACTCCAATCGTGAGGTCAACAATGAGCACCTATATAAAACGGGATCCAGCACAGGCTTCTCAGCCTTAGTTTGCCTCAGAGCAGTACTGTAAGCAACACCCTCATGGTCGAGTTACCCTTAACTGCTCCCTTTTGTTGAGAACTGCACCATGGATGCCGGGCAAGTAGCATCCTGGAGGTGCCTACTTCACTGCATTGCTGAGTGATTCCGACAGCACAAGCTCCTCACTATAGCTAGTGTCGAGCTACACATGCGATCATGCACGATCCTCCTGGTCCTGCTTGAGCAACAGGCCTAATTGTTCCGGAGCTCATTCAGGAGCAGGAAGCACATAGCCGGTCTCCTTACACTGTCTTGGCTACGCTCCGTGAGGCGGATCGTCTCAGTGCAGTGCCAGAACAATGACCAACTGTGAAAAATCGCCTGGAGTGGCGCGCTGTGCAGCCACCACCAGGATCTATCTGGCCATGTCCATAGCTCGCTACCACTGGATCGTTCTCCGAGCTGCCCAATGGTTGCTGAGGGTGCTCAATGAGTGGGATGATGGAGCATGGCATGTGAACTTCAGAAGTAGCCAAAGGCCATAGCGTTTGTCAAAGAAAAACATTTGCAATATAGCAATTATGACCAATCGATACTACAGTATGCTTTCATCTCCACAAAGGATTTACATATCAACATGTATCAACAAGTCTCTAAATATCAAAACAAGACATTAAAACCCAGAACTTCAGAATGAAACACGCTCTATTCATGAGGATAGTGCACCGCCTCTCCCCACGGCTTGAGCAACGTCGTCCAAATATGAGGGTGTCACTTCCCATTGTACAGCGTTGTGCCATCACAATATGGTCCCTGGGTACACCGGACTCCTGTAGGTCAGTTACGCAGCACTTCAGAGTGGGTATCAGCATGGTCTCCACCATCATCCTTGACTTCTGTGAGACTGTGGAGGCTATTCTTCTAGACCAAGTGATCCAGTTCGTGTACAGGGTTCCAAACAGCAGTCTTCCCAAACTGCATCTGTGCGATTCATGGCACTCATATCAATATCTTGCGGCCCCCCCCAATGATGAAGCAGCAGAGTTCATCAATCACCATAGGTATCACTCCCTACAGCTCCAGGCGGTTGTCGATGACAGAAGCTTTCTTCACTGACATCTTCACCGGGCACTCCGGATGCAGCCATAATGCTCGGATTCTTGCCATATCCAGTTTGCCCGCATGTACATGGAGGAGTTTGGGGATCCCACCATGACCCACATCAAGGCAATGTCCGCAGTCATCATCGGGGACCTCACCTACCGGCTCCTCAGATGGCTCATGAAAGTCTTCCTTGTGCCCCGAACCCCAGAGCAGCTGCATTATAATAACTGTTTATGTGCTACCTGCACAGTTGTGGAGAGGGTGGGGGGTTCAAAGTGTTACAATCAAGCTAAAAGCCCTCATCCAATTATCACCAAAACGAGCATATTGATGCAGGTAAAATATTTATTACAAATCATGGCTTAGTACCACTTGCCTTTTCCTCTGATTTCTTTGGGCGCCCTCTTTGCGGCTTGGTGGTGGTGGAGGATGCTGATTCAATTGTCTCCGAATGCTGTGAAGCGACAGGTGCATCCACTTGCCTTTCATCAACTGTTGCTGTCAAGGATGGTGCCCACCGGGTGGTGCCCTGCTGGTTGATGGAGGGTATTGCTGTCTCCGGCCACAGAGCAGGAACCGGATTTTGGAGACAGGCCTTCTGGGCTCTGGCTGATGGTGTTGGCTCTCTGGGGGGGTGGATCAGAAGGGCACATGGAGGTGGGGCAGGTCCAGGCAATGCTAGCCCAGCTGCGGTGATCAATCCACCAGCAGCCCCGGTGTGGATGAGGAGGAACCTTCCAAAGTTCAGCAAATCATCCATCTGATTTGAGTGTTGCTGATGCATCCTCTCAAGTGACAGCTGGAGGGTATCAATCCTCTGGAGGTGTTTGTTCTAATCCCCTTTCCAAATGTTGGTCCCTCCTCATTTCAGAAAGGAGGTTCCTTTGCTGAACAGTCAGCTGCTGAATTGTCCTATCCTGCCTCACCTCCATACGCTGAATGGCATTCCTAATCTCATCCCCCTGCCTGGTCCCCAGCTGCAGGAGATACTCCGTCAGGTCTTCACAGTGCTGGTGAGCCCTCACGTAGTGCTGCCTCAGCTCCAGGTACAGGCCCCATTGTCACTTTCCGTTGGGTGGTTTGGAAAGGGGGTAGGGGTCACCTGTTTACTGTGTGTTGGGGGGGGCGGTGTTAACAGCTCTTTAAGTAGGCGTGACATAGGGCTGCCTAGGTAGAATCTGGGTATTATCCAGGGCTCTGATTCTTCCGTGGTATTTTTGAAATAAATCTGCGGGAGTCAGGGCCCAATTCTGCGCCTCAGCGCCATTTACCATGCCGGGGGCTTGCCTCGCCTCCTCCCCCACCCCCACTGGTCAAACCCTCAGGGCTTCCCCTCCTCAGCTGCCGGGGCTTGTTTGCCCCGCCTTCCCAGTTTAGAAAATGAATTGCTTTACTAGTGACAGCGGCAGCAGCTGCTCCGCCCAGTGCACTCATCCGGCTGTGTCACCCTGAGACCCCCCATCGGGAGGGACCAGGAAGTACGAGCATGCTGGACGGAGCAGCTGCTGCTGCCGTCACTGGTAAGTTAATTATCTAAACTGGGAAGGGGGAGGCAAACCCTGGCAGCTGGGGAAGGGAAGCCCTGAGCGTTTGTTCATTCCCCTCCCCCCATGGAATCTGCTGCCCCACGTCTCCCCAGTGTAGGCTAGAAATTCTGCGCTGGGGTAAGCGGATCAGGAGATTCTGCGGGGGGAGAGGAATTCTGCGGGAAGTCTGCGACTGGCAGACCCACGTTTCCCATGGGGCTCTAGGTATATCTATACGGGTCCAGCCATCTCTCTCCCCCCAACATTCTCCTTTAACCTGCCCCCCAGGGACCTGTGGGCCAATATTCAACGGTCCTCTCTGTAACCATATCTACCTTCAGCTGCTGGTGATGCGTTCCTTCCACCTTGATCACCTATCTGGGGTTCCTGGCTCCCTGCATGTGAGGGTAAATGGTATTGGTTGGTTTGTGTTATGGGTGTGGGCTTGGCCCTCCATCATGGGCACGTTTATGCAAACATCACCACTCAACCCCCCAGTACCCTTCAATTACAGCCCACCCTCCACCCCCCTTGATTCCCTGTGATTGTCCTTTGCCTACCATCATCGGAACACGTCATGGATTCCACGGGCGGTCCAACAGCTCTTGTTTCATCCACATCAGTGGTATCTGCGTACTCCCTGGCACATGAGGGCATGCAATGGGTCCATTGGGTGTAGGATCTCTGGTGACTGCCCCTTTTCCCTGTCGCATCCCCCTACAGGCATGTGCCCGATAAGACGCACTGCGCTCCACACGAGCCCCCACTCCATATCCTTACCCACCCCCACCTAATCCCTTTAACTGCCTCTTTATGCTTTTACCCTCAGATCCGGAGCAGGTGTCTGCTGTTAACATCGGCTCCCTCCCAGTTGCAGTTGTACTGCCTGTCAGCGTCTGGGGCATGTCGGATTCCGAGACCTCCGACTTGCTATCTGAAGGCGGAGGGGCAGCACATTGTGGTTGAGCTGTCACTATCCTTGATGGTTCAAGCTCATCGTCCGAAGGATTCTGGGCACCAGGGCGTGGCATTTGGGGGAGGCAGGTCAACCTTGGCACGACCCTCCGATGTGGCTGAGCCCACTATATGTGGTGCCACTATTGACCGCCTCATGCACAGGAACCTATCTAGCAGGTCGTGATAGGGGGTTGTGTGCGCCCTGTGCCCAGACTTATCGTTATCAACGATCGCCTTGTAGCCTGCTTGAGCTCTTTTGCTTTGCTCTGGCATTGTTTCCTCATTTTGTAGAACCCCGCCTGCGACATGCTGCGTACTATGGACTCAAACACAGGAGTATTCTGCTGGCACATGACCAGATCTTGCTGGGTCTGCTCATCCCCCCCATATGATGAAGGCAAGAGTCTCTGGTAGGCCCCTGGTGTCTCTCTGTGTACGAGGGCGGTCGGCTGCCTCCCAGCTGGTGGGCCGTCCTGGCCAGCTACAGCTCTATTTTCCTATTGGGGATGAGGGCATAGATTTGCATCAACCACCTCAACATCAGTCAAGCCATACAGTCCCCTCTGCACCCTTTTACTATACAGCCATCCCTCGTATTTAGCATCTAACTGTGCCTCACCCAAGCAACCATGGACTGCTACCGCCGAACTGGGCCTGTCAGCTGCGCTTGGGGCTCCTCTTGCTCCACCTCATTCATCATTGTGAAGCCATTATTGCCTAGGTGGCCCTTTAAATCTCCCAGGCGATAGCCTGACGCAGCTTCGTTGCTCGGCAATGACGTGCAGCGTATCTTACCCACTTCTGGGCAAGGCTATCTAGCCATGCCTTGGGGCATTGGAGAACTGACATGACGCCACACTTTCCCATGTTAGTGGTAGCTGTAACCACAGAACTTCTCCTTCCCATTTCCTGACCTCCGGAAGCGTGGTATGGGCTACCCCGGTTCGGGGTGGAGGCGTGTCCACCTACCTGGGGATGGCCAACACACGTGACGTGAGTTTTACCACAGAGCGGGGGGAATGTGTGGCAGTGTCACATCTGAAACACCCAATGTTTCAACCATCTAGTTCAGTATTCTATTGTGCTGATGTTGTAAAGTGCCTCACATGCCATTTGGGTGGGTAGGGGGAAGAATACAGTTATTTATTACAGTAAAGAACTAAGGAGTTCTCAAGACACAGAAGTGAATGTTGGAAGAGAGAAACAACAAAATTAGTTTACAAAACTATATATTTTGATTTATTTCTCCCACCCACTAAATAATCCCTGCTTCTAAGCCAGTTACTATCCAGCATTTATATAATCAAAATTCACTATCATGAAAATAATTCCAATGTCAGCAAATAGAACAGTGCTATCACTAAAATGAAAGTTGCAGGAAGAGTAGGTTTATAAGATTTGATTTAGACACTAACCCATTGATAATCTACAATGGAAACGTCTGTATGAATATTCTGAGGGCTACAATGAACATGTCCAGTATTTGCCTAACTGCTCCTGTAGTGTAGGTTACCTTTATAAAAAAAATGTTTTGTATTTTTTTAAAAAACAGGAAGTATAAACCTCTCTATCAGGACACCTGAGGAGACAAGGTATTTGGCTACGACAGCTGATGCATAGAGGGAGGTTCAGTGTTGAAATCCCCTGGCACCCAGCTCGTCAGCAACTGATCATCTCTTCTCTGCTCTGGGCATGCTTTACAATATAGATTTTGTCCAAAATAGAGAAGGATCTAAATATGGGAGGTCTTGTTTAGAAAGACTATACTGTACAGCATTATAAACAAAAACTAAGTATTTGTGAGCAAGTATTTCTAAACAAGAATCATAAAGAATATATAAAGGATCACTTTGTAGATATGCTTTTTAAGCCACATGTTCAATTAACGTAATAAATAATGAATGGACAAAGTTGTAGTTTTCTTAACCTTAAAAAAGCAATCAAATCTTACAGTTGTGAAGTGGGAGTTTCTTTTTTAGGTTCTTCACTGAGTTCAGATTCTTCCCCAAAATCAAACCGATCCATCAGCTTCTAGGAGAAAGCAAATCAAGCATTAGAAAGGAACTTTGTTTTTTTTTTATAAAGCAGTGATTTTAGAAAGTCATGTTCGCTTGTTTTTTTTAAAAAAACATGTCAAATAGCAGTGCTTCCACACAACTGTTCTGAGCAGCAAGCAGCTAATTTTAGAATATTCCTCTGCAGCCAGATATTTTTCATCCTCAGAATACATGCCAGGGTGCACGGATTTGAAAGGGGAAAAGGAACAGAAGGAAATACAGGAGGTCCCCGCTGGGGCCGATATCTCATTGATTTATTAGTTTCTGGTGTGCTGGAAGTTGCCCCTTAGCACTCAATTCCGCTACACTATAGTTGTTACTGAGAGGTAAGTGTAAACACAGGTCCCAAAACACAAAGAGCTATGCTGGGATCTGCGTTGTTCAACATTTTCATTAGCAATCTGGAGAAGGGAATGAACAGTGAAAACTCTGAAAATAAACAAAATAAAGTGCAAAGTAGACTGCAGGGCTACAGAATAATATCACAGTACTGACTGACTGGGATACAAGAAAGCAGATGAAATTCAGTGTTGATAAATTCAAAGTAATGCAAACTGGAAGAAATAATCCTAACTATACATACACAATACTGTTTCTAAGTTAGAAAATATTGTAGTCCCAGTATATAAATCCGTTACTCCCACACTTTGAACAGCATGTGCAGTTCTGGCTGCCAAGTCTCAAAAAATCATACAGAGTCATACAGCTAGAAGGTGCCTCAAGAGCTAACCCAATCCCCTACTTAGCCACCTGTCCTCCTGCAGGATGCCACATTCTACAGTAATGGGCAACCAAGACATTAATAATAATTGACCAGTTGATTCTGTTCAACGTTCTGGTAAATGATGGTAGCTTCTGCCCCCTTCTCCATGCAGGGTGCTCTGGGTGGCAACTGTTCCACTGCTCCTGCTATCCTCACTGACAGAGGCTAGAATGGCATGCACCAGTCAGGACAGAATTTTGGGGAAGGGGAGAAGGTGGCCAGACGTTACCATGGCCAACTATGCTCCGCTCTTCTCACTACTGCTCTGTTGCTATGGGTGCCATTTCTGTTGCCCCCGTGGCACCGACCAGCAGTGGAGACAGCCCTGTCGCCACATCAAGTAAGTGTGGCTTGGGAGGGTGGGATGATGGGTGGATGAGTGGGAGCTATGTGTGCAAAAGCTGTATATGTGGGGGTCTTTGGACATTTGCAAAGGGCCAAAGGGGCTCTCCCATGCTTTTCCAGCAGACACATCCCTTTCAATGCATCATGACACTCCCTCTTGCTCTACCTTCTGTGACAGTGGAAACAAATGTTCATCACCTTTTCTGTGGCAGCCTTCTAGATGTTTGAAAACTGCTATCCCCTCAGTATTTTTTTCCCTTCTAGGCTAGAACTACCCAGTTTCATCAGCCTTTCCTCACATGGCTTGCATTCAACCCCTTTATAATCTGGCTGTTTTCCTCTGAATCCTGTCCAATTTGTCAAAATCCTTCTCGAAGTATGGTTCCCAAAACTGAACGTAACATTCCAGGTTAGATCTCACCAATGTTGAGTGTAAAGTGGCAACATTTTCTTCCATGATATGATGCATCTTTTAATGTAGCCCAAAATGGAATTTGGGTTTGCAATGTCACATTGTTCACTCATGGCCAATTTTTGATCCACCAGTTTTTAACTCCCAGATCCTTCTCCGCCTCATTACTACTTAGCCACCTGTCCTCCATTTTGGGTTGTCTACAAATTTGATGAGTACAATGTAGAAAGAGCAACTGGGTCACTCACCTTCGTGAATTGATTTTCTATTGTTCATGTCCTGGGCTGGCATTCCGGACACAGGGATGCTGAAGATAGCCTGGTGGAGCCTTGCATATAGTAGTTTTTGATGCCTTATTGCCCAGTTGTCAGGATCTGAAGCCCACAAATAAGGCTGATGTTCTCCTAAAACCCTTTGTACAATCTATGTAATATTTCAAAACCCTTCGTATATGTGGGTGACATGAAATCCGCCCCCCCCCACCAGTATAGTGCTGAAGACATTATTTATAGCAGACACCTGTCGTGCTAAAGTACTGTGCCGAAGACCCTTATCCAGCCCTTCCTGCAGGAAAAACAAAACGTCCTTTTCCTTGGTTTTCTTTGAAACCATGCCATGTCTTTCACACCAGAGATGAAAGAGTCTCCAAGTGCATTGATAGATTCTTGTGGTGGAAGGCCTCTTAGCAGTCAATAAAGTGGCCATGAGCTCATCTGAATAACCCAGCTGTTTCATGGCCCAGCATGCAAGAGCCACGCCGTCAGCTTCAGAAAGTCTGGATTTGGGTAGATCATTGGACCTTGTTGTAAGAGATCCTTTCGTACTGGCAGACACAGGGGTGGCTTGTCCTGCAATGCAAGTAGATCCGTAAACCAATACCTTCTTGGCCAACAAGGGGCCACTAGAATCAACCTTGCTTGTTCCTTCTTGCACTTGGTAATCACCATGCCTGTTAGAGGGAAAGGCGGGAAAGCATGTAGAGTCCCCCTCGGATATGGGTGCTGCAGAGCATCGCATGCTTGAGCCTTTGGATGGTATGTTCTGGTCATAAATTTCGATGACTTCGCATTCCCTGGCATTGCGAATAGATCCATTTCTGGTTCTCCGAAGATATCCACTATCCTCTGGAAGGACTGAGGGTGCAGAGACCACTCCGCTGGACCTATCTGATGGCAACTCAGATAATTGGCTAGATGATTGCTCTGCCCCCTGATATGATGAGCCACTAAAGATGAGAGGCCCAAAAAAGCACCTGATGAGCTTCAGCCTGCAGGGATGGTGACTGATCCTCCTTGGTTCTTTATATAAGCTAAGGCAGCGGTGTTGTCCATCAACACAAGTACATGGTGGCTCCTGAGACTTGCTGCGCATCCCCTCAGCGCCAGGTGAATCATTCTGAGCTCTTTCCAGTTCATCGAATGCCGTTGGTCCCTCTCTGACCAAGACCCTTGGATATGTCTGGATTCGAGGTGAGCATCCCAAACTAGAAGACTGGCATCTGTCGTAACTGTTAATCTCTGTGGCTCCTGGAGAGGCCAACCATTCTGGAACCTCTCTGGATCCTGCCACCACATGAAAGAATCCCTTAAATACTGAGGGAGAGACAGGAACACTGCTTTCTTCTGTATGATTTCCCGTTGCCAGGGCCTTAGAAAGACATTGATGTAACCTGGCCCACGGTTCGTGCTGCATGCATGAGATGAAGAGACCCTGAAGAGAAGCTAACATGCTCAGAGGAGCCTTGTGTATCTTCAGCACCCCTGTGTCCGGAATGTCAGCCCAGGACAGAGCAATAGAAGAGGAATGGACTCAGGAGAAACCTTTTGAAGGACTCTAGATACCTCATTGCAGGTCAATACAGATAGCTGTATTTTTCTATGCTTCCCTATCCCTTCCTAGATTGTAAGCCCTTCAGGGCAGGGACGTCTCTCCAACTCATTGCTGACACTATATATATAAATAAATAAAAAAATTTAAAAACCACTATCCATCATTACTCTGAAGGTGGAAAAGGTCAATTTGTATGGTACAGGGTTGCACTTAATCAAAGTGCCTTTGAAAGAAGCTAACTGTTCCCTTGACAGCTAGTCAATTGTTCTAGACTAGGGGTAGATTTCAAAGATGCATTCCTGTTGGCTTTATTTCCGCAGAAAACAAATGGGAGTAAAGCATCTATAATTCGTAATTGAGTTTGAAAAGCTACACACCAACCACCACAACATCAAAGTAAGGCTTATCTGTTGCGTGTGGTGTGCTTATTCAATCAATCAAAGCTTTTATTTGCGTGACCACGTTGGTCCTTGCATAGGTGTGCTTATTGTAGGAGTAAGGATTTCATCATGAAGCTTTCCCTTTAGTAAGGCTTTCACTGCAAGATCAAAAAATGAATCTAGATGAAGGACAAAAAAAGGTTTGCCATGGAGTTGTTCAAGAAAATTGCTTCTGGAAAGTCATAGTTATATGGGACACCCTTTCTGTCTAGTACCCCATGATTCAGGAACTTTCTGGTAAGCAGTGTTTGAAAAGCCAAAAGCCATCTATGTGCCCTATCAAAGAATTGAATATTATAAGCTGAGTTAACAGTGGAGCCACATGGACCCAGCCACCTCAGATCTGTCTGCTAAACAACACTTATGACAGCAGAACTCAAGAGGAAGAGAGGGTTGGTAAATAATGCAAAATACCCAAAGTTATAGGATCCGATCCAACATTTGATTAAATTTCCCTTTTGTGATGTGTGAAAGGGTAAAAGGAGTAAATAGGACACCATTTATTTTTTTAGTACTCCATGATATCCAGCCTCTCAACACAGTTCCAGTCACTTCAGCAATAAAAGCTTTACTTAGGATATTTGATTTATTTAAATCTGTATCCCAACCTTTCCCTTAGGCACATAGGGGCTCACATTCCAACTTATTAACTTTAACATTTAACCATTAACATTAAACTAATTAACTTAACTAGTAATCCTCATAACAGCTCAGTGAGGTAGGTTACATAGAAAGATATGTGACAGGCACAAGGTCACCCAGTAAGTTCATAGCTAAGGCAACTCTTGAACCAGGGGCCTTCTGGTTCCAGAACTGTGTTCTTAACCACTACACCACACTGATGTTTAAGCAGAATATGGAATTTCTTCCATGCCATTGTTTTTTTTATACTTGTCTCTTGATTAGATCAACTTCTGATTGTCTTTTTGTTAGATAAGCTGATTACAAATGGCAGCACCCTAAATGAGAGTACCCTATACCATTCTTTGCTTTCCTACTGTTTACTGGTGAGCAAACGTTTTCATTGCGTACTCTAAAATAATGCTGTTAAGCAAGAACCCAGCTATCCGAGTTCAATTTACTACAAAATAGACATTGAAACATTTGTGAACAGTGACCTCACCTGCCATCATGCTGCTCACTCATTTACCTTTTGTAGGTACATCAAAAGTTACTCACAATCTTTTCTAATCTTAAAGTTTCATGACAACTGCAATTTTGCTACCTCATTGTTGCCCCATTGTCCAGAAAAAATATATATTTCTACTGTTTTTCTATTTGCCAGGTTACAATCCATCTGTTATCCCATGACAACTCAAAAGTAGATATTAAGAAAAGTTAGTGGTTTTGCAAGAGCTTTGTGAAAGTCTAAATAAATCCTGATAACTTGTTCTCTTCCTCTCATATTTGGTTGACACATGCACAGAATTCTAGTAAATTTAGAACAGTTCTAGTTCTAAATAAATTAGAACTAGTAAATTTAGAGCAAATATGAAGGAGATTATTAGTTCAAATGAAGCCATACTAGGGCTTGCACAGATTTAACTACATGGGTGTAGAAACCAATACACACTACAGACCAGTTTTCCAGATCTTAGTCATGGAGAGGCTTCATTGATCTGGATATTCTGCTTGTCCCCTGGATAACTGAAGCCTCCACAGAACTGAAGCCGATACAAGAAGCTGAGGGAGACAGCAGAGCCCGAGACCTGACCTCCCAACTCTCTGCAGCCTCCTTAACCCCAGCTCCTGCCCTCCATGAGCTCTGTCCCCAACGCCACAGCTTGCAGGAGTAGTGCAGAATAAAGGGTGTGGGAAAGAGCAAGGAATGCAGCAAGAGACTTGTGCTTTGCCAAATCTCCTGCTCTACTCTCCTTCCACTACCCCGGCAGAGTGTTAGCAGAAGATATAGAAGAAGAAGAAGAAGAACAACAACTAGCTTGGGTAGAAGTGGGCTAACGAAAGTGCAAGGGACAGAGTTCAGATCTCCTACCCTCTCCTGCTTTCAGTGTTTGAAGGAAGGGGAAAATACTTCATCTGGAAGCTCCGGATGCCTCCCAAACCATATCCAGATAAGCGGGACCCGTTATACCTGTACACATGTCAAGTACTGCTGACACACAGACATTTAACCTATGCCGAAGACACTAGGCAAAAAAAGAAAAGAAAAAGCCCTACGATTCTCTGTCATTTAAGTCATTCTCTTTACCTAACAAATTATGGAGACATAATGCAATGGGAGACTTTTACATAAATATAATTGACCAGTAAATGTATTCCTTCAAACTTGGTACTTCAACCTCTACCTTGTTAAAAGAAACACTCTGTTCCAGTGGATTAAGGGTGTTGGCAGCAGCAGCTGCAGCCGTAAGCTGTGCAGTGAGGGCTTGCAATTGAACAACAAGACCAGCATCCAGTGCTTGAAGTAGGGAAGGCTGTGGCTTCTGTTGTTGTATTTGCAGTGTCTGTATTAACTGCTGAAGCTGGAAGATAGAGGGACAAGTATGTTAACAAAACACACAACACTTTTTTTCCTCTTCTCATGAGAAAGATCTTGTCAGTACAATAGATTTAATCCAGAGCTATAGTTTGTTGTGAGTTAGGGCAAATTATATTCCCACTTACTGGCTAATTTGCTTTCAGTAGTTGTCAAGAGAATGCAGATGCAGGGTTTCGCCTCCTAACTCACTGTGACAGGCAGGATGCCCATCAGTCTCCTTCCAGGATTTTCCCACTCTTAAGGCTTCCATCTTCAGTTTCTCCAGTTTGATTCCTTCCAATCTGAAAAAAATCAGTTAGCCTATTCTACCCCCAACTGGTTACAGGTGTGTATCAAAGCTTGCACTAGGGATAACTTCACCAATATAAATTCCAAACGTAGACATACTGCATTAGTGCAAAATAAGGATTGCACTAGTGGGATTTATTATAGAAAATTACACCAGTGCAACCCCCATTTAAACATTAGGACAGTAATCCTGCATTAGGAATTGTCATTTATGCAGCTGGTGTAGACAGACTTCTAAGAAGAACCTGTGTTGTTTCTACTGAGCCATGGAAAGAAAATTAGCCAGCAAACAATATATTCCTATGACTAACCCAGCAACAGTAGATATTTCTTTTTCAGCAAGATCCTATCAGAAATCACCCTAACCAAAGAGACAAGAGATTCAAGGCTGAACTAGGAGTCACCGCCTTAAGGCAACAGAAAGAATGAGTGGAACAAGAACCTCAGTTCTATCTGCCCGTAGTGTTCTAAATACACTGCAGTGAAAGGCTCTAGCCACAGATACTGATACATTAAGAGAAGTGTGTCCAACTACAGGAATGCCATGTGTGGGCATTATATACTAGTGGACAAGGAATTTGAAACTTCTGCAGCTTTACAAGTCTCTCCGTCACTAGGACATTTTGGATATGTCAATATTTCTGTGTGTTTTTTCTGGAACCCTGAAAGTGAACAAAGAGATTTATACTTCCTGAAGGTCTCCAAGTCCTCGAAGGATCCTACTGAGGCCCAGAGTGTGGCTTTTTCATTCTTTGTTTAGGACCGGGACCTTGAAAGGAAGATACCCTAATCGAGAGAACAGCACTTTAGGCGAAAACTAGGATAGATATGAACTACCAACTTGCTGTTTATGAAAAATCAAATATAAAGGACTACAGAAAAATATGGCTATATTTGTGAAGCCATCTGGTGCCTGTGGCAGACCTCTGCATGAACACAGGTCTCATTAAAGCAAACAGGACTCGCACTGGAACAAAAGGCTAGTGCAAGACCCAAACAACCTGGCACTGTCAAGCTATCACTCTCTTGTCCTCATAGCTGAGGTAATCTCTCCCTTAAAACTACGTTCAAAGTAAAGAATTGCTTATCCAGTTAGGTAATTCTTTCCATTTAGCAAAGAAACTCAAAGGAGGTGGGTTCAGACTTCCTGGCAGCATCTAGTAACAAGAAGGAAGAGAAACAGCATTGCCTCCAGGAAAGAGGACACTAGGGAAAAGGTATCCTACCATACCATCCATCAACTTGCACTTGCAAGAGCAGGTAAAGTTAGAACAACAAATGTGCCAGAGGCTAGACCTCTGAGGAAAAAAAAAAATCAGAGGAAAGTCAGAGTAGGATTCTAGTGTGTGCAGAGATTTTTTTTAAACCATCCTGAATCATGTGGAAAACCCTCCCCAGACAGACAAAAAAAAAATTACAGAGATGGAAAGGAATACTCATCCCCCCGCACCTTACATGAGAGCAGCACTGCTTTGGGCTACCCTAACAGAAATATCCAACTTCTTCAGAGGTGCTCTCTTGTTAACTAGATCACATGGCTTAAAGGGCATCTAGATCATATCACATGCAAATGTCAAAGCAGCTCTCTCTCAAAAGATGCTTTTAAAACAAGCACCTCTCCACCCAATACCCACCCATTATACGTGTCGTAGGGCACCACTGCAGGCCTGCAATATGTATAGTGGGTGGATGGTGGGTGGGGAGGTCCTTGTCTAAAGGCACCCAAAGTCTGAAATTGCTCCAAAAAATGCCTCTTGTTAGATAAGCAAATTTCTCTCTCTTCAGGCAATTTCTTTTTCCTTACAACCCCCCTGCTTCCAAAATGGCTCAGCTGCTCTCTCTTTCTGCTGCAGCTTTAAAGAGAACCTGTGCCTCTCGGAGGAGCACGTCTTCCCCTTTTAGGAAGTTAAGCAATCAGTTTTCCGTCATAACCTAAGAAAACACCTGAAGCCCTTGCTTCACTTCTCAGAGATAGTAGAGACTTCTCTCAATGACGAAGAAAAAGAAATCATTTACTGCACCACAGTGAGAAGTTCCTATTCAAAAGGCATAACTGAAGGTTTTTTCTTTCTTTTTTAATGTATTCTTCTCTGATTACTGGTGAGACATGGCCATCAAGGTCACCTTCTTGCAAGTTGTTTTGAGCGAGGCAGGAATCAAACTGGAGAAGCAGAAGGAGGAAGCTCTTGTGTAGGAAAATCCTGGATGATTAGTTGTCATCCTGACCATCAATGAATGGAAAGGTTCCACCTCAGCAACTGTGTTATCACAAACTGAGCACAGAAGTTCATGTCTTACCCACAAAATACAGTCCCTAAAATGGGAAGAAGGAACCACGACCTTTAGTTGGGGTCTGTGTGTGTATGTTTGTGCATATGTGTGTGTGTGCTTATTTCAAAGTCTAATGAACAATTACTAATCTTGAATACATTGTTTCTCTTCCTCAATACATCTCTGCTCTCTCCAATGGATTTCTAGCCCCTGCTGGATCCCACCTCTATTTTCTTCTTAAGCAGCTTCATCTTCCCTTTTTGTCCAAATATTTCCTGCAACCCTCATTTGCAGACTCCCCAACTACCTTCTTTCCCCCACATTCTATCCCTCTCTAATCTATGACCTTTTTTTTTTTTTGCCCTCATACACCTAATGCAGCATTCCCCCTTTCCTCCTCTGGAACACTGTATTTAAATTTCCAGCAATTCCACAATTCTTCTCACCCAGACCACTTCAAGAACACTCTTCCCCCTTGCCCCCTCTCTTTCAGATCCCTTCTACCAATTTCTCTGACCATGATGAAACCAAAAATGCTCTAGTCTGAGTCTGACTAAATTGCCATAATTTACATTCAAGGACCTGGGTGAAGGGGTCTGCTAAGGCCTCTGCTGAAATTCATCTAAGCAGATTGTAGGGCTTGCCAGAGAATCAATATGAGGAATAATTGCCTGAAGATAAGGGTCAAAGTTTTCAAAAGGGGTAAATGATTGTATGACATCTTGAAGGGATCTGATTTCCAGAGACTGGGTGCTCTAAATATCCTTGGGGGGGGGGAAATCAAACTCCTTTAGTAGAATTTAATAGGAACCCCAAAATTAAGGCAAAATTTGTTTGCTTTAAAACAAACGTAGGTAGATGGACATATTCAGAATACTCCCAGCTACCTGGGCATCCCAAAAGCGGTAACAAATAAAATATTTAAAGGTTTAAATTAAAAAACAACAACCTAAAGTTCAGATCTCTAACTAGTTTTGGTAAGAGACTTCTCACAAAGGTATGGAGAGCATTGAGCACATACACAAGTTAACCAATGTTGATACTTTTGAGCCTCCTCTGTTAAATCTCTGTGTTACTTCTGGGTTCTGTGATCTATCTTGGAAGGTAATATCTGTAGATATCAGTACTAGGGCTACGGTTCTGGTACTGGAAGTTTTACTGAAAGTCACAGGCAGAACATGGAAGTAATGAAAGAAATCAGCGAAATGGGCAGAGGGTGGCGGCGGCAGGAGCGGGGCCAAGAGAAGTGGCATCCTCGCAAGCTTTCTGGGTTCTACATGGTGCCCTAGTCTGGGAGGGTATTGCGAGAGTGGCTTTGCAACACGGCTGTTGTGCTGCTGCCTGCGTGAGGTGGGGAGGGAGGGAGGCAGGTCGCAAAAGGGACGGGAGCAAAGTAGCCTCCTGGCTTTCCCCTGTACCTATTGTGCTGGTGCCTGGTTCAGGAAGGAAGGGAGGCGGGATGTGAGAGGGACAGGAGTGGAACACCCTCCTGGCTTTCCCCTGTAGCTTTTGTGGTGGTGCCTGATTTTTTTTTGTGGGGGGAGGGCAGGCAGAGTACGAGAAGGATGGGAGCAGAGTAGCCTCCTGGCTTTCCCCTGCACTTCTTTTGCTGGTGCCTGGTTAGGCGGGGTCGTGGGGAGGCAGGTGGGGCACGAGAGGAACAGAGGCAGAGCAGCCTCCTGGCTTTCCCCCGCATGCCTGTTGAGTCAGTGCCTCTCACCAGAGAGACAGACCTGCTTAAGGGGATTGAGAGTACCGCCACCACTTCTTCTGGCCCCAATCCTGCTGCTGTTGCTTCTCCTGACCCCAATGCTGCCGCTGCTGGTTAACTCTGTGACTGAATCAGGGGTGGCAAGTCACAGACATCTCTTAAAGTCACAGAATTCATGACCTCCGTGGCAAAAAAGCCCTAATCTTGACCCTCATGGATTACAATGAGATTTTGGTTGGTATCCAGTGGATTCTAGGATACCCTTAACTTATTTTTCTAAATGGCACTGAGAACCCATTTTTAAAAAATAAGATCAATAGCATATATTTTTGTACAATGTCTTTGCAAGACTAAGATTTATATTATGTAGTACTATAGCAGCATCATGGCCCAAAACAAACCACACACAGAAACAAAAGGTTTCTTACCTGTTGGCCCTGGGGACTCTGTAAGATCTGTGCTACAGCAGTAAGAGTATCTGTATTAGTAATCTGAGCTACCCAGGGATCAGGTAAACCTTGTACCACACTGGCTGGAGTAACAGGAGTCACAGGAGTTCCTGAAAGGGCAAGAAATGGAAGAGGAAGAAAGGGCAGATTTTGTGTGTGTTTTACAGGAAGGATACAATTCTGTTATATTCAACTACTGTATGGACAGTACTCAAAGTTACCATGCTGCAGTTATTTCAATTATTAAAAAACCCCACAAAACCCAGAGTCTCAATACTATTTTTACACCACTGGAGAGCTATTTCCCTGGTGACTTATTCCCGACCACCTGCTGGAAGTTCCCTTTAAGTTCCAAAATGGGGAGCGGGAGAGGGGATACAGGAGCCTGCCAGCATCAATATCGTGGGAGGCAGTTACTTTGGAGGAATTCCTCTGGAGTAACAAGTGAGGAAAGATGCACACCCAGGGCATCCATACATGCAAAGCATAGGAATTCTTTAAGCTCCCACTTCCCTGGCCCTTCCCGCCCTCGCCCCCCCCCTCTGGTCACCTCCCTACCTGCTGTACAGATGCAGCCATTACCGGTCCCTGTCACCATTGCTCGGGAACCAGGGGTCTTAGTGCTTAGTCCTTGCCTGGCTGTGTCACAATGGGTGGTGATGTCACCCATTACGTACGGGGCCACAGACAGACACAACCTCCCCATAAGGTGTTCTCTTTACATATTTATTTATTTAACAGATTTCTACCCCACCCCTCCTGCGAACAGCTCGGGGCGGCTTCCAACAATAAATATACAATACATAAAAACAATTTAAAACAATCCATAACAACAATCATATATTAAAACAGGGCCCGGGATCTCAATTAAAACAATAAATAAATGAGGTAGGGGAGCTAAAACCCTCCCCGAAGGCCTGGGCGAACAGCCAGGTTTTACAACTTCGCCGGAACGTCAACAGGCTTGGGATCACGCATATAGGTAAAGAACGCCTAAAAATCCTGAATCTAGCATGTCTACATCAACAAACCCATAGGAACAGCAGTGGAAACCATCAATTCCTCTACACAAAGAGAACAAATATAGCAGGGGCAGATGGAATGCCAACTTCACTGACACTGTACCTCAACTAATCAAGCCACCTATAATTTCAAGGAAGGAGTTTATTTTTATGATACATCATACATAATATGCTTGACTGATTTGCTAAGACTGCCAATGAACACAGAATAAGGCGATGCCTGAGATTGCTCATTAGAAAACTAGTTTTAAGTACACTGCAAACAGCCTTCAGATGGGAATGGCTTCAAGTCACTATAACCCATGCATGAACAAGTAACTCAGTTGCCACTGCCACACCCCTGAAACACTTCTCTTGCCTTGATACAACTGATCAGTTGTTAGAACTAATTTAACAGCCATCTGACATATCATAATTTGATAAAGACACATTAGGCTACTTTCTTTTAAAAGCACAAATGATAAACTGTAGTTTAAAATGTTCTTCCTAAAACAAGAGCTGCCAATTTTTTCTCTCCAACTGATTATTTATAATAGAGCCTAGGTACACAATCAATAATCATAGTTCCATTACGGTAGAAAGAAGAGTCAGTCCCTACTCTAGAGAGTTCCGAATCTACATTTCACACAGAATTCTAAGGGCAAATGAAACAAATAGGTGAGTGAATTTGGAGAAAATGTAATAGCAGTAATTAAAAAAAATCAGCTAAAAAAGCAGAAAGCACAGATTGCAATTTGCCAAATTAATGCCATATAAGTGACACACAAAACTAGAAAGGTAGTGGCTACCTGATGAAGAGCCTTATGGTAGACTACAGAATAGGTGACAAGTTTAAAAATACTTAAAAAGTAGGGGAACAGTTCTCACTTCACATGTGGCTCAGTACGTGAGAGAGTAAAGAACTTGGGAGTTGGGAGGCCCAGGTTCGAATTCCGCAAAAGCCATAAACTAGCTGGGTAGCATCAAGAAATCACTCTCTCAATTTCTCATCTGTAAAATGGGAGCACTAGGAACATACCTACTTCAAAGGGATATTGGGAGACTTAATGAAGTAACTATAAAGAACTCTGCACTTGTAAAGCACTAGGTATGTGCTATTTTTACTAGATGCTAGCCCTGGAGAAGGAGGCAGCTCATGGCCTACTGAAAGCAGCAGCTCTAGAGGAATGCATGCCAGCTTTCCAGGTGGTTCTTCAACAGTGCTTAACTGTGTTTTGGGGTTTTTTTTAAAAATGAATTGGCAAGCCTGGCCCAGAAACCACACACACTGCTCCAGAAACCACACCCTGGGCCCCAAAGCTTGTCAGAGCAGGGAAATGAACCCTAGTTTCCAGCTAGCATCCCACCTACTGCACTATCCTCTCTTTCTACAGCTGAATACAAGACAGGAGTTCTTGTGATTTTACTCTTGAATACATTATTCGTCTGCCACAAATTTAACACACTAACAACTTTACTCTAAAAAGAAGAAAGCACCAAAGGTCAGAACCTGCATCACAGTATGGGCAGGGTAGTAACGCAATTAATGGAAGCCAAAAAAACAAATCCAGGTTTCTTTCTATCTTGTTTCCAACCCTGAAATGGCCAATTCCTGGTCTATCACATCAGCCTTTTCCTGATCTGTCACATTTCGAGATGCACATTTAATTATACTGTAGGCTGTCTTGAGTCCTTGGGAAAAGATGACATATAAATCTAAATAAACACATTTTTACTGGGAAGATTTTTCTGGTGCTCTTGCCCACCACCTGAATTTAACTGATGGGGCTTGGCCCTGACATGCCCCTGACCCTTGCTCTTTAACAGAAGACATGAAGTAGTCTCACTCAAAAAGTGGGGTCCCTAGGCTAGAATTGACTTTAAGCTGCAATTCTGACTGAGAAATGGTGCTACAGATGTTTTAAAAAATCAACACAGCCTGCATCTACCCAAGAGCAGTGTCAAATCCCATCTAATTATTGAAATAACTTTTAAAACCCAACCATTTAATTTTATTATTTTATTTTAATTTATTTATATTTATTAGCCACCCCCTCATGCCCATGGCATCTTGGAGCGGCATACAACATAAAAGCAATAAATAAGACAACACAAAAACATTTTTAAAACCCATCTAAAAAACCCACTACCCCCTTCCCCCCAGTTTTAATTATCCCAACCCACCCTCCCCTCCTCTGAAGGCCTGGGAGACTAGCCAAGTCTTGCAGGCCCAGCGGAAGGCCAACAAACTTGGGGCCAGACGGGCTTCCTCCTAAATTTTAAGAACTTGGAAAATGCTGCTACACTGAAAGACTGTTTAAAAGCAATAAAAATAGTGGGCGCAAATAAAAATCAATAAAGGGTACATGAAATTCAAACAAAGCACTTAGCCTAGTTCACCAAGAATAACATTTTATTAATTTAATCTTATTAACATTTAATACATATATATTAAAAGAATGCACTTACTGGTTGATGTGGTTTGTTGTTGGGTTTGTTTGTTTTAAAAAAGAGGAGTTTTCTACGTATGTAGGATACAACTTTTTATATTATTATTTCATGTGTTAAAGAGATTACGTCTACACAAACAGAAGAAATAAAGTTCCATTATCTGGCAGTGTCAGAGTAGGTTAATCCCTAGATTCATATTAAATCTGGCTCTAAGTAAAGTAAAAATATAGCAATACAATCATACTTTTCTTTACCTGGTGTATTGTTACTCATTGCAGCTGTAGTACTAGGCAAGACAGGGGTCACAACTGGAGGAGGAATTCCTGCTGCCATATCAAGTAGAGGCTGAATAATTTCACTCTTGAATACATTATTCTTCTGCCACAAATTTAACACTCTAACAATTTTACTCTAAAAAGAAGAAAGCACCAAAAGGTCAGAATCTGCATCACAGTATCTAATTTAATATTACATACATGTTACAAATGGAAAAATCCTCAAATTCGTAATTTTTACAAATATGCTAGAAAAAAAATATTAGCTCTGCATCTCCAAAACTCTGCACTTCAATAAAAGGCACTGCCTTCTCCAAATAACCCCAACTCTAAACAAAAAAAATAAACTACACAGTGGTTTTAGCTTCTTCACTGATGTTCTGGGGACACAAAACACTATAGCGTAATCGTTTTTTCCCAATCAAGAGTGACTTGTTACTTTAAAACAAGAAATCTTCTCAAAGATATGTTCACATACCTTATAAAAACTTTATTCAATTTTTCTGTAGGGAGGAATCTTATGTAGTACACCTTTATACAGACTTCATGCAATATGATTCCCCAACACCCTACTGGCATGCCAGGTATGTTTCATTGTACTTGCTACTTTTACTCAAGGACAAATATAAGATTTAGATGGGTCTATAACATTAATATTGTGATATCTTTATATATTCTACAGATGAAATGATAATATTAGACATTGTTTCACTGCAGAAGAATATATGGCAATATTTATTTCATTTATTTACCATTCTTTATTATTATACCACCCCCTCCTGCTCAGGCATCCCGAGGCGGCTCACAATATATTAAAACATTTCAAAACATTAAAAGATTAAAATAAACCATAAAAATAACGATTAACACAATATAAAACCCCATCCCCCACCATCACCCTAACCCAACCCCCCCACCACATCTCCCTCGGGAAAGGTCTGGCGGAACAGCCAGGTCTTACATTGTCTGCGGAAAGAGGGGAGGCCAGCAGCCAAGTGGATCTCCAACGGGAGGGAGCTCCACAGCTGCGGCGCAGCCATGGAGAACGCCCTCCTCATAGTAGACACCCGGGGAACCCCGAGGAGGGCGCCCCCAGCCGACCGCAGAAGCCGCTCCAGGACCCGGAGGGTGAGACAGTCCTGCAGATAGGTGGGGCCCAAGCCGTTTAGGGCTTTAAAGGTCAGCACCAACACCTTGAATTGGACCCAAAACCTACTGGCAGCCAGTGCAGAGAGCGAAGCACCGCCGTTATATGCTCGCGTCGGCCCGTCCCCGTTGATACGGGCCGCCGCATTCTGCACCAGCTGCAGCTTCCAAACCAATACCAAGGGTAGCCCCACGTAGAGCATGTTGCAGTAATCTAGTCTCCCATAAAAGCATGGATGACCGCGGCTAGATCTGAGTCTGAGACATACAGCCTAAGCCGACGCACCAGATGTAACTGGCGAAATGCTCCTTTCACCACAGCTGTCATCTGTGGTGAAAGGAGCATTCAGCATTCAGGTGGAGCTGTGGGTCCAGGAGCACCCCCAGACTCTGGACCTGAGAAACCAGGCAGAGGGGGGCGGAACCCATCAATGATGGGGACCACCACCACCGCGGCCTTCCCCACAACCATCACCTCCGTCTTGTCAGGATTTAGTCTCAGGCGGCTCGCCCTCATCCAATCCCCTACAGTGGACAAACACCGGGTAAGTACACGTTGAACAGGAGAGAGGATAGGATGGAACCCTGCGGTACTACACATGTGAGGCCCCGGGGGGGGAAGGGGAGATGAAAACTCCCCTAGCACCACACGCTGAGTTCTCCCAGACAGGAATGATCAGAACCATTCAAGAACAGTCCCGTCAATCCATGCCCGGTCCCGCAGCTGAGTCACCAACAACTCATGATCAACGGTATCAAATGCAGCTGAGAGATCTAACAAGATCAATAGGGTCAAATGACCCCGGTCTAACTCACAGGAGAGGTCTTCGGCCAAAGCCAAAAGCGCAGTCTCCGTGCCATAACCTGGACGAAAGCCTGACTGCGAGGGATCGAGAAAATTAATCCGGTCCAAATGCCCCTGAAGCTGGTGAGCCACCACCTGTTCAATAACCTTCCCTAAAAAGGGAAGGTTAGAGACTGGCTGATAACTGGCAAGGACATCAACGCCCAAAGATGGCTTCTTGAGCAGGGGTCGCTCCACCGCCTCGAGACAGCCCAGCACCCTGCCCTCCCCAAGGGAGCCGTTGACTATCCCCGCCAGCAACAGCCCCAATATCTCCAGGCTAGCCTTAACCAGCCAGGACGTGCATGTATCTAATTCAGAATTGATCCCCTGGACTTTGCCTCCTCTCTCTCCCCTTCTTCCTAGTCTTCTCTTCCTCCTCCCCTGACTCCGCTGTCTCTGCTCTCAACGCCTCTCTCTCCTCCACACTTGACTCCCATGCCCCTCTCTCTTCCCGCCCTGCCTTCTCCCACAACCCCCGTCCTTGGCTCACCCCTAGTATCCGCCACCTCCGTTCTTGCACT
>QEPC01000281.1:968599-992412 GCA_003113815.1 Sphenodon punctatus | reverse complement strand
GTGCACTTGAGACCTCGCATCTTCATGAATGTTAGACCCCTTGTCTCTCCCTCTGTTCCCCTTCCTAAGTCTCTCCCCCAGCTCCTGTCTTTCAGATTGTAAGCCCTAGCGGCAGGGACCATGTCTATTTTATTACTTTGTAAAGTGCCAGGTACACTGCTGGCGCTATATAAATGTTTGTTAATAATAATAATAATAATAATTGGTGCCTCGAACAGTCCCAAGAGCATCCCCAACATCTGAGGGCGACACCGTCCGAAACTCATCCCACAAAACAGGACCAGACGGGGCTTCCACTGTGGCTGACCCATTCTCTGCTAAAAAATTCGCATCAAAACAGTGGTGAATTTGAGCAATTTTATCTGCAAAGAAGTCCACAAACAGATCACAGTAAGCATCCGATGGTTCCACGTCCAGGTGGAGGGAGGCCTGACTGACCAGCCCCCTCACCACCCAGAATACCTCAGTCGGGTAGGACTTAGCAGACACAATGCGGGCAGCAAAGAAAACTTTCTTTGCTGTCTGCACCGCTACGGCATAGGTACGTAACCAGACTCTATGCCACAACCGGTCCACTTCAGTACGCGAGTGACGCCACCGTCGCTCTAACCGCTGCCCTAACTGCCGCCCTTCCTGCTTCATCTGCCGCAGCTCACCCGTATACCATAGGGAGCTGCATTGTCGGCATTTCGTGAGTGGATGCCTGGGAGCCACACAGTCGATGGCCTCCGTCAGCCTTATATTCCACCTAGACATGAGGTCATCGAGGTCAGAGGAAACATCCCCTAGAGCTACCTGGAACCTTTCCGGTTCCATAAGCCTTCGGGGGTACCAACCTAACTGGTTCCACACCCTCCCGAGGGCCGACATACGCATATATACTGCAGTAGAATATATGACATACCTTTTCATCACTGGGGCAACGGTATAAGTTCTGGAAAGTGGTAATGATGTTATTGCTAAATCTAGGAGCAAACACATCCTTTTCTTGACCAAACTGATGCCGGGACTGCCGTACAATAGAATCAATTACATAGAGACCAGGTACTTTGTATTCCGGTTTACACTGAGAAAAAAAATGAGAGTAAGAAAAGGATAAACACACATTTGAAAAATAACCTTGCAGTCAACAGGATTCAATCTCAAGGACATTTTAAAAAAAATAAATCTACAAGCTAACTAATTTCATTAATTTAAATAGTCATTAAATAGTAAATGCTTACCACTACGCCAACTTAAAAACAACTTAAATCCCTGCAAATTTTTGGTACGAACATATCTATGTCAAATTAATACTGGCTGTATCAGTAGTAAGTGCCAAGTAAATTTACAAATGCAATTTTACAGTCATTTGAACCTAGTATAAACTACTGAGAATGGACAATCAGTTCAAACATGCCATTATTAAAACCAGTGCTGCTTTGACAAGGCCTAACAAAGCCTAAAACACTTCATGAAACAATCTCAAATATATTGTCTCAGATCCTGCCTACTGTACACAAACCCCGATCCAAGGTCTGCACATGCACCTCAGGCATGTCTGCAGACCAAAACTTGAACTGCATGCACAGACACTGTGTGAGCATGCAGAGGGACCCAGGGAAGTCCCCTGCCTCCTGACCCAGTGGCAACCAAGAGAGGGAGAAGTGGGGCTTCCCTGTCTGCCATGGTGGCCTCATGGTTAGCAGGGGACTCTTCCTGGGCCCTCCTGCATGTGCACACATGCAATTCAAGTTCTGGTCTTTGCGCATATGGACTTTGAATCAGAGGTAATAGCCATTTACCAAATTACTCTCACCAACACTACTATCTGTGAACATGACTGGTAACACGTACTGCAAGGGCCCAGATTAGAGAAGGTAGCTATGGACGTTTGACATCCTAAGGAGCAGCATTAAAGTAGTAGCATTTCATCTATAGCATGAAGGGTAAAGAATGTGCATGCGAAGAAGGGCATGTACAGTCAATTTTTTTTTACATTCCGGTTTCCTTGCTTTTGAGAATTTGTGCCTGATTTCCTGGTAGTAATCTAACTGTATTGTAACTTTTTGATGTGTGTATTAATCTTCTATGGCAGGGGTGGGGAACCCCAGGCCCGGGGGCCAAATGCAGCCTGTGGCTAGTTTTCATTTGGTCTTTTTTCAGTTTTTGGATTTGGCCCTTGGATCCAGTTCCTACCCCTAACCACTGACAGACTGAGTTCAGGGTAAGGAAATGGAGATGAAGGCATGCACACAAACTGTAGGGGATGGATCTATGGCACAGATACATGGTCTGGACCCTCCTCTTCCTTTCCCATTCTTGAGCACTACCTATCCACAACTGTGGCTCTCGGAGCTTGTACTAATACTTAAACTGGCTCCTTAGAGGGGGAAAATTTCCCCACCCGTATTCTAGGGGTTTTATTACTCGAGTGGGCTTTAGCATTAAATAAAAGAGAAAGGCCAGGCTTGTAATGCAAGTGCATCTATCCATGAACACTTGTGTCAGGGCTGTACAAAGAAACCTCATATGCAGATGTCACACACAAAACTATGTGTGAAACACACCTGCCAGCGAGGCTAAATGGGGAGGTGAAGGAGGCTGTTAGTGTCCTTTTAAAAAATGAAATGCTAGTCCTAATTAAGAGCATAGGAAAGAGCATAAGCATTGCCAAATTAGATGCAAAACGTTAATAAGACAGACCAAGATGGAATTTGAGGAGAGATTTGTTAAAGATGCAAAAAAAAAAGAAAAAAAGATTTAAAACTTTTTCAAGTACTTCAGAAGCAAGAAGTCTGCTAGAGAGTCAGCTGTGTCATTAGATGACATCGGGGGGTGAAAGGGGCACTCAGGGAAGATAAGGACATTGCAGAACAGTTGGTGATTTGTTTTTGCACACGATTCAGAGTTTTAGTATTATCTGTATTATTTATTTTAATGTTATTTATATTTTTATGCTATGATTGTTATATCTGGTATGTGTAAGCCACCCCAAGTCGCTTGCTGTGAGAAAGGCGGGATAAAAATGGAAGCATAAATAAAATAAATAAAATAAATAAATGCTGATGAATTCTTTGCTTTGGTCTCCACCGCTGAGGATGTCAGAACAACCGTCACAAATAAGTGCGACTCTGGAGGAGTTTCTAGAGCAAATTGACAAACTAAATAGGAACAAATTACCAGGACCACATGGTATTCATCCCAGAGTTCTGAAAGAACTCACATATGAAGTTGCAGACCTACTATTGGTAATCTGTAACCTATTGCTAAAATCTGCCACTGTACCAGAGGATTGGAGGATTTTTCTGTATTTAAGCTACATTAAGATATCTATTAGCACATATACTTGTAATATGAAAATATAAAACAATTTAATTAGTGAGCTAATTACTTACCTTTTGAATAAATTTCTCAACACTCTGTACAACATGTTTGTAGAACTAGAAAAAAGAAAAAAGAAATGTATAGTAGGGAACAAATATAAACACTTACACAAACAATATTCGCTATCACTGACTCGTAAAATTCTGTCAACTTTACTTTTATTTCTACATCAGTTGGTTTGCAAGTAGAAGAGGACTCCACCTGCCAACCCTTCAGTTCTGTATCACGTAAGTTTGTGGGATAGGCAAATCCGTGTTCCTAACAAGACAGTAATTGATAAAAGGTGTCTATAATGTAACAAAGCTGAGTCAGCTGTGGACATACAACTTGGTTTTCTATTTCTATGGGAGTTTGACAAGACTGGATACTATCACCATGGTCTAACATCTGCATTGCTTATTTGATAGGCAAGCTTGAAGGGGCAGCTGTTGGCATCAATGAACTGAACACTTTTTGTTTTGAGACAACCCATTGTTTCGTTGACCTTCATTTGGTGAAATTCTGCAACTTGTAGCAGATCTGGTTAAGCAAGCAGCAGTGCATAACTGTCTGATTATCAGCCCAGCCAAAACTAAGCCTTCCCCACAACCAACTCAGTTTCAACCTTTTCAGGAAATACATTGAGCAGGTGGAAGCTATTGAATATCTGGGAAGCATCAGGTAGTGCTGAAGTATGTAAGTGGATCATAAAGTAGTGGATTTACAGAATGCTATTGTATGGTAATGAAGCATGGGCAGTGAGGAAGGCTGAAAAGTCAGACTGAAGCCTTTAATTCTTATCTTGGCTAGTTTAAGACCAACAATGAGAAAATACACCAAATCTAGCAACGCTTCCATCAGCACAGGTCTGTTTTGGCAGTCTGCTTCATATAAAGAATGGATGATCAACAGATTCCAAGTAGTATACACATAGAGATTCCATTAATTGTGCACCAATAATGTGATCACCAGAAGTCCCATGGCACAACAAGATCATTTCTGACTGTTAAACACGGAATATCAAGCTAGAAAACCTTCAATATCTAGTTAGGGATTCAAATGGATAGTGCTTTACATGCAAGGAGGCTATGTTGCTCTAAGGTTTGACACAAATGACTGAATGGAGAACAACAAGCTTTCTGTTAAAGTTACCGTTACATTTTCATGCAGGCAGAAACCTAGAAAAAATCCAACATGCAATATATCTTTAATATACATTAAAACTTTAAAATACTTTACTAAGAGCTGAGAAAAAGGAAGTCTAAGTGTACAGAATTTATTTTACAGAAATCACTGAAGAAAAAACCCCAAACACCATATTTCATTGCACTGACTGAAATATAACCTGCACATGACTATTTTTTATCTAACTGGAACAAATATGGAAATATAAGACATGATTCTGAGCTGTTCCTCCAAAACAACAGCTGAGAGGAAACAGGGACAAAAGTGACTGCAATAAATGGATGGCTTTTCAGCTTAGTGCAACAAAAATTCTGTCAGTGTTAGAGATAACCTCTCCACTCACGATTTATGAAAAACTCACAAAAGCACACTTATTAGAGTAGTAGGAATATTCTTGTTAACTAAGAGTAATCAGAGACTTGGAAAGAGGGTTATGATGCAAGTACTACTGAAGAGTGATGCTGTGTCTGTGCAGGAGTAATGTGCCTGCCTGTCGGAGAAGGGGGTAGTGCCTCCATCTCCAAGAGAAGGACTCAAAACTCCTGGCTTCAGCAAGCTGATTGTTAGAGCAGAGTGTGAGACTGCTGCACCTTGGACTGCTCGGCAACTCTTCTGTTCTGGGTGAGGAGATACTTGCTACACAACTACGGTTCTCACTAAGAGTGAAAACAAACGAGACAGGGGCAAACCGAATCCTCTGGCCACCCTGTGCAGGGTCACTGCAGCCACTCTTCTGGTCGGCTGGGAGAGTAATTCAAATGAGCAGCCCCCTGGGAAATGCAGTTGGGGGGAAGGGAGGCTCCCATGACAAGTCCCTCCATGCTATGGATCCGCTGAGGAGCCGTCCATATGGGGCAGGACTCCTGGAGCCCTTCTGGGCCCCTGGGAGGAGCTGTTGCCAAACAGCTGATCGGGGGAGGGGCGGGACGCAGAGGAGCACAATCATCTGGTCCATCAAACAGCTGATCAGGGGACCCAGGAGGAAGCACTCCCTCAGCCCAGGTGTGCATGCCAACAGCTGATCAGGGCGGTCCTCCCACCACCCACCAGCTTTTCTGGCAGGCTGAGTGAGTGCACTATTCCGGGGGCACCAATCAGCTGTTTGGCAGGTCAAGGTGAGCGTGCTCCTCCAGGTCTGATCGTCAGACCTTGCCTTGCAGCTGGGCTGGGCCCAACAGATGCGAGGGTGCACATTAGCCTGGCTAGGCAAGTCTTACCCCAGGCTGCATCACTGACATTCTCCAGACAATGAGTCCAGCAGGAGCCTCCCTAAGGTAGTAATGGGCGAACATCTGGCAGCCACCAAACTGACAAGCAGGTGACTCACAGGCTATTGTCTCATTTGGTTTCATCCTAGGACTGTAAGATCATCATCTGCTGTGTGACCAGTGGTTACAGGATCACTCAAGCCATCAAACGTAATGCCAGTTTTCCCACTAACTGACCTGAAGAGGATTAGCACAGCCAAAGGCAGACAAAGGACTCAACTATTGAATGTAGCATTAAACCGCTCATGTTGTTCAACGTTAGAGCAGCTTACCCATGGAAATTCTGGGGTGGGAACAGTGATTTATACATACCTCCCAGTATGTATTCCCAGACTATTCTTTGTCATGTTCCCAAAATATTGACAAACTCACAAATGCGATTCAGACCCTAGGACTTCAGCACACTAGCAACACACAGACACTAAGCCTGCCTTGTTAAAAGGGATTCAGGACAGAACTTGTGTTCTAAGCTTAGAGACTGATGAAGTTGAGTTTTCCTGGCCTCACTACTCTGACAAGCTCATAGGTCAGTTCTCCCCGCCCACAATAAAGGAAGGGGATGCTTTTCACAATCAATAGGGGAAGTGGGACCTCCTTCTCCAAGTGCTTCTCACCTGCTCCTGAACTGTCACAAGCCCCTCTGGATCTTCAGCTACCAGCATGAGCTGAGAGGGTTATTTCTTATTCACATGGACAGAGATCATGGTGCATTTGCACACTGGCGGTGTTATTTCTTTAACTCTATAACCTGACCTTCCCCTAAGGTTCAGGACAGTTTACAACAAATTCCATTCCAATCCCAGCCTGTCAAATGCTTTGCCAAAAAGAAAGGTTTTACACTGTCTCTGGAATATGCTCAGGCTAGGGTTCCAACAGACCTTTTTATTTATTTTATTCCATTTATAGCTTCCCCCTATGCCTATGACATCTTCCAACATAAAATAGACACTTTATCACAATATAAAAAATATAAAAATCTACACAAATATTATTAAAACAGTTTTAAAATACCCCCATACGGAAATTTAGCTCACCCTCCCCTTCCATCCCCCAAAGGCCTGGGTAAACAGTCATGTCTTACAGGCCCGACGGAAGGCCAGCAGACTCGGGGCCAGTCGTGCTTCCTCTGGGAGGGAGTTCCACAACTGGGGTCCAGCCACCGAGAATACCCTCTCCATTGTAGCCCCCCGCTTTACGCAGGGGACCTCCAAGAAGGCGCTCCCAGTGGACCGGAGAGTCCGTCCTGAGTCACGGAGGGTGAGGCAGTCCCTGAGGTATCCAGGTCCAAGACAGTACAGGGCCTTATAGATCAAAGTCAACACCTTGAACCTGGCTTGGGATGTTACAGGCAGCCAGTGCAGCGCACGGAGCACCGGTGTTATGTGCTCTCGTCAGCCCGTCCCTGTTAGAAGATGGGCCGCAGCATTCTGCACTAGCTGCAACCTCCGGGCCAGTGTCAAGGGAAGCCCCACGTAGAGCACATTACAGTAGTCCAGCCTTGAGGTGATGAAGGCATGGATCCGAGTGGCCAGGTCGGGTCTGGAGATACATGGGCGCAGCTTCCGCACCAGATACAGCTGACGGAAAGCCGCCTTCACTACCACATCCACCTGCTGATCCAGATGGAGACCCGTGTCCAATAATACCCCCAGACTCTGAATCTGCTGAGCCACGGAGGGGCGCACCCCCTCCACAAGAGGGGGCACCACCTCCCCTGCTCGGCCCACCACCATCACCTCAGTTTTATTGGGATTGAGTCTCAGTCTGCTCTGCCATAGCCAACCTTGCCACGGCCTCCAAACATTGAGATAGCACGGCGACGGCAGGGCCTGGGTTGGCTGAATAAGAGAGGTAAAGCTGGGTATCATCAGTGTATTGGTGGCAACGCACACCAAACCCTCTCACGATCTCCTCCCAAGGGCTGCATATATACATTAAACAATAAAGGAGGCAAGATTGAACCTTGCGGAACGCCACAGTCCAGGGCCCAGTTTCTGCTCCCAAGACAACACGCTGGGTCCTCCCTGAGACGAATGACTGGAACCAACCAAGGGTGGTCCCATCCAGACCCCCCAGGTCACGCAACCATCTCAACAGCAGCCCATGGTCCACTGTATCAAATGCGGTCGAGAGATCTAGCAGGACCAGTAATGTTGAACATCCTGCATCCATCTCCTGGCGGAGGAAGGGAGTTCGACAACACTGGGACAGCAATCGAAAACATCTCTTCCTGCACCCTCGTCATATGAACCTGACTGGCAGGTAGTAGCCACAAGCGAATGCTCCCCGTCAACTGCAGGGATCATGGTGGGGTATAGTGGGAGAAGCAGTCTTTCAAAAATGTAGGGCCCAGGCCGTCAAAGGCTTTAAAAATCAAAACAGCACCTTGAATAGTACCTGGAAAGCTATTGGTAGCAAGTGCAGACATACATCTGTGCTCAAGAAATTCTTCCTCCCTTCCAGTCCATGACTCATTTCCCATAAACCTTAGTGGGACAGTATACATCCTTGGATGTCCTGCAGTAGAAATATTTCTTCCTCCTGGAGTGGGAGCTAAACCTCCAGTGTGAAGTGTCAGAAAACAGAAAGCATCTGACAGCATGATGAACTGCTGTACCACCTAGACCACTTTCTCAGATGCACTGTATACTCCACTCCAACTGTGGAAGTTGTTATGGGAGACTGGAACTCTCCCTGGGTTGGTACTACGGGAATCTGTATTGCTGCAAAGGATGGCTGGTAACATCTACAATCCTGCCAGCCTGCTCTCAGCCTGGAGAAGATGCTGTCCAAACTAGCAATAATCCTCTTGGGCACAGACCATTCATTTCACCTTGTACACTGCACTAAGTTTATATAATAAACCTGACATGGTTCTTCCTTCCTCAAGTAATGAGCCACTGGCTAACAGCAAAGCTCATTCAAGTCAAAGACCCATTAAAGTCAATGGGAATTTTCACTTACAGCCAATGTAATCTAGTGGAAAAGGCAGTGAACTAGAAACCCTTAAACCAGAGTTTAAATCTCATCTTAGCCATGATCTCTCTAGGTGGCATCTGGCAAGTCAC
Source organism: Sphenodon punctatus (assembly GCA_003113815.1). Lineage (NCBI taxonomy): Eukaryota > Metazoa > Chordata > Lepidosauria > Sphenodontia > Sphenodontidae > Sphenodon > Sphenodon punctatus. The sequence continues at coordinate 983,546 of QEPC01000281.1, read as the reverse complement.
CATTTCTCAGTCTCAGTTCATCTGCAATGTGGAAATAATAATGTCCTACTCACAGGATTGTTGTGAAGGTGATCTAGATAAGGATTATAGAGCATTTTGAATACTGAAGGTGCTTTTGTTTGGCCAAATATTTGGCAAGAGGATATAAGGTGTTAGGGGTTTATGGGGTTTTTAAAACCCCAAGGTTTATGGGTTTTTTAAAAAGTTTTAATGTATTTTTTATTATTATTTACATTTTATATTACCTGGCCTGAGTCTTTGGGAGGGTGGGATATAAATAAATGATAAATAACTTCAGTGGATTCTCTTGTCCCCAGGGACAATATTTCATAAACAGAATACTGGAGACCAAAGTGAAGGTTGTGACCCTGTATCAGGAGCTAGTTCAGTGGCTGGCTCCTTTTTTAGTAAAAGGAAATGTGGTTCCCAGTCCCTGCAAGGGAAGGGCGAAGAAGAAGGCCTGCTGGTTTGACAGAGTGCTTCTGTGAGAGAAAAAAAACTGAGCGTCCTTTATCGGGAGTACAGAGCTGCGGGCTTCCCTGGCTTCCCTGAGGGAACTATGTGTAAACAGAAGAGTATATAAGTCCCTTTTGTTGATGAAGGAGGAGGGTTTTTATAAGAAACAGTGGGAAAGCCTGGATAAGGCTGCTAGGAACACATGCCCGCGCAAGTTTTAGAGGCTAGTGCAGGGAACTGAGCAAGAGCGGGTTCATTCTAATATGGGGGGTGTTTCTCCAGTAACTTGGAGACTGCATTTTGAGACCCTTTTTGCCGATAGGATCCCAAGAACAGACTTAGCTGAGCTTGCCCCAACAATTCAGGAGTGGGAGCCGGTTGACTCGGAGTTGGTTGTCAACTTAATAAATATCTCAAGAAATGGCAAAGCCCATGGGGCTGATTTTATACCAGCGGAATTGTTAAAATCTGGCATCAAATGGTGGGCCCCGCTGCTAGCAGCCCTTTTTACCAGGATTAATGCCTCAAGGAATATACCAGCTGACTGGGCTTTGGCAACTGCCATCCTAATATTTAAGAAGGGCAGTCCAACTGATCCCCAAAATGATAGGCCCATTAATTTATTAAGTGTTGTGAGCAAATTATATGCCAAGTACCTCCTAGTGAGATTAGAAGGATGGATGGATACGCATAGGATTATGGCCGACGAACAGATCGGGTTTAGGAAGGGAAGATCTACCAATGACAATGGCTTTGTGCTTATGCATTTAATTAAGAAATACATGGGCCCGGAGAAGGCATTATCTGCAGCCTTTGTCGATCCGAGGGCTGCATTTGACATGATCCCCAGGGAGCGCCTATGACAGAAATTGTCGGCGGTGGGTGTGGATAGATGTTTACTTTACTTGATTTCTACTTTACTGTATGGTAATACTTCTATTAAGGTGAAGTTAAATTCCGGTGGAGCCCTAACTGCTAGTATTAAAACAGTGAGGGGAGTAAAACAGGGCTGCGTGTTGGCCCCAACCTTGTTCAATCTGTATCCGAACGATCTCATTGTGGAACTTACAGATCCAGCTTTCCATGCCCCTATGGTGGGCAAGCTGGGAATTGCTTCTTTTGTACGCCGATGACACGGTGTTGCTTTCCCGGTCACAGGTTAGGCTACGTCGACTCCTTGATACTTAGGGGAGATATTGTTTCCAGAACCGCTTGGAAATTAATTATGGAAAAACGAAAGTGAAGGTCTTCTCACATAAGAAAAAAAAACCTTAGATGGTATATTGAAAAAAGGGAAGTTATGCAAGTAAAGGTATTTAAATACTTGGGGCTCTTGTATCAGTCAAATGGGAGATGGGCCATGCAGATGCAGGCTACTATGGCCAAGGCAAAACAACTGAATAAGGCCTTAGGTTTTTTTAATTCCTGAGGTGGCTCCTGGGTGACACCTGCTGTAAAAGTATTCCTCTTCAAGAGTATTTCCCGAATTCTGTATGGGGCGCAATTTTGAGCATTGGAAAGAATAAGAGAATCTTGAAAGACTCCAGTCAGGTTTCACCAGGCTGATATTATTCGCTCCCCTGGGGGCAAATAATGTGGCACTCTGCTGAGAATGCGGCCTCTGCCCTCTATACGAGAGGGTCTGGTCATTGGCGATAGGCTTCTGGCTGAGACTACACTTTAAATTAGCGGCCCCTCTGTTCCAATTAGCTATCAAGGAAAATGTTATGAATTTATGGCTCTCCACTGTGGAAGTCAAAATAAGACATCTGGGATTTGACCCCGCTGCCCTTGCCCCTCAGATATAAATGTGCCAAAAAAATACTAAATGTCAGGTTGGCAGATAGCACTAGGCAGGATACTCAAAATGCATTGGGTGAAAGTAGAGCCCTGGGGATTATGTAAGACTACTAATATCCCAATGCCATATTTGGATAGCAGTTTAACCAAGAACTGCAGGAGACGGTTTCTCCTGGCCAGACTGAATGCCTTCCCATCAGCTTTGGTTGATGGAAGGTATCGGGGTGTCCCGTTGGCCGAGAGATTGTGTCAATGCAATTGAGAAATTGTCACACATTCTCTTGGATTGTGAATTATACGAGGATTGCAATAAATATTTGTCTCCAATTCTTATTCCATTTCCCGGTAGAAAAGGGATCTGGGGCTCTTACCTGCGAGTCCCTGTTCTGCTCGGGCTAGGCCAGTCCAGCTCATGGGTGACACCGTGCTTGTCCAGCAGGAGGCAGGAATCAAAGAAACTGACTGCGCATGTGCGGGGTCACCCGTTGCACAACTCAGTTGTAGTACAGCCAACGATCTGCAATGCACTCAAGACATGGTTAATGCACTCCAGGAATCTGCTGTCCTAATGGTAGACGCCCCCCCACTGTCGGGAGGGCCGCTGGACTGGCCTAGCCCGAGCAGAACAGGGACCCACAGGTAAGAGCCCCAGTTCCCTTTTCTGCTCAGGGCTTCGGCCAGTCCAGCTCATGGGATGTACCCAAGCGGTACCACCAGAATAGGAAGGGAGACAGCGGCACTATGCCAGGCCAGACTGAAGGACCCACCTGCCGAAGGAGGCATCCGCAGACTGGAACATGTTCAGTTTGTAGTGTTTGGTGAAGGTGTGCAGAGAGGCCCAGGCGACGGCCCTGCAGAACTCCTCGTAGGAAGCTCTGGCCACAAAGGCGGCCGATGTGGCAGCTCCCCGGGTGGAGTGTGGCCAGATTTTGGGGGGAGGAACTTTCCCCTTTGCCTTATAGGCTTCTGTGATGCAAGCCACCACCCACCTGGATAGGATGGCTTTTGAAGCTTTAGAGCCCTTCATCCCCGGCCGTATGTTGATGAATAGGGCTGAGGATGAACGGAATGTGGCCGTGCGTTTTAAGTAAATGAGCAGGCCCCGTCTGACATCCAGAGAATACCATTCCTTTTCCCTGGGATGAGAGGGGTGCGGGCAGAAGGAGGGGAGGATGATCTCCTGACTTCTGTGGAACGGGGAGTTGACGTTTGGGAGGAAGGTCTGATCCAATCGAAGCATCACCAGGTCCCGACTGAACTGGCAGAAAATGCCCTCTATGGAGAGGGTCCCCAGCTCGGACATTCGCCTAGCGGATGTGATGGCAACCAGGAAGGCGACCTTGATGGACAGAACGAATAACAAGGCCTTCCTGAGAGGTTTGAATGAGTGGAACTGGAGCACCCCGAGGACGAGGTTGAGGCTCCAAGAGGGGAACCAGTGAACCACTGGAGGGGAGATTGCCCTGGCTCCCCTTAAGAACCTCCGGATCAAGGGATGCCCTGCTACCTTGATCCCCTTGGCTGGGAGAAACACGGAGTCCAGGGCGGAGACCTGCCTTGAAAGGGTATTGGGCTTAAGGTCGCAGTTTAGCCCCTCTTGCAGGAACTCCAGAATTTGGGGGATCTGGGCCTGCTTTGGATTGAGTGACTTTTTCTGGCACCATCCCCGGAAAGCCCTCCACGAGGATTGGTAAATCCGGCGTGTGGAGGGTCTTCTGGAAGCTAGGAGGGTGCTCCTTAGAGCCTCTGAGAAGCCCTGTTCTTTTAGCGCTGCATGTTCAATGTCCATGCAGCTAGCCTCAGGTGGGCCAAACCCTCGAATTGGAATGGGCCCTGTTTCAGGAGGTTCGAGGTTTGCGGGAGGAACAGGGGCGATGATACTGCTAGCTCCACTGTGTCTGAGAACCATGGCCTTCTCGGCCAAAATGGAGCCACTAGGATGAGGACAGCTCCCTCTGTCCTGGCCTTTGCCAGGGTCCTTCCGATTAGTGGGAATGAAAGGAAGGCGTACAGGAGCGTCGGTGGCCAGGAAGCACTGAGAGCGTCCACTCCCTACGCTCACTGTGCCCTTGCCCGGGGGAAGAACAGTGGAGTCTTTGCGTTTGTGGGAGATGCGAATAGGTCCCACTGGGGATGCTCCAGCTTGGTGCATATCAGGCGGAAGGCCTGAGGGCATAGGGACCACTCCCCCGGATCCAGGAGTTGCCTGCTAAGCCAATTCGCCTCGGTGTTGTCCTCTCCTCTGATGTGCAGAGCCCTGAGGGACAGCAAGTGTTGCTCCATCCAGGATAGCAGAATGCAGGACTCTGCGTGTAGCATCCGGCTCCTTGATCCGCCCTGGTTGTTCATGTACGCCTTTGCTGTTGTGTTGTCCGTGAACACTAAGACATGGGAGTTGTGAGCATGCGGGAAACTGAGCAGGGCTAGCCTGATCATCCTGAGCTCGAGCAGGTTGATGCTGCTGGTCGCTTTGGTGGTTGACCATTCCCCCTGGGCCATTCTGCTCCCCACACGGTTAGGCTTGCGTCCGTTGTGATTGTGACCTTTGCGGGCTCGGAAAGGGGTGAGCCCTGTTGGAACGGCTTGTCTGTGAGCCACCAGTGCATGCTTGCCGCTAGGGTGCGTGGGACCTGTATCCAGGGGTTGCTGCCTGGGATGAGGTGTGTCTGCCATGGTCTGAGGAGGCATTGGAGAGGGCGCAGGTGGAAGCGAGCCCATGCTACCTGTTGGGTGCAGGACACGAGGAGGCCCAGAAGGCTTGCCAAGGCCTTTAGCTGAAGAGTTGGGTTGTTGATGAGGGAGAGAACTCACTTTCTGATCTTTTCCTGTCGCTGATGCGTGATGAAGATCCTGTTCATTCCTCTGTCCAGAATCACTCCTAGGTGCTCTTCTTTCTGCGAAGGTGTTATGTGGCTCTTCTGCTCGATGATCAGGAAGCCGTGATCAAGCAGGTACTCGATCGTCCTCTGGATGTCCCTCACTGCTTTTTCCCTGGAGGCCGAGCGGATGAGCAGGTCGTCCAGGTATGGGTGCACATGGACCCCTTGTAGGCGGAGGTTTGCTACCAACGGCACCAGATGTTTCGTGAAGGTATGTGGTGCTGAGGCCAGGCTGAATGGGAGAGCTGTGTACTGCCAGTGTCCCCCGTGGTAGGCGAACCTGAGCCACTTTCGGTGGCTGGGGACAATTGGTACGTGCAGGTAGGCCTTGTTGAGGTCGAGGGAGGCCATCCAGTCACCCCTCATGATTGTCTGGCAGATTGTCTTCAGAGTCTCCATGCGGAACGTCTGTTTCCTTACACGTCTGTTGAGGCGTTTGAGGTCCAATCCCGCTCTCCATTTACCCGACTTTTTTGGCACGAGGAATAGTATGGAGTAGAGCCCCTGGCCCTGCTGGTCTGGGGGCACTAGTTCTATGGCTCCGATGTCGTGTAACCGACGGATCTCTTGGAGCATGGCCTGGTGTTTCTGAGGTCTGGACGAGGATGGCAATGGGAGGAACTTGCTTGGGGGAGGGGAAGAGAGCTCTATTGAGTAACCCTGAGCTATGCACTCCCTTACCCATGCATCGGAGATTGAAGCTTCCCAGGCTGGAGAGAAATCACGTAGCCTGCCTCCGATGTGCGCGGGACGGTCAGTCTTGTTTTCTTTGGCTAGCACCCCCTTGTGGCTTGTTGCGAGGGGGTGGCTGATACTTCCTCTTTCCCTGCCACCCAGACTTGTTCTGGGCTGCTGTCTGTGAAAAGAGTCCTTCGAATTTCCCCTTCTGAGCCCAGCCAAATCTCCTGTGAAGCGCGCTTGGCGAAAGGAAGGCTTCTTGTTTCCCACCTGTTGCAGGGTAGTGCGCTTCTCCTTGCTATTGTGGTCCTCCAGCACCTTCTCTAGATAAGCGCCGAAGAGTTTGTGACCGCTGTAGGGGCTATCCATCAGTCGATTCTTTGCTGTGTGGTCCCCACCCCAGAGGCGTCTGCGTGCTGCGACGCTTGAGGCTGCTGCTCTGGCAGAGGCTTTCAGCATGTCTGTGGATGCGTCAGCGATGTATGCTATTCCTAGCATTATTCGCGATGTGAGGGCTTTTGCCTTCTTCTCAGAGATGTCCTCGCTCTGTACCTCTTAGAACCACGAAATGAGTGCTCACGCGACGTATGTGGTGGCCGTGCTCATTCTCGTGGATGCTTCGAATCCCTTGCGTAGGGCCCCCTCGATAGCCTTGTCCGTGGAGTCCTTGGGGTAAAGGTCTCCCTCAGTCAGAAAGAGTGTTTGGCGAGCTAGGGAGGCTGCCTCCGTATCCATCTTTGGTTGGTGGAAGAGGGATCCCCTCCGCTGGGAGAAGTCGTACAGCTGCTGTTGCTGTTTGGGCAGCCTGTATGAGCGAGTGGGCTGTTTCCACTTGTTCAGAACCAGCCTCTCGAAGGCTTTGTCCAGGGGCACGCCCTTGTCTGGCTTGTGGACCCTAGGGATGTGGGCCCTGACCTCTTCTTCATCTTCTGACACTGAGGTCTGGGCCTTTGTAGCTCTCTCCTTTAGTTGGAGTGTGCGAGCTACGTGCTTCATGAGCTCCTCCCAGTATTGGGGTGGGAATTCCCTCCCGTGGTATGAGGATATGGGTAGTGCGTCCTGGCTCTGTGCCTGGGACCCCTCCCCTTCCGAGTCCCACAGTTCCCCTCCTCCTCCGAGTGGGAGTTGTCACTGTCCCCTTTCTGCAGCTCCTGTGGGCTGCTGGAGCGTGATTGGGGCCTGAGGTGGGAGGCCTGTGTAGATGCGGAGTGCTCCGACTCTGATCCCGAGGCTAAGAGTCTGGTAGCCCTGGTTGCAGCTGGCCCTCTGTCCCTGGGTTGGGATCGTTTGCCTGGCGGTACGCCCTCGGATCCCTGGGGTCTCTTGCCGCCTTCCTGAGGGGGGCGGTTTTCCAGCCTGTCAAGGCGGACCATGATGCTGTTGAGGGCCTCCGCGATTATGGAACTCATGACCTGTTCCCCCTGTGGGGGAGGAGGGGGTGCGGGGTTTTTGGCCGGGGCTGCTTTGGAGGAATCCCCCTCCCTTGTGAATATGGGGGGTGAAAGGTTCCCTGATTGCCCCTGTGGGCCCTTTCCCCCTTCTGGCTCCTCGGGGGATGCTTTTCGTCGCTGCCCCCCCATCCCTGTACCTGAGACCCCGCGGGGTCGAAGGGCGATCGGCTGGCCTTGCAAGGACCCACTGTGGTGCTGGAGGGGCTCCCGTGCCGCTCCAGAATAAAGGATGAGACCGGAGGCGTCCCAGCGGAGGTGGTGGGACAGAGCGGGAGAGTCGCGGGGAAGCCGGGCCTGCCGGTAGAGGAGGCAGCGGCAGCTGCAGTTGCTTGGGGCTAGCAGCGGCGGCTCCGGGCCGGAAGCATGGGGCCGGCTCGCTGCGAGGGATCCGTTTTGCCAGCTAGAGCTGCGGTGGCGGCGGGGCTGCTTTCCATCCTGCTCTCCGGCCTGAGAGAGGACATGGTGGCGGGCCTCACGGCCAAGATGGCGGTCGAGCACTCCGTTTGCAGTGGGGGGGAAGGGCCCCGCTCCTCCGGCATCCTGGCAGTCTGCTGCGCCGCTGGGAGGAAAAGCCCCGATGCCGCTGCAGCCTTGGGTCCTGGGAAGGATCGCAGGACCCGTGGCTGGAAAAAAGAGATAGAAGGACCATGCGGACAGGGAGTCCTGGGCAGAGCACAGGGTCCTGCCGTGGGTTCAGCGGCTCCGGTGCCTCTCACGGGGGCTGCGCCCCTTGCCCCTTTCTTCGTTTTCTTTATTTATTTTTTTTATTTATATATCTCCAAACTCTGCTCTCCTGAGCAGAGTGAGACTGCTCCTGCTAGCACGGAGGCACGAAAGAAACTGAGTTGCGCAACGGGTGACCCCGGCGCATGCGCAGTTTCTTTGCTTCCTGCCTCCTGCTGGACAAGCGCAGTGTCACCCATGAGCTGGACTGGCCGAAGCCCTGAGCAGAACAGTTGAGTTTTATATGATATGCCTTTTGGGAGACCATAATGCGTTTGTGACGGATAAGGTTGCTAAATTTCTGTTGTCTGTATACGCCAGGAAGTGTGCGCAGCTTAATACACACTAATTTCCAGTTTTGTCTGCGGCTAGTCTTGCCACCTCTGGGGTGACATTTGTTTTATTCCTTTTGTATTGCACATGCTTGTGGATATATGAAGTCATGTACTGCATATTTTATATTTCTGTTATGATTTTATCTTGGTCTTTTCTCTTTTTTTGTATATGTTGTATGATGATATTTTGTATGTTTTGCAATAGCCTTTGGGTTTCACAATAAAAGTTTATTATTATTATAGATGGAATGTGAACCTATTAAAGTGAATGGAAGCATTGCTTCTGAATCAAAGGGCATCAGTTAAATCAGTTAACCTATGACCCCCACCTGGTAAAGTAAAACAAATCCATGAATGGGATGGGAGAGCACAGTACAAGGTGACAACAGCCTGAAATCCTGATTCATTACTTTATGATGCAACAGGTTAGACAAAGTTAGTTTGTGCTGTCTACACTGCTTGCAGCTAGTTCTTGAAGTGGGGTCTGCTGTTTACACAGGAAAAGTTAGAGCTGCAGGGGGTAGCACATTTGCTACTTGTGGGAAATACCTGCATTTCTGGGTACCCCCAGTGGGCCTCCTGTCAGGTGTCCAGCACCTGAAAATGTGGGTATTGCTGGAGCATCCCAGGATGACAATCCCATCATTCATGGCACCTGGGCTGACTCACCTCACCACTGGGTTGCTGCTCCCTGCTCCTCGCCCGGCCCATGCACTTTTCAGCTGAGCTGGGAATTTCCCTGCTCTGTTTTTCCCATCCCGTCCGCTGTTCAGCTGCGCTGAGGACTTCCCTCTGGGGGGGGGGGGAAGGAGGGGAAGAGGCAGAAGGCCTCTTCCCACCTACATGCACTTCCATGAGTCCCCCGTTCCCAGGGGGACCCATATCATGGGTGCACATAGGTCATGTGTACACCCGCATTTTGGGTCCCTCTCTGAATGGGGGACCCATTAGGAGGGTACATGCAGGTGGGAAGATGCCTCCTCGCACGCACGCACAGAAAAAGCCAAGCCGGAAAGTCCCCAGCTTAGCTGACCAGCTTGCAGGCTGGGGAGGAGCAGGGAGCAGCGACTGGATCGGAGAAGCAGCAGCCTGACATTGTGGTGAGTCAGTCGGGTACTTGGGTAGGCTGTCGGGTCACATTCAGGTACCCGTTGGTGCCCGAACTTGGGCAAATCAGGCACCCCTGATTCAACAGGGCGCCCAACTTGCTGGGTACCCAGTTGTAGCTCTAGGCAAAACACAAGCTTATATGCCATAAACCTAGGCTAGGTTTCCCCATCTTGATTTCTTAACTTGACTCAGCTAACCACTATTGGACTAACAAGCTTTACTTGTCACACTAAGCTGCATTGATTTTGATGTATAACAACTCTTACATTTATTTTATGGACTCATAATTGCACATGAAACACACTGATGCTCAGGTATGTATGTGTATCATAAGAGCGAGCACTCTGGTCCATTTAACTAGATATCACTGTCTTTCCACATAAGCTATCAAGAGCCCTTGAGTTACACAACTGGTAGGAAGGGTAACTGGCAGTTAACCGAGGTAGACAAACAAAAGTTGCAGCAAAGTTAAACCCTATTGTAAAAGGGAACTTTAAAAGAGTGGAACCAGCAACATCTTATTTAAAAAAAAAAAAAAGGTGAAAAGAGCACCCAGGTTGGCCTCGTCTAGGAGATAAGTTAGCAGGTGCAGCAGCAAGGTGAGGCTGGTGATAAAAAAGCACCAATAATATGGGATCAACTAAAACATGGTTCACTAACCAAGGCACACCACAGTGGCCATTACACAGCAGAGAATGCCAACTACATCTGAAAGATGCTTTGAGAACTCACCAAGGGAAGAGCTCCAAGGTAGACCCTTACCAAAAGAAGTTTTAATAACTACTTATTTATGCATCATGTCGCTTAAAACAGCTTGCCAGATTTAAACTGGGACCCTGTCAATTTTCTAGCTGCTTCTGACATTTTCAGCTTGGAGGGAAAAGAAGCTAGAACCCTGATTATTGCCATGAGTGGGTTTGCCTTGGGGACTGTAGCTAGGAAAAGTCCTTGTGGAGTGAGGGCCCTTTGAGAGAGCAAGCTAATACCAACAGAGTGACTGCGTGAGCAAAGCTACAGGCTCCACCAGAAGCGCAGGACAGCGCCTCAGTGAAAGCAGCTGGATAAGGGCGTGGCTGAGCCAGCCAGAGATGCTAAGAAGCTGGAGAACAAGAGAAGATGCAGTTGACTGTTGTCACTGCCAGCCAGGAGCTGGGTGTAGAGCTCTGCTCCTAGCCCAAGCCCAGTGGGGGATGCAGAATTGGGAGGCTTGCTGAAGCGCAGGCAGTGAAGGCCTGTCCAAGAAGCCCAATAGACTGAAGGAAGCCCACACTGAATGATCTGATTTCCCAAGAGTGACTGGATTAAGTTAATTCCCGAAGTGACTGAGTTGGGCCAGAATCCTGTAAAAACTTACTTCACGAGTGCTCATCCCTGCCACAGGGACCCCTTCACTAAACTGCACCAAACTTGCTCTACTGAAATAGTCCTCGTTCTCAACCCGCATTCCAGTTTTCAGTTTGCCAGTTTCAAATGTGCTCTTTCCCCTTCTTCTCACAATAAATTAGTGGAACTCTGCATGGCTCAATAAAGTTTCCATGCCTGCAGAACTATAATATTTACACTCCTTGCCTAGAGTTTAGAGCTCTACAGATTAAACACACTCTACCAGCCCTCTATTAACAACCTTTTAATTCTGATGCTTAGTAACAGACTCTTTAGAACAGCCATTAGATTCAGGTAAGGTCTACCTTGCTCTATACTCTATTCCTAATTTTCCATTACAACACAGCATAGCCTGATGTATTTTCCATTCCTATCAATGATGCTTTCTCAGTTTCTGATAAAGGAATGTATTTATTTGTGAAGCATCTCAAGTGCCATTTGGTAGTGGTGGTGGTGGTGGTGCTATATAATAAATTATTATGAATCTGATTCATATACAAGGACCAGCATTGTAATGTAAGTTGTATTTATTTGACTACAAAGTTAAAAAAACCTACCAACACTGAATAATATTTTGCCAAAGCACTAAATGGGTACAAATTTCAGCCCACAAAGAGAGAGATTGTAACTGAAAATACTGAGTAGTCTTGAAGTGTAGTTTAATTCTGAAAATTGATTTAAAACCTGGCCGTGTGCGTTTTCATGGTTATTATGTTTTACTTATTCTAAAACAAAATTGCACAGTAGGAAAGTTGTCAAAACATTCTAGCTGCCTAACTGATATGTTCAAGTTGAAATCCAAGACCTGATTTCTTACTCCCTTTACATCACCAGTAATTAAAAAAGTTATAAAGTCATTTTGGGCCTTTGGCTGTATCTTAAACTCAATTATTTCTCACTTCCTCATAAGAAATATGGAGAATTTAAAAGTTTATTAGAAAAAAGTGTGCAGATGCAATGTATCAGTTACACTAATGTGTAGCAGTAGCTTACATGAGAAAGATCTTAAAGTAGTCAGAGTCTTACCTTTATAGCCTTGATTGCTGCCTTTGTAATCTGTGTCATTTTAGCCTTGGAAATGGGTGGTTTATAATCATTCAGCGAGTACAACTGAAAAATAAATAAATCTATAAGCACAGATAAAGATAACTTTCAACATCAGTACCATATTATTACAAAGGCACTGTCCCAGATACAGCTGTCTCTACCAATGCTTTGTATAGCCTAGATTAGATGTTCAACTGGCAGCCCATGGGCCAAATCCAGCTCTCTGTAAGGTTCCATATAGCCCATGGTCTTAAAATCAGATTTTATCAAATATTTTTAAAATAAAAATAGAAGATTCCAGAATGATGTCATGCTATACCAATTCCAAGCTCTGTATGTTTAATTCACACAGTTCATGTTAAGTGTAAAAAGAGTTTGACTACTCCTGTACTAAAGTAACAACATACACTGGCTGCATAATTTTTGTACTATCCAGTCCAACAAGCAAATTGCTGTGAGGTGATCCAGTCCACGGCAGCCAAGAAATTGGACAGCCCTGGCCTAGATGAAGCTCTGAATATACGGATTTGTAATTAATGTAAGTTTGTAATAGTCTATGAATGGTGACAAGTTTGAGACACAGAACCCTCAGACTTTTCAGCAGTTCCTTTTTCCCATGATACCATGGCTGTTCGTGACTTAATACTAGCCCTGGACCATCACTGAGAAGAGGAACCCATCTAGGGATGCAAAAGAATGATAAGAGTAATCGTATTTATAGGACATCGGACTTCCTTTTGAGTCAGAGAACTATGCGAGGTTATGCAAATAGAGAGTTTCCCTCTCTTTTTAAACAAAAGAGCCTATGAAAAAGTATAAAATAAATGAATTAGTTATCTTGAGGAAGGGAAGTCAAAGATCTTGCCAGCACATGACACAGACTCTGTAGCAGTGATTCTAAAACTTTAAACTTCCCCCTCTTTCAACTATAGTATTTGATGGTCCACATACAAAATCTTATCCCTTCTCAATCTTCTGCACCTCTATCATTGATGCAACTCCACTGGTTCAGAATGGCTGAGCTGGGGATATTTCCAAAGCTTGGAAATCAGCTTGCTTACTTCTGGAACATGAATTCTGGTGCTGTGGCTATCGTTAATCAAAATTCAAGTGAAAGCAGCAGGTAAAGCTGGCATCACTTTGCAATTCCCCCGGCTCAGAGTGAAATTAGAAATCTGGTAGCTGTGCCCCTTCTCATGACCCCTCATCCGACCTGAATATATTCTGTATCTCCCAGCTTGAAAACTACTGTTCCACAGCCTGTGACTCCAACTAGCAGCCTCTCACATCCCCTAAATGTTTTCTGAAGACCCACAGCTATATTTTTTGAAATACAGTAAAATTAGTGTGTGCTTTTAAAAAAACTATATGCCTTTAGAATAAATATTTTAAACAATCATACAGATATAATTTATCTGCAATTTTAATATTTTAAATTAAATTACAGCCTGTGGAGGTTTAATAAAACTGGTCAGTCCCTCTAATGGAAGATGTTCTGGGACAACAATCCCTGATATATGGCTGTAAAATGAATACTTTTTCAAGCATGGTACGTGCATTAAAATACAATGGCAACATCCAATATCCACTTTTTTCTTCCTGGCACAGGATATCAGTCAAACACGGCTGCAGAAATCAATAATTCACTAGCCAGGTATAGCTCTCTCTGCTCTTCAAAATGCCACTTATTTCCAGAATGGGACAGAGAGGGCCCAGGGCTATAAAAATCCACTTTTGGCTCAACAAAAATATATTCAGTGCCAAGCAGCATTTTTACTGCATTGGTCATAAGGCGTGCTCCAAAAGAGGCATCATAAGCAGCAAATTCTTTTTCCCTTTACTGTAGTCAGGGCATAACATTTGGGAAATAAAACGTTTCAGATTGAACTCCGGGAGCAAATAAATAAATAAAACAAAATTCAGTCACCAGACTTTATCCTGATATTAAACTGTTCTTGTCCCTTACACCCCGAACTAGTTTATTTATTTATTTATTTAATTCCATTTATATGCCGCCCCCTATGCCTACGGCATCTCGGGGCGGCTTCCAACATAAACTAAACAATCACAATATAAAAATCCACACAGATATCTAAAACAATTTTAAAATACCCCCATACAAAAATGTAGCCCACCCTCCCCTCCCCTTCCCTCCCTGCCTCCGAAGGTCTTGGCGAACAGCCATGTCTTGCAGGTCCAATTGAAGGCCAGCAGACTCAGGGACAGTCGTGCTTCCTCTGCGAGGAAGTTCCACAGCCGGGGCCCAGCCAACGAGAACACCATCTACATTGTAGCTTTACGCGGGGGACCTCCAAGAAAGCGCTCCCGGTGGACCGGAGAGTCCGTCCTGAGTCATGGAGGGTGAGGTGGTCCCTGAGGTATCCAGGTCCAAGACTGTACAGGGTCTTATAGATCAAAGTCAACACCTTGAACCTGGCTCGGCACATTACAGGCAGCCAGTGCAGCGCACGGAGCACCGGTGTTATGTGCTCTCGTTGGCCCGTCCCTGTTAGGAGATGGGCTGCCGCATTCTGCACTAGTTGCAACCTCCGGGCCAGCATCAAGGGAAGCCCCACGTAGAGCACGTTACAGTAGTCCAGCCTCAAGGTGATAAAGGCATGGATCAGAGTGGCCAGGTCAGGTCTGAAGATCTACGGGTGCAGCCTCCGCACCAGATACAGCTGGAGGAAAGCCACCTTCGCCACCACATCCACCTGCTGATCCAGACGGAGACCCGTGTCCAATAATACCCCCAGACTCCGAACCTGCTGAGCCACGGAGGGGCGCACCCCCTCCACAAGAGGAGGCATCACCTCCCCCGCTCGGCCCACCACCATCACCTCAGTCTTATTGGGATTGAGCCTCAGTCTGCTCTGCCATAGCCAACTCACCACGGCCTCCGAACACTGAGATAGCACGGAGACGGCAGGACCTGGGTTGGCTGAAAAAGAGAGGTAAAGCTGGGTATCATCAGCGTACTGGTGGCAACGCACACCAAACCCTCTCACAATCTCCCCCAAGGGCTGCATATATATACATTAAATAATAAAGGAGACAAGATTGAACCTTGTGGAACGCCGCAGTC
>QEPC01000281.1:954573-967734 GCA_003113815.1 Sphenodon punctatus | reverse complement strand
AGCAGAGGACGTCTCGGAGCCACCCTGTCAATGGCCTCCCCAAGCAAGATGTTCCAAGCCTGAACGAGTTCATCCACAGAACGGCTGGCAGAGTCCAGGGTTAACTCCTCCAGGGCCTCCTGGAACCAATGAGGCTCCATCAGCCTCCGAGGGCAGACCATCCTAACTGGTACCTTCCCCTTCTGGGGGTGACGTACTAAGAGACCAGTCATAAGGAGGTAATAATCCATCCATGACAAGGGCATAGTTGCTACATCCCCCACTACCGGATCACCTGCCTCAAGGCCCAAACAGAACACCAGGTCGAGGGTATGCCCCCCCACATGGGTCGGGCAGCTGACAACCTGGGACAAATCCATGGTTGCCATGAATTCTCGCTCCGCCCCCACAGGACCGGTGTTTGGTATGGGCACTGAAGTCCCCCAGGACTGAAGTCCTAGAGGAGCCCAATGCCACCAGCAAGACTAGCTCTGCTAGAGCGGAGTTGTCAACCTCAGTTTTCTGGGCACCAATGGCTCCCAGGTACCTGCAAATTTCATGTCCTGCTGTAGTTACTTTTCAAGATAAATTCTTATCCAAGAATAATTTTTTTGTTTGTTTTAAAGGAAAATAAGTTTGAATTCCAGATAGGTACAAATATAATTATCTGCATGTGCAATGATATCTCGGATTGAAACACAAGCTCAAAGAGGCAACCATGGTATCTAAACAGTCTCCCACTGTCATCACTGATCCAGTGTAACAGATCTCATGAGATTCTGTGGATGTAGGGTTATATAATTGTAATTTTGACATCCCTGCTCTACAGCTATTTATGTACTTACCACAGCTTTTTCATTTTATTTTCTCTCATGCACTCCAAGTTACCAGACATAATACTATCAGACACCTTGATGTTTTAATACTAGTGGAAACAGATTTGGGGGACAACCAGAATAGAATGCAAAAACAATGTTTTATCACAGACTTGCATCATGATGACTTATAGACTCAACCTACAATATGTGGCAGCACAATTACATATCTTAAGCTCATCAGTACAGCAGTGTTTATGCACTCTTCGCATCAAATATAAATAAAAAAATTATTTTGCTGCTTTTCAGTTTCCAGAGTAAACAGAGATATTTCTCTTGCAATAGTCAATTACTTCACTAACATGGAGCTGCAATGACTGCACTTTGATACATATAATTAGTATGATAGTGACCATCATTCCCCTCAAGTGTCTCTCATCTGTCCCTGTTCTTGAAAGCTGTTATCTCATCAGAGAGATTCTCTCCAGGGGAAAACTCTTGTAGCCTTTGAAAAGGTTTCCTAAGATAGGGTGCCACCGTTTCAACCAATAACCTTCTCTGCCAAGCAAAGAACAGAGAACTGGTAGCTCTTTTTTAAATCAAGACAAGCAACAAGGTAGATCTCTGAACAGGACTCAGGACACTTACTATGGTTGCCCCAAAGCTTCTTTACCCAGTCACACAACTAATGCTGCTGCAGCATTGTAACACAACTGTCTAGCACTGTGTAAAGCCCTTTTCAATCACCTGAATTTAAAAACAAAATCAAAAGTTACTCCTGTAACTCATATGGCAGAGCTTTGAAAAAATTATTGGAAGGTCAAGGGTTCAAGCTATATGGAGGAGTATTACATCTGTGCTTGTTTTCAGCTTTGTCAGCCTACCCTCAAATTTAGGCAACAACAATAAGTTAGCATACCAGGGCGCGAAATTTCTAGTTGCCAAGTCGCCATCAGCGACCAGAAAATGAGGGCTGGCGACCTGCCCTTAATGAGGCTGTATTTCATCTATTTTTTGTTGCGGCTAGATTTTTTTTTTCTCCCCGTCCCCTTTAATGCGCATGATGCTGTCTTTTGGCCGAGGGGAGGGGGAGGAAGAAGAGCGTAGCGGAGCCCCACCCCCACTGCTGACGCATGCGTTTCCAAGGCATCCAGCACAGCTTAACAGAGAAGCACGCGGTGGTGCAGCACGTGGCACAAAGCAAAGCAACTAAGGCAGGTTGGTTGGTTAGGCTGAAGGGGGTGGTTGAGGTTAGAGGCTGGGGGTGGAGAAGGGAGGGGGCTGCTGCTGCTTCCTTCTCCTGGTGCGAGGGTGGGGTGCTCCCTCCGTGGGACGCGGGAGGAAACCGCTGCAGCTCTATATGTGGGGTTTTTTGGGGGTGGGGGTGACGGGGCTTGGGAGGGAATCTTCTCCTGGGGCGGGGAGGAGGGGAAGGAACCTTCTCCCTGTGTGCCCTCCCCGCGGGTGGAAGCTGCTGCGGCTCTGTATGTGGGTTTTTTTTGGGGGGGGGGGGTGACGGGTGAAGGAGATGACCTTCTGACAATTGCTGTTAATGGACCACCTCTCCAAGACTTCTGTCCCAATAAGGCAACTGACAGTTGGTACTTCAGTGCTGAGAGGCAGAGGTACACAAACATGAAACATCCATGATTAATTGTGAGTAGTTTTTAATAGCTTTCTTTGATTCAATTTTATTACTGTCTTCCTATACATGCTTAACAATAACCTGTAAAAAAAAAAAAACCTTTTGCAACTGACTGCAAAATTTGCAGTTACAACTTACAAGTGTCTGTTTCCTTCCATCTTTTGTGGCGACCAAAAAAAATGTTTGGCTACTAGACTTGGATCTGAAGTTTCATGCCCTGAGCATTCACTTACATAAATCAACATGGGCATGTTTATACAAATTAGGAGGTAGAGATTGCTTTGTATGTGTGTGCACACACGTCTACCATTTGGTCCCTATTTCAAGATATGCATCTCGTACGGTCATTGATTCTGAGTATCAGAGTGACTATGTCTCCCTTTAATGGGAAAGCAGAGTGCTCACACATATTTGACACCCTGTCACATACGCTTCTCCATGCTGTTGAGGATTACTCGAGGAAGGAGCTGCTTCCCCTTCTCTCACCAGTCTTCCCCTACATTCTTTAACACGTACACTGCAAGTTTATTAGCTATTGCAATTTAATCATGTCTTGATTTTAAAGATTTCTAAAAGCCTGAATTCACAAGTTTCATGATAAAATCATGAAAACTTCAGCAATTTTTAAGACGTTTCCTGCCTCCACAGTTGTGGAGAAAAGTTTGAAAACATCTCTACAGGCCTACTGTGTGGACAGTTTAGAAATCAGAAGGCAATTAAAGACAATCCACAATTTATCTTTTTTTAAATGAACTGGGGTCCTGACATGATTTTTGACCATTTAAGGTTTGGCAACTCTGGCACTGTTGTGACCACTGTAAGATAGAAAAGGAGCAGTTACCACTCAAAATGTTCAAAAAGTATGAATCACAATCACCACCCAAAATCAAGTGATTATTGATGTTCTTATTTGGTTCTGAGTGTAGATCACCGAGCAGTTAAATTTTTCAATTTTCCTGCTGCCATGGAGGCTAGAAACGTGCCTTTCCTTAAAGGAAAAAGGAAAAGAAAAAAAAAAGCTGTCTGCCTTTTTTAATTACAAGACTCATGGTTATGTGTGTTAACAAAATATCAAAATCACAACACTTGCAACTACAAGGAGTGGCAACAATTTCCCCTCTATTTTTTCAAGTCGTTTGCATTGCACAGAGAATGCACAGGCATTTGAAACAGACACACATGCAAAATGTTGAATGTCTTCCGGAGGCAGTGTAAGACTTTTTTATTTGGCCGGGTATTCAATGGGCAGGGATAGACTGGAGTTGGGGTTGTTTAGTCTTCTGGTGTTTTAATTATTTACTGTATATTTTATGTATTTATTGTAAGCTGCTCTGAGCCTCAGGAGTAGGGCAGGATATAAATCTAAATAAATAAATAAAAGATCACCCCACACACTAGGAGAAAGTCCAAAGGAACTTCAATAGACCTGTAAAGGTCTATTAAAGCAGGCCTTTAATATTAGACAGAGGCAATCCCCCTCAGTGTACAGAAGCACCTTTGCTGTGTCCTGTGAAATTCCGTTCAACTTTCCTGAGATACACACTGCTAAAAAAGGCATATCCTTTCTTTTACCTGAATTCCTTAACGTTCTTGGTGCTTGACAAAATAAGTTTAAGAGTCTGTGCTTGGGCCCAGTCACTGCATCAAAGCATCTGCCAGTTTGCTCTGTTGCCACATAATATCAATTTGCACTACAATGCTAAACCCACGACACCCTGGTTTTGACATGTAATGAGAAATGGAAGGTGTATAATGTTTATTTTTAATTTTCTTTAAAAAAACAAACAAACAACTTAGACTATTACATATATACACACAAGTAGCATAATGTTAACTAA
This sequence comes from Sphenodon punctatus, assembly GCA_003113815.1. Lineage (NCBI taxonomy): Eukaryota > Metazoa > Chordata > Lepidosauria > Sphenodontia > Sphenodontidae > Sphenodon > Sphenodon punctatus. The sequence goes on along the minus strand of QEPC01000281.1, from coordinate 963,457 downwards.
ACTGTAAACTCAAAATGCTAGAAAGATAGGAAATGTCAGGTTTAAGGTTGCTTGGGCAACCTTAATTCTGATCCCCCCACACAACCACCTGCAAATGCATTAGAAAAACTTTATACCATTGCATTATTTCCATAGGGGCTCTGTCTCATTCAGTCCACTAAGGTTACACGTCCAATTATTAGTTACCTATCTAAATGCAACCTAAACTCAATTTTAATTACTTTTTGTGTACAATCAAGTTGTTACACTCACACATTAAAAACACTTTGAGACCAATTTCTCATGGAAGACTGGTGCATTGTGTCTACAGTTTTTTCCAATACCGTCTTACAGAGCAGTGTATTATTTTCCTGCCCAAACGTTGAGCTGTTGATCTTGAATATTATTTGCAACTTTACAAAGTTTAATTTAATACTTAGCAAACATTGTTAGTTGCTTTAAAAGTGAAAATGTTGTGTTTGAAGTTTGACTCAACTAGGAGAACTAGCGCATCCCAATAATGCTTGAAGGGTACTCTCATCTCTTTGGAGCCTCTTTTATGAATCATCTGATATACTAGTTGGTAACAATGTTCTCATGTCACAAGCGGGTGGTGAATTAGCACACAATGGTGTAAAAACTACAATATGTGTTACTATTCAAAGTATAGGCAGTGGCCACTTTTTCTTTTAATAGAGGTGACCTAACTTGCATAGCAGACTTCCCAACTGAGTGTTGGTAGCACACGTTTGCTTAGATGCATTTATTCCAAGATGATAAACTACACGACTATCAGCCAACTGGATAGCTTACTCTCAAATATTCATACAGCAAACTTACGTAGCTCAGACTGCCTTGCCTTGACAAACGTTCAGCATCACCCACAGTTCTGCAAAGCAGTTTAGTATGGCATTTAATAAGTCAAGACTTGCATGTTGTTAGGCATAAGCCCAAAGAATTTTTGAGTGGATGCACTAATCTCAACGTACAGCTATAAAAGCAAGCATAGTGTTCTAAATTACAAGGTTGTTAAATGAAAAATAATTATTCTCTAATGGAATAAATTGCAAGTTTACTGCTTCTATTATGTGGCTTTTCTTCACATCTTGTGGTTAGTTTGATCATTATTCAGAATTAATCTTTCCCTTCAAATCTACACCTTTTACAAGTTGTCATTACTCTTTACACCTACACTGATCACTCCGCTTCACTTTCAGTGACAACACATGAATGGCTTTCTGTACAATTTTATTAAGTATTTTATTTTCTATTTCAGAAGACTTGCATATAAAAATAACGTAAATATGAGGACCATACTAGCCACGCTCAAATAGAAAACAATAAGTAACAAATACAGACTATTGTAAATATTCTGGCCTATCCACTCGGACTACAATTAACCCAACAGTGAAACGGCTCACTTCAAGGTTTTCTAGATGTCATGACTTGGAGAGTTTTCAAGCTCTCTGCTGTCTGAAACCCTGCAGGCTTCAGTACAATTAGGACAGCTTTACTCTACAGTTCCTTGGGGAAACACAGAGAAGCAGCACAGGCAGAAAAATGAACCTGCTCTCTAAAAAGTAAATCAAATAGATTCTTTGGGAGAGATAAACTCATGGGGTCTGTCATTATAGAGTCTCATATATTATAACCATATAGCAGTCAGAGAGAAGAAGATAGTTAAAGATATGGGCCTCTGGATAACTGTACCTTTCATTTTCACCCCTTATGGATTTTACCCTTTGATTTCTGTTTCATGCACCCATAGGTCTAATGCTTGGAGATGCTGATCTGTGTATTGATCTACTAGGATTTTTACCTAGATCGCAATTTCTAATGGGAACTACAGTCAGCAAGGAGACTAGCACTGTTTTGGTGGAAGCAGATTTCACTCGCCCAGGGACTCATTCTTTTTAGTTGTACAAAAAAGCTGGAGGCTAATAAGAAATCCCAAAGTTCACTACAGTTAAACAAACATGGAAGCTACAGACCATGAAACCTGTGGAAATTGGGCCACAGAGACCTTTGTCATCTTCAGCAACAGCAACAAAAACAGAAAATTAACAGAACAGAAAATTTCTCCTACAAAATTCTCCTTGGGAAAAGTTTCTATATTCTATACAGCTCTATTCACCATGATTTCAACACCGCATTTATAGCAATGGGAGAACCCGAGGTAATGGAAGCTCCGCAGTGTCAGGTTACTATTATTATTACATTGTGTGATGGCTGCAGTCATATGTTTCGGACTCTGACCTGGCCACCATCATCATCCATGCTTTTATCACCTCTACACTGGAAGACTATTGCAACGCACTCTACGTGAGGCTACCCATGGCCGGAGGCTGCAGCTAATGCAGAAGCGGCGACTTGCCTCCTAACGGGGACGGGTCGCCACGAGCACATTACACCAGTGCTCCATTCTCTACACTAGCTGCCTATGGTTTTCTGGGCCCGATTCAAGGTGTTGGTATTGACCTATAAAGTGCTAAACGGCCTGGGCCCTGCCTACCTGCCGGACCGCCTCATGCCCTGGGCCGTGGTGTGGCTCTGTGGTAGGTCAGGGACACCCGACTCGAGGTCCCCTGGGTTTCCCGGATAGCGACGATGGGGAGGGCGTTCTCGGTAGCAGCCCCTAGGCTGTGGAATTCTCTCCTAATGGAGACCCGTCTAGCCCCTGACCTCCCCCCCTTTCTGAAGACAGTGCAAGACCTGGCTGTTCCACCAGGCCTTTGGTGAGGGAGTTAGGTAGGGAGATTTTTTTTGGGGGGGGGGTGTTTTTGTGGTTCCGCCTTATGTTTAGAATGTTTTATACTGTTTTATAAGATTTTATATGTTTTATGTACTGTTCTGAGCTGCTCCGAGTTGCCTGTGGCAAGAGGTAGCAGGTTAAAAATACAACTAAATAAAATAAATAAATATTCAAACGCCAATACATTAACTGGAAGTATATACATACTCAGAGAGAATGGAATCTTGTTCAATCATAAATCAAATATTTCTAGGATAAATCCAAAATATCTGTGGGACAAGAAATGTCACTGACTGATCTTTGGTGTCAGAATAATTCTTTTTACTACTACTCTTTTACCAGAGGGCAAGTGCCAGAGGACTTTCCAATCTTCTGCCACTTGTAATTTATAAAAGTCAGCATTCAACTACTTGCAGATATTAAGATAAAAACAATTTTAAAAACTCACACACAAAACCCCCACTTCATGCTGCTTCTCTCGACAGGTGAAAAAATTCAGAACTGGAGTTAGAAATAAATGTTAATATTTCCTTAAAACCTAGGGTAACCAAAACTCAATACCAACAATTCATTATCCTTACATCTGTCCCCACTGTTCTGCTTATCTACACTGAAAAGATGCTGTGCAAAAATATCACAAAATTTTATTATGTCAAATGATGAATGCTGTAGTTGAAATTGTGAGGGTCTAAGGTTTGGCAGTATAATCCCCTTTTAGAAGGGGAAAAATAGCATTGGGGGAAGCGACTTTACACGGCATAGTCCTCTAGTAAAAGGACAATCTTCTTTGGAAATTTCTTCAGGATTGCAGTCAATTAATTGCTAGCACTACTTCATTTCAACTCAATGTCTCCACCTAGTGGGGATTAAACCACTACTATGGATAATTAGTACAATTTAGCAATATTTAGATAATTTAGTTTATTAGAATGATAAACAGAACTAATTAGTGTTCAGTACTTTTCCCACAGGGCACAGCTTCTCAAAGTCATCCAGAAACCACTGCTTCTGGAAGCAATGTCAAAACTGAGGGTTAGAGTACCCAGAAGGCAACACAACTGAAATGGTTTAGAAAAGGAGTAGTACCAACACAGAACTACAGTAGTTCACAACTCAAGCATACATGGCTAGTGTGGAACAGACTACAGTAGTGTCGTCATCACTTTAACTCAAAACAGTTTGATTCTATGGTACACAGAGGTATTCTGGCCAAATTTGAAAGCTCAAAACACATCTAGCTTAACTGTTTTCAAATGTGCTTTTCTTCTTCTCCTATTCTAAACACTTACTAGTTGCACTGCACTTTTTAACTGCAGAATTTTATCACCAAATTGGTCACACTTATATGATATGAGTAGTGATTCCTGTAGATATAGTTTGCAAAGTACTTTTGGGAACTTTGAGAAGAGCTGTATATGCTTTAAGTGGCATTTTTTAGTTTTTTCTGCCTCATTGCCAAGGAGGAAGAGGAAGGAAGGGAGCAGGCTGCCTAATGAAACCCCATTTAATAACTAATCTTAATAGGTTTGAGGAATCCCATATAACCACCTTTACAATATTACTGTATATTGCTCCTAGTTTTGTCTGTCTGAGCAAACAGACTGTAGTTATATTTAATTTATCTCCTCCTACCTGCACTGGAATACAATTTCCGTTATGATTTTAAGAAGCCATGACTTCAAACACCATTAGCCTAGAAATCTAACCTCTGCCTAGCAGCTCATGAAATTAACAATAAAAATACCCATGAAAAACATACTACAGAATTCTGTATTAATTTAAACAAAAAAGAATAAAAACTCACTGCTCCCATGCTGAATGTCATTCTAGACAGTTTATCCACTTTATCACAGTACTTCCATCATATTAAAATTAAAACAGAACAACAACAGAAGTAGGTAGAAGCTCAAGGCAGTTCTTGTGGATCTTTGTAGGAAGGAAGATAAATCAGAGCAGTTACCTGGTGCCTCCTTTCCTCTTTTGAGGAAGCGGGGCACACTTCATTTCTTGAAGTGTCACAAACTTTCCTTTTGGAGTAGAGAGTGGGACAGATATGTGCTTTTCTGCTCTCCTTTAATTTCTTAGGGATATTGCTCTTTTAAGCAACTACAGAACACCTCTCATGAGGCTGTACCAATATACCTGGTTGAGGTTAATACCTACAAACAGGAGAAGAAAGAGAAGGGTCTATCAGGAATCCTTAACAACAGAAAAATGTTAGCTATCTTGCCATTTTGCACCTCAATTTCATTAAAAGTGATGAAAAATTGACAATAATTTACATCTTCAACTCCTTAGTAACTGCCTGCTGTGGAATACTAGTGCTCACAGAATAAAAACAATTTATAGACAAGTAGAATAAAATGGCTCACTTCTTGTAATTCCTTTTCTTTACTCCATTCACAACAAACAACTTCCTAGATAGCTAGCCCATCTGGTGAAAACAAAGATTTAAGAGCAACTAATTTCTTTCTATAAGAATTATCAGTGGCTTCCTGATATTTGCAGAAGCTTTTGTAGTCTCAAAGTTTCGTCAGTCTCTTCCGATTTTCTTGTGGATTTCAACTGAAACAAATTCCTACTCAACCACTGACTACTAGAAATCCAACAGCAAAACAATGTATGTGTCTGCTTTATTATTCTTCTAACCACAGTTCTGCAAGATGGAAATTCCACTTTCCCTTTGTCCTAACCAAAATTTTAGAATATCTACCATGAGAACTGAAAAGATGCATATAAAAACTAAGACCTTTCAACAAATGTATTTTAATAAATGTCCTCAATCACCGAGTGTTAACTGGGGGGGAAAGGGAGCCAAGATGAGCACATATTTATTTATTTTATTTTATTTATTTTTAAACATTTGTTAGTCGCCCCCCATGCCTACAGCATCCTGGGGCGACATAAAATTCACTAAAACAGTCATAAAAATAACAATTTTTAAAAACCCTTAAAAACACAACAATTTAAACCAAAACAGGGTTGGGAAAAATAAAATAGAAATAAAAAGGTAGGGAAGCGTTAAAACTCTAACCCACTCTCCTCCCCAAACGCCTGGGCAAACAGCCAGGTTTTACAAGCCCGCCGGAATATACTCCGTGTTTATTGTGAGCCACCCTAAGCCACTATGGGAAGGGTAGCATATAAATTCAAATAAATAAACTAAAGGAATGGAGATGTGGCATAGATCCATGATTTAGACCCTCCTCTTCCTTTCCCATCCTGAGCACACCCATTCCAACTCCTATCTGACCCACACAGCTTGTACTACCTTTCAAAGTAGCTAGTGTGAGAGGCAAAGTTCCCAACCTCTGATTGAAACAGACCCTGAAAACCTGGGACCGAATTTTCTTTACGTACTCTTGCACAAGTTTATGTCCATTGGAGACTAGGTTTTTAAACTGGATGTTGGAGACTAGGTTTTTAAACTGGATGCTGGGGGAGGATTTTTGAACATTTAGGCCACCAGTACAACAGTATACTTAAATCTATACTTAAAACTAAACCCTAAAGTATTTGGTTTCCCTTTTCTCTCCTACACCTCATTTATACTTCCAATGCGAAGGACCAGAGACCACAAAACCTAGCAATACGCAAGTCACAGTATCTACTCTCAGGCTGTTACTCCAGATAACATTTTAATTCTCTTGTCAAGAGCATACTGTAAGAACATATTTATACAGAAGGAAGAGGCACAGAAACCCCCCAAAGCATTGCCTTCAGAATAATGAGACACTCAGTGATCCACATGCTTACCTGTCATCTGACAATTATGTCTTGGGTTGCTTAACACACCATTGTTTTCAAAATGGAAGACATTTTTAATTCACAAAATTAACCTTCCAGCACATATGGACATGCATGTGACCATGCACATCTGCACACAGACAAGATAGACGTTAGTTTTCTGGTATCCTTACCAGGAATCAATAGCTTAGGTCACCTTTATATACCGTTTGAAGTTACAGCTCTAGCTTTAGCACACCTTCAATATTTTCAGCCACTTTTTCTGGGAGTTTACATAAAGGGAGAACGTCTTATGCAATTTCACCAGTGGCACAGAACATGTTAAAAAGAACAGCTATATATTTATTTTATTTATTCCTATTTTTACCCCACCCTCACAAATGGCTCAGGGCTGCTTACAAAACAAATGAAAACAATACATTTAGAACAACATAAAAGACCCAAACCCCCAACAATTCCCCTCCCCAACCCAATAAAACCCTCCCCAACCATCCTCACACCCCTACCCCAACCAGCCACCAAACCCTCCATTCCCTATCCCTGCCTGCTAAATGCCCTAACAAATAAAAAGGTCTTACACTGTCTCCAGAAGATGCCCATGCTCGGGCTCAAACAACCCTGGGGGGGGTCCCACAGCATCGGGTAAAGAACCAAGAACGTCTCCCTGTGAGCCCTTGCTGTACTAACAAGACTAACAGATGGTGGCTATGTGGGCAGCAAAGAGGGAGTTCTTTGCTGCCCTCATAGCGTCCGCAAATTCTCGTCCAGCGGAGCTGTTCTGGGTAGTGCGGGGGCTGGTCAGTTCGGCCTCCCTCAATCTTGGAGTGGAGTCATTTACTGCCCGCTGTGGCAAGTCTGTGGATTATTTTGTGGACAAAATCGCTCGTATTCACCACGATTTCGACGCAGCATTTATTACACTAGGGGAACCAGAGGCTATGGAAGCCCCGTCATGTCCGGTTTTCTGGGATCAGTTTCAGTCGGTGACACCCACCGATGCGGTGGATGTTCTTGGGGCAGTCAGGGCCACTTCTTGTGAATTAGACCCTTGCCCATCCTGGCTGGTTAAGATCTGCCAGGAGACAATGGGGCCGTTGCTGGCCAGGGTGGTCAACGCCTCCCTGCGGGAGGGCAGAGTGCGGGGCTGTCTCAAGGAGGCAGTGGTGCAGCCTCTGCTCAAGGAACCATCGCTTGACACTGACTCCCCTGCCATCTATCAGCCTGTGTCTAACCTTCCCTTGTTAGGGAAGGTTATTGAACGGGTAGTGGCTCGGCAGCTGTAGGGGCATCTTGATCACATCAGTTTTCTTGATCCCTCTCAGTCCGGCTTTCCTCTGGGTTATGGCACTGAGACTGCGCTTGGGGCTTTGGTAGATGACCTGCATCAAGATATGGATCGGGGTCATTTGACCCTTCTGATCCTCTTAGATCGGTCGGCTGCGTTTGATACTGTTGATCATGAGATGTCGGTGACGCACCTGCGGGACTGTGGAAGAGTGGGTGGGACTTTTCTTGAATGGTTCCACTCGTTCCTGACCGGAAGAACCCAGCGGGTGGTTCTCAGGGACTTTTTCATCATACAGAGACCTCTCATGTGGCGTTCCGCAGGGTTCTGTTCTGTTCCCTCTCCTGTTTAACATGCATATGCAAGCCGCTCGGCAAGGTGATTAGGGGGTTCGGTGTACCGTGTCATCAATATACTGATGACACCCAACTGTACCTCTCTTTTTCAACAGACCCAGACCCGGCAGTCTCAGTGCTTATTCGGTGCCTGGCGGCTGCGAGGGATTGGATAAGTACTAATCGACTGCAGCTGAATCCTGACAAGACGGAGGTGATGTTAGCGGGTAAGGCAATGGAACTGGCGACCCCCATCATTGATGAGGTCTATCCTCCATTGACCTTCCAGGTACGGAGTCTAGGGGTGCTCCTCGATGTGCGGCTCTGCCTGGATTTCCAGGTGGAGGCTGTGGTGAGGAGCGCTTTCCGCCAGTTCCATCTGGTGCGACGGCTTCGGACGTTTGTTTCAGACTCCGACGTGACCACAGTCATCCATGCTTTCATCACCTCTCGACTAGACTATTGTAACGTGCTCTACGTGGGGCTACCCAAGGTGACGGCTTGGAAATTGCAGCTGGTGCAGAATGCGGCAGCCCATCTCCTAGTGGGACTGGGCTGTCGGGAGCATATTACACCAGTGCTCTGCTCTCTTACTGGCTGCTGCTGGTTTTCTAGGCCCGATTCAATGTGTTGGTTTTAACCTATAAAGCCCTAAACGGTTTGGGCCCTGCCTATCTGCGAGACCACCTCACTCCCCATGTCCTGGATTGGCTCCTGCGGTCGTCCGGGGATGCCCTGCTCGAGGTCCCCTGAGTTTCTTGGGTGGCCACGCAGGAGAGGGTGTTC
>QEPC01000281.1:931480-942599 GCA_003113815.1 Sphenodon punctatus | reverse complement strand
ACTTACTGTCTGCCCTCCTCTGCAGACTGCTGCAACCAACCTGATTGTAACCAAGCCAATCACACGCACCTGAGACTTCGCATCCACTTGTATGTTTGTTGTTCTTCTCCCCTGTCTCTCCCACTGTCCCCTCTCCCTGTCTCCCCCTCCTTGTCTTTTAGATTGTAAGCCACAGGCAGGGACCGCGTCTATTTCCATGTTCTGTACAGCACCAGGTCACACTATAATAATTATAATAATAACTCACACAAATATACAGCAATGTATGATTTAACACATTTGCATTATGCTGTTCAACAGCAGAACATGCATGCACATGTGGGAGAGATCAGTTCATGCTAAATACTTCATTCTATATTAGATGAAAGCTGACAATGCGTTATTGGCTATTATAATCAACTAATGCAGACATCCTATGTGTACTTGCTGGAAATGCTCCACCAGATATCCAGAATACAGGATATCTGGGTGAGGATTATTGACATCCACTTTACTTTCCTGCTGTGACTACCAGCAGTTCATGAAGCAGTTCTCTCACAACAAAAAAGTCATTGGAAACATCTCCAGCATCCACTTGATTAGTAAAGCCTTGGACGCAACTGGATGCTTTTGGTGAGGATGTACAAAAATGTTTATGGACACTGCTGAGTATCAGAGAAAGACTGACTGACCTGGAGGAGTTTAAATCATCTTCAAACAAGGGTCAGCAGAAGAAAGGAACAACATGAGCAGGAATTACCTATGAAATTCTGATATTACAGACATCTATTGGTGCGTCGGCTCACAGGTGAACCTTGCTCTCAAGAGGGCCTTGTTGTGGCCACAGACCAAGTCATATTACATATCCAGCAATGGAAAAAATATATTACTATGATGACAGGACATGAGGGGAGAAAGAGAGGAAGAGAGACCACCCTTGCTTTCCCCAGTCTCCTGCTCCCTAAGCCATCTTTGCTCCTTCTTCCATACTGTCCCTACAGCTGGTACTCCCTCCCAGAACACACATGCTCTACTCCCTCCCTCCAGACCTTCAAACACCCCCTAAAAACCTACCTCTTCCATCATGCTTCCAGACATAGTGGAACTAGAAAAGGTACAGAGAAGGGCAGCAAAAATGATCCAGGGTATGGAACAGCACCCGTATGAGGAGAGACTTGATAGGTTGGGGCTCTTCAGCTTGGAAAAGAGACGGCTGAGAGGAGATACGATAGAGGTCTATAAAATCATGAGTGGTGTGGAACTTGTAAACAGAGAACAGTTATTTACCCTCTCAACTAGTACTTAAACTAGGGGACACTCCATGAAACTCACAGGTGGCAGAGTAAAAACAGACAAAAGAAAGTATGTTTTCACTCAGTGTACAATTAGGTTGTGGAATTTACTGCCAGGGGAGGTGGTCAAGGCCAGCAGTATAGCTGAGTTTAAAGAAGGTTTGGAAAAGTTTCTGGAAGATAGGTCCATTAGCAGCTATTAGCCAGATAGGAATCAGGAACAAAACTCTTTACTGTCGGGAGCCTGGGGATGACCCACAGGGAATGGATAGAATGGTGACCTGTTGGTTGCTTCTCCCAGGCCCCCGTGACTGGCCACTGTCGGAAGCACGATGCTGGGCTCGATGGACCATTGGTCTGACCTAGTATGGCACTTCTTATGTTATGTTCTTATGCTTTCCCTAGCTCCTCACCCTCCAGATTGCTCTCCAATGCTTCTCTCTATACCAGAGAGGTTGGAGGTAGGGATTGTTTAAATGGTTTTAGATATAATACACATATATATTATATGGTTTTATATGTTGTAACCTGCCCTGACTTTAAAAGACGGGGTAGGATATAAGTTTAGATAAGATTATCCTATAAAATCCCCTCTTCTTCCTCTTGTAACTAAGCTCATCAAACCACATGCATCAGCAACTTCTCAACTTCATTAATGTTCCCCTCAGAGCCAGGGACCCAGTCTCTGTGCAGCACCAGGATCATTGCTAACGTTATATAAATAATAACAGCTACTAAAATACTGTATACAAGTGCTTAGCTAGCTAAAAGATTCACTTCTAAGTTCATATTGTGTTGAATAATCTGAAAAACAAGCATTAAACTGCATTGGTGCAAAGACTACCTTTTCCATGTTACATCTTTAGTTTTCAATACTTGGTAAAAAAAAAAAAGGTTGTTCCAAACTTCACCTTAAGACAACAAACTACAAAACAACTAGCTATCTTTACGTTCTATTTTTACATGATTATGACCATAAGAACATATCCTCAGATCAATGGTTCATCAAGCCCAGCATCCTGTCTCCAACAGTGGCCAATCTCTTTCGCTCGGGAGAAGTAACCAACAGGACACAATGGGCAATCCATTCCCTGTTGTTCCAGCCCCCAACAGCAAGAGGTTATGTTCCCAAAATCTACTTGGCTAATAGCCATTAAAGGATCTATCCTCCAAGAACTTATCAAATCCCCTTTTAAGACTAGCTACACTACCAGCCATGACCACTTTCTCTGGCATAAGTGCCACAAGTTAATTGTGCTAACTCTGCTACCAGTTAATTTCTTGGAGTGTCCCCTTGTTCTAGTACTCTTAGAGAGGGTAAATAACTGCTCCCTATTTACGTCATCCACACCACTCATGATTTTATAAATTTCTATCATTTCCCTTCTCAAGTCGTCTCTTCTCCAAGCTGAAAAGCTCCAACCTATCAAGCCTCTCATATGGGAACTGTTGATCATGTTTGTTGCCCTTCTTTGTCCCTTTTCTAGTTCTACTATGTCTTTTTTGAGATGGGGCAACCAGAACTGCACACAATACTCCAGGTGCAGTCGTACCATAGAGCTATATAGAGGCATTACAGCATTTTCAGCTTTATCCTCTATCAAACCTCTTCTTTTCCAAAAGTAATACTACGCTAGCTCCCTGCCTTCCTTGGAAGTTTCATCCAGGCTCAGATAGCATAAAGATTCTTTCAAATTTAGGCCTGTTCACCAAACTGTCAAAAAACCACTAATTTTTGGATTTATATAACTAAGACAAGAGGATTCATCTTAAGAAATAACCAAGTATAATGTGTTGTGGTCTCTTAAGCTCATTATACTTTAGTTCAAAAGAGAATACACAACTTTATGCGGGTAGTTTCATACATTACTTTCTGCTACTTAGATTCCTCAACAATATTTTCACACAAAACAAGGTAAACCGAATGCATAGGGGAAACATACAACTCGCATGAAATGCTGCCACGAGAACTAAAAGAAAATGAGAAAAATGTTTCTCTAATATTTTTCAGTCTTGGATGTTACTTTGTAATAATAAAGTTTAGTATTGCATTCTTAATGGTGCCTTGAACATCAGAGCACTACAGTAGACTACATGTGACAAGCATCTTTCAACCAGAATTCAGATCAAACTGGTAAGTTGTTTTTAACATAACCAACCAATTATGAGACAAATTATGTGCATTTCTGTAGAACAGATTTAAAGCAAGTGATTGTAAAGTGAATCCTTTTTCTGAATTATGGTCAAGAATTAAACACCAACAATGTGGCATAGCTTAAGTCTTAAGATTTTTTGTGTTTGTTTTGTTACTTTTATCTCCTATAGTTTTGCACTATAACCATCTTAAAGCACTATCACAAGTAGAAGACTAAAAATGTACACGTTTCCCCTTATTTGTTGAAATAGTTTATGTAACTTTTATTTTCCCATATCAAGACAGGAGAGGCAAGTTTGATTTTTCAAATAAGAGGTAACATACACCAGTTTCCCAGCATTCATGAGGGATTTTAGAAAAAGTGGAATGCCAAAAGAGTCACAACAATGGCTTTGGGTGCACTCCCATAGTTAGAGATGTCTACTAATGTTAAGCACACAGAATCTATGCTCATTTGTAAAAGCAGTGGGCCTGTGTCCTCTTCATGAAATTAATGATTAGCTGAGTCTCAAAATACTGATGTTTTTTAAAAAATAAAAAAACAACCCACCAACATTTAGTCACATTTGCCTGAAAACACGGACAATTATTTTAAGATACTAAAGAAAAAAAATCTGTTTCTCCAGTGTGCGTATCTCCTAGTAATATGTGTTTTCATATCATAGTTTTAGATACATGCAAATATAAGGCTGGAATTCTGTTTTAAAAAGGCATACAGCTACATAGCTTTATTCACGCAGAAAGTCCGACTGAGTTGAATAAAACTAATTGTCTGAGCGCAATTACATCATCTAGGTCCCAATCCTACACCTACAACTAAGTGTTTTTAGGAATGAGGACTCAGCCATTTTCTTTCATCGGGATACAACTTTTTTTTTAAAATTAAAAAAAATAGAAAGCAACGTTTTAAAATCAGAAGTCTAGTATTTAAAACTGATTTTTACTCATTTTTAAGAATACATTTTAATTGAACTGAATTTTTAATAAATAAATAAATCCAAGAAGCAGTGTGACTCGACTAAGCTTATGCATGAACCTTCATATACATGGTTGCATGTAAGGCATCACAAATGATAACCAACATTTTTTGTCAACTTTAAAATACAAGGAAAATATTTTAAAAATAAATTAAAGGGTATTTTCTCTTCTAAGACCTAAATTCAAGCTCCTAGGCTTTTGTGTTCTATCTACTGCCATAACTAGGAAAAAACAGGTGAACACCCCTTAAGTATTTAATAAGGTCTATCACAGAACCAAAGGAAATGGGCTGTTCAAAGTTTGAACTCAGACCTCGTAAGGTAAGTGAAAAAATAAGGATTTTAATTCAAACTTCCAATATTTTATCTTCCTTTATTTCAGGGATGAGTAATTTCATTTTTGACTGAAAAGTAAAATATCACTAGCTATTATCATCACAGTAAAGTATGATAAGTGCATTTTGTATTTCCAGTAGTAAGCCTACAGAGTTTTGCACAGTTGCTATTCGTACCGGTTTATTAACACCTACAAGTTTTGGGCACTACTAGACATAGCAAATGTTGCAAGTTTTGCTAACAATTTTATTTATTTATTTATTTCATGGTATTTTATCCTGCATCCTCCTACACCACAGCAGTTACTTGGGAAAGCATTATTTCTAGCAGCGACATTTTTGTGGGATTAAATAGTTTTTTTGTTTTGTTGGGGTTTTCAAAAGAATTTTTCTTCAACTAAATTCAGCATTAAACACTTCAATGATGAATGGTGTAAGATACATCCAATTTATCACTGACTTCAATAGGTTATCTGATCTTCCATTTACTTGAATGAATATCTATCAGTAGGTGCTGACAATATCTGTGCATATGTTATCAGCAAAGTCAGTTAAATGATGAGCCTGAATGGTCAGTCAATTTGTTTCAATTTAGAATTTGCAACAAAAGGGGGGGGGGGTTTTCACAAAAAGTAATCACTGGAAAGACACAGAATTTAAAACTTATCTGCATGCCAATTCTAAGCCGTCAGCTAGATTTAACTAGCAAATTATGTAAACTGATGCAAATGTTATGTCAATTCAAAGACTAAGTCAACATTTTTTTTAAAACTCTCCAGAAGTTTCAATCCTTCGATCTTTTACTAATTTAGCTTCTCTCTATTTTAAACTAAATTGCCCAAAATAAAGAATACCTCTTTCAAGTTACTAGACTTTTAAATTGTATTCCTGGTTCTTACTTATAAATTGATTTTATTTGAAGTACAGTAGATTTAACTACTAATGTACAATTCAGCTAGATTTGGAATTTAAAGCAATAAAGTACTGCTTATATATCTACAGTTCATGTATTCAACTTGTTATCAGTCTTCCTCACAGATGTGCCCCAAATAATTATATTAAGGGCCAAATACTGTAGTCTCAAAGTGCAGAAAATTAGAGGCAGTTTCATAGATTTTGTTATGTTAGAACTCCAATTCTGCACTGAGCAGTGCACCGACATCTGTTGTAAGGTCAGCGTCATTGTTAATTTTTAAAATATGATTTCATCAATGTTGAGTAGAGTTGAAACGAGTATCCACAGAAATGGATATGTCGGTTAAATTTCTAGTACCCAAATTGTCTCAAAAATATTCCAGCCTGATTTGGGTATCAGATGTCTCAGAACGTCGACTTCTGGTCCCGATTTTTTTGTTTTCCATCCCGATTTACTGATCCATAACCAGAAAATGAGTACCAGGAATTATCTATTTTTTCACGTATCCGATCAGTGATCGGGCAGCCAGTCAAGTACCCAAAATGATACTTAAAAATGTAGGTATTACCTGTGGACAGCAAATGAGCTATCTGTTCAAGAGACAACAGAGTATTACAGCAGAGTAGACGGGAAAATCTGGACAACTATAAAACTATACTTTGGAGGGCAGAATGGAATATGTGGTACATCGCTAACTTTCATTTCTTGCACGTTCGTCTCATTTGATTTCACTGTTTAAGGGCTTGTCTACATTCAGAGCTAGTTTAATCCCTCTTAAAGCAGTATTAGGTTTCATTTGTTTGCACACAGTTTTTATGCTATCTTATCTC
The DNA here is from genome assembly GCA_003113815.1 of Sphenodon punctatus. Taxonomy (NCBI): domain Eukaryota; kingdom Metazoa; phylum Chordata; class Lepidosauria; order Sphenodontia; family Sphenodontidae; genus Sphenodon; species Sphenodon punctatus. Next base: position 936,115 of record QEPC01000281.1, on the reverse strand, counting down.
TTCCCTTAAACCAATTCAGTAAGATCTGTTTTATATTCAACTTTAGCCTAAACTGGTATAACTTCAACTTGTTTGCTGTGTGCAGATGCTGCAATTCTCTCATCAGGGGAATACTGCCCTGACTGCACATGAATATGCCCATCCACCAGCTACTGTATCTAGTACAATGGGCAGAAGTATGGGTAGAAAGTGATCTCTGCAGAGTAGCACAAGTGTTATATGCAGGGCTATAAAACTATATAAATAATTCACTAGTCAGGAATAACACTGTACTTGCCAAGATGGAACTTGCAATAGGGAAGGTGGCCCAAGACTGTAAAAATGCACTTGCCAGCATAGAAAGTATACTCGCCAAAGGCAATCAGACGAGTGGATGTTTACAGCCCTGGCTACGTGTCAATCAGACGAGTGGATGTTTACAGCCCTGGCTACGTGTGGACACAGGAAGGCGAGTTCCTTGGTCTAGCCTAGCATCAAACTACATAAGCTGCAGTGCAGAAAACCTTTACAATTTAGAACTCTCAGAACTTATGTTCCCCTTTTCTAGAAGAGTTCTGTCTATTATGAAGATATACATTTATAGTCGAATGCAAAAAGTCTCTATCCAAGTATTCAGCTATTTGCATGATATGGTACTGAAGATTTTTGCTTATATACCAAGTGCGTTTGAGCAAAAACTCCAAATCAGCGTCCTCTCATGTTGCCCAGCTGGCAACATTCATGTCTTTCCCAAAATACAGTAAGAAGTGAATTAGAGATTTTTTTTCCTCTATTTTTTTTTTTTTTAAAAACGAGTGACTGGTTCAATGTCTCTCTTTTCCAATGGCCCAATTATCATTCCCCAGTTACAGCTCAGTAAATTATGTAATGATGTCTTTTTCATAAGAGTAGATGCATTTGAGTTAACTGCCTCCGAATATTGATTTTCTATAACTAAAATTATCTCTGCAAGCAGAGGAGTTAAATAATTTGAAAATCTATGTTCTAATTTTGGTTAGTGACAACAGTATGTTTCACACATTATTATTATTATTATAAACATTTATATAGCACCAGCCATGTACCTGGTGCTGTACAGAACATAATTGTTACTTTTCTTTTTAAAAGTATCAATTATTTTCCTAAAAAAAAAAAAAAGCCATGTATTAGAACACTACAGCTTCTGTGCTAGAAAATGTAGCTTCCACTTACCTACAAGCTGTTCTCAACAACTTATAACACCTAACTAGTCACCTAAAATAGATTTTGATCTTTTAAAAACTATAAATGTATAAGTATGGGAAGTTGTGTAGATGTTTAGCTCGTGGTCTTAGCCTTCAAATATTAACAAATATATTTCTCCATGGGCCACAAAGCAGGAAATCAAGTTTCCTTCCTTGTTGACTGAAATACTTGCTTTAGCAAGAAAACACCACCACCCAGAGTGCAATTCTACAGCAGAATCATCAGGTACTAGTGAGTGAACAAGATGCTGCTTCAACATTATGATTAGCAGAAATGCAGGTCTCTTCTACCAGTTCCCATGTAGAGGTCTTGATATATCCTAAACAAAAACCTATGAAGCAGAGACTGAAAAAATTGTGTTTAACCGCAACAGATAAATACTACCCCTTGCCTCCTAAAATCCCCTTCCCCCTCCAAACCTTTGCATGCATCCCTGGTGGTGATAATTTAACAGAGAGCTAGGTTGGATGAGGGCGTGGAGGAATATTTAACAAGGGAATGAAAGGCGCGATGGAAGAGGCAAAAAAAGATGCAAGGGCAGGGGAGAAGCACTAACCAGCATGGCCTAGGAAGCCAGCAGATTTCACTCCCTTCTCAGCATCTCCCTTCCCTTCCACAGCAAGATGCCAGCTAGCAAGTCACCCCCACCCATCTAGAAACTATGGGCAGCAGCCCCTTCCTCCCTCTTTCAGCGAAGAAACCTTCCCCTCCCACCTATAGGCAGGCCTACCCGCTACCCGAGTCCTCCCCCCCTCCCCTCCGGACAAGGAGAAATTGGCCTCTCCACCCACCAGCCCCCGCGTCCTTCCCTCCCCCCGCACCCCATGCACTCGGGGCGGCCCCTCCTGAGGGCGCGGGCTCCCCGGGGACACGCACCTCGCTGTTGAAAGTTTTCACAGCCTCCATGTTGTGGCGGGCGGGCAGGCGGGGGCCGGGCTGGTCTGTGCGCTGATGGCGGCGGCTGGGCCGGAGCTGGTCTCGGTCTTTCAGGAGTGGCCGGGCCGCCTCGCCATGGCGGACACAGGGATGGGGAGAGCGCTCGGGCGTTTCCGTCTTTTCCTCGGTGCGCTCGGGCGCCGCACCCCGCTTCCCGCCCTGGCGCCGGGCTCCCCCCCGCTCGGCTGCCGAGACAGAAACAACACGCAGCAGCTGCGGCGCGGGAACCAATATGGCGGACACCCCCGGGCTCCTAGCAGCGCAGCTCCGAGAGGAGCCGAGAGCAGCGGAGATGGCGGAGGCTAGAGCGCCCCCTGGCGACCAAAGCTGCGCCATCCAACTGGCTGAGGGAATCATAGAGGTGACAGCTAGAGCGTCACCCCGCAGCTCCGGGCTTGGGGACTTGCGCCTCCTGCAGTGGAGGTATCGGATATTGCAACCAAGAGGAAGATTTCAGTTCAACCCAAGGCTACTTTATTGCAGTGGTTCTAAAACCTGTTGCCTGTCCTCTTAACATTTGCATATATGGCAACCCTACCCATGAAACATATACTCCTAGACTGCAACAAAGGCATGTGCAGTATATTTGATATCAGTTGGCACTGTGCCCCTCTCTACAGGTACAATTTAAACAGTGGTGGCTGGTGGGCTTTTAGGGACAGTGGGTGGGACCAAACACTAACATTTCACACTCATATGATCAATGGGATAGAACACACAATGAATAAAAAAACTTGTAAAATGAAAAACTACACAAAAGTGGTGCCATGCAATAGTGAGCAAAATGCAAAGCTCTGTGTAAAATAATCAAAAAGGGAAAACCAGCATTTGCTCCTGTAGATCAGGTACTAGAAAAATATATTAGCAGCTCAAGGCTTCAAGTCTGGTTTAAATAAGAGGGCATATTATGTATGCATGATTTGTTTCAGTTTTTAAAATAGCTATTTGAGAAAGAAAAATCCACTCAAGAGAAACCCTGGCACACAGGGAGACCCCTTACATGTGCCCTGACTGGGAAATGCTACAGGGTGAGCTCAGCCCTCAGTACACACCAGAGAATTCACCCTAGCAGGCAAAGGTCCTATAAATGCCTAACAGTGGGGAAAACTTTAGTGTGAATTCAGTCTTAGAATGCATGAAGGAACCCAAACAGTTCCCTCATTCCCACCCTCACCTCAAAGTAATACATGGCTTAGCTTAATAAGTTGGGTTTTCCAGTCCCCAAGTGGGGAGTGGGGGAGAGGCCCCTGTCTGATCTTATCTTACTGAATGCAGCCATTCATGATTTGTGGCTGCTGCTCCCTGGTGGAAATCAATATTGTTATTTCTTGCCTCTCTGTTTATGGATATGTGCCTCCTTGCTCAGAGTTTGTGTGGGACAATGGACAAAGAAATGCATTGCATGGCTTAAATTGGGGTTTTCCAGCTCTCCAGACTCAGGTGAGGAGAGTACAGGCCCCTGTCTGATCTTACCTTGCTGCATGCCATGCATGGTGCATCCTGACTGTTTCTGTGTCTGCTGCTCCCTGCTGGAAATTAATGTTATTGTTATTTTTTGCCTCTGCTTGTGGTTGTGTGCCTCTTTGCCCAGGGTTTGTGTGGGACAAAGAAATGCATCATGGCTTAAATAGGGTTTACCAGTCCACAGGCTGCCCCCGCCCCCTGGCAATCTTATCTTGCTAGTTGCTGCTGTCTCTGATCCTTCCAGATGTAGAACTGCATAGATTTGCATTTAAATGATACGGTGGGAGAAAAATCCTCCCACCGCTGTGCTGTGCGGTTCTAATCCATCTTCTACCACCTCTGGACAAACCGGAGATTCCACGGTGCTGGTCAGCCCCATTTGGGCTTCTTCATCACGAACAGGAGTGCTAAAAATAACCTTGGCCACAGGTCCGCTCTCAACATCCTCGTCCTCTGAACTTGAAATGTACCGTTTTCTGTCTAACCGTCTCAGTACACCAGGCGGGCTAGTAAACTCCATAGGCCACACAGGAGTGGTATCAGCAAGAAAATCCATTTCAGTTTTCCATGTAAGTTGAAGCAAAGGGCTCTCTGTTCTGTAGAGTGCTCAGAGAATGGCATTCCTTCTCAGAAAATGGCCCCTCTTTCATACCCATAGGGCAGGTCTATGGGGCTGAAAACCTTTCTGAATGGTTGGGGGTGGCGGGGCTGAGTGGTTTGAGCCCCCACATGACCCCCTTTCTGTAAGTCATCCTACCCCAGGAAGCGACAACCCATTAGTTTGACAACTCTTTAGCGTGTGGGTCTAGGCTGATGAAACCCTTTCCTGTTGGTTCAGGTGTGTGGGAGAAGATGTTTGAGAGGTCACCCTGACCTGGAAGCAATATGACCCACGTGGGGGGACATATCCTCGACCTGATCTTCGGTTCTGGCCTTGAGGCGGGGGGTCCGGTTGTGGGGGAGGTTACAGCGGTGCCCTTGTCGTGGACGGACCATTATCTCCTTCAGGCC
>QEPC01000281.1:919812-931380 GCA_003113815.1 Sphenodon punctatus | reverse complement strand
TGTATTTTAGTCCTGTTTTAATGTTTTATAATATTTATGATAATTTTAATTGATTTTATTGTATTTTAATGTTCTGGAAGCCGCCCCGAGCTGCATGGCAGGAGGGGCGGGGTAAAAACTATGAAATAAATAAATAAATAAATAAATAAATATCCCACTTCCACGTCAGTTCTGACCTCAGGTGGGGCTTTCTGGGCACGTCATATTCCTTTCTGGACAAGTCACTTTCCTTTACTGTTATATCACGTCCCTTTCCAGCTACGGCACATCTGTTTCTGGTCACATGGGTATGATGGCACAAATATGCAAATTAAGCAGCATCCACCTCATTAATATTAATGAGTACCTCATTAGTATTTGAGGTGTCCCCTTATACTACTCACCCCCATCCCAGTTACACAGGATGCTCCCCAGTGTGGATGATGGGTTTCCATGCAGGGAAGCATCTTGTGTAAAAAGGGCCTTAGTGAAAGTGATGCCACACTGCCAAATCCCCAATATCTCCTCCCATGTTTTACAGAGCAGAGGCAGCAAACATGGCTACTTGACAATGAATTCTGTGGATTCACTTCTTGCAAAGCCATTCTGTATTCTGAGTTATGACGAGAAAGTGCAGGTTGAGCAACTGGGACCTGATCAACCTGGACTGTAGATAGCACAAGCTGCACACGAGAAGCAGAAAGGCTCTACAAGCAGGTTCAGCACTTCCTGGTACTAGAAGATGTGGCGGCTGTGTGGCAGTGTTTTGTTTTCCTTGCTTACTGATTGGTGGTGAAGCAGCATGGACAAAGACTGGAGGACACGATCTAAAGCACCTGTCTGAGAAGGCAAAGACACATGACACTTGTATAAGCCACCTTGACAACTGCATAAACCTGTCAATACCCGGCTGAAGAAGTAGGGGAAGAGCCAGCCAGGCCCAGTGAGAGGGAGAAGAGTAGGTTGCTCTGGAGCCTCTTGCTGGGGAGGGCTGTGAAAGACAGGCTAGGGCCTGGGGAGCCAACTGTAGAGACATAGACCTGGAAGACAGACTGAGTGTAGCAGTGTGTGGATGCCAAGTCAGTGTGGTATCTGAGAGGTTGGGATAAAGAACCCTTGAGGAACAACGTTCAAAGTAGCATACAGGTCCAATAAAAACTGGATCTTTTGGACCTACCCTTATGCTAAAAGTAAGTAGCTGAAATAATGAAGGGATAGAAACAAGCATGAATATGCAAATTTTGCAGTGGTAACAAAGATGAACTCAGATATTTGTTTGTGGAAAAAATATGTGAATTATCTTATATGAAATCTTGGTTGTGACAGGGTCACAGGGGTTTGATGTGCTCCTCCCCAGAGTAGGAGGCTGCTGGCAAAGCAACAGGCTACTGGCCCTTTAAGACTGCAAGTTGAACCCAGCCAGGTCAACTGATTGGCACACCTGAGAAGGCTGTAGGGGAAAAAAGCCAGAAGCTCAGAGGGGAAGTGAGAAAGCTGGGGGGAAATGACTGAGACATCTGGCTGCAGAAGAAGCCTAGAGCAGAAGGCTGTCTCCTTATCCAGAGTTGGAGAACTGTGAAATATAACTTGGATCCAGACTGGTAACCAGGGAGCAGGATGGTACCAGGTGGGATCCAAGTCCAGCCTTATCTTTAGGGTTTCACAGACAGGGCTGAGATTTTTTTATACAGGGGACCCAGTTATTGGGAGAATGCCCATTAACTGGATGGTTGGGGACTGGCTAGCAGGGGAGGGTTTGGAGGCCAGCGTAAACCAAACACCCATGTGAAGCTGCTCAGGGTGAAGATGGCTAATTTGTAGCAGCTAGCCTTGCAAATTCCTCACAGCCAAAGCAAAGGGCCAGCCTCGAGGAGGACTGCACCCAGTTACATTGATCATTTCAGCTCTAAAAGAATTCCAACACCTCCCTTCTTTCCTTTTCCAAGAATAAAGCTAATTTGTCTAAAGCTGCCTAACAAGCAACAACTATGTACTTGTCTCTTTATATTCCAGGGTGCTAATACCTAATGGCATAATTAGTTTGCAATGACTCCTGCTGCATCATGTCTTATGGTGAACCTGTACAGCAGTTTCTGATCAAATATTTGCTGTAGTCTTCTTGTCTGGCATAAGTGCAGGTAGGTTTTTAATAACCTCTGAGGCTTTTGATGCAAATCCGGTATTGCCTTGAATAATATGATACTGTCACCACCAGACCTTACTTGAGGAGATTTAGAGCCAGTTTCTGTTCTCGAACTCTGAGTAGTTTAAAGAAGTGACAAAATACTCCAGAATTAGAATCTGTAACACCATTTCAGTTTTGATATTATTTATGCTGCTAAGAGTGAAAGCTTCTGGCTGTCTAGTGGCAGTGTTGGCCCATTATGCCAGTGCCATTCACTTCAATGGGACTTCTCCAAACAGTTGGATGATCATGGCATATATGTAAAATATTAGCTTGGTGAATATGCTTTTACCAGATAAATGATCAATATTTCAAATTAATGGCTCCCACAAATAACTATGTTGGTATATGAAAATTAGTTGTGCTTGCATTTGTAGAAAGGAAAAAGATAATGGTGGTGTTAGGATGCTTTTGTGTTCTAAAAAACAAAATGGGACCATCCACACTTGTAAATTAAGCTTGCATATAGGTTTCTTTTATACATGCTGACTTTCAAATTCACATCACTGTAAATGTTTGTGCAACAAATGGGTTTTGTCTAATTTAGTTAATTTGCACATTTAATAAAGTTGAAATTAGATTTCTGTTCAGCTAGCCTGTAGTTCATGAGGATAAAACTGAACAAATCAAAGTAAGTCTGACTTCATGTAATTAACTTACCTGGGTTGTTTGACAAAAAGTCAAAGTAGATGCTTTGTTCTTACTGCTTCATATTTTTATTTTTATTTTTATTTAAGAGACACTAGCCAACTAGGGTTCTTTTAGGTTGCACAGTTTTCAGACCAAAAGGCACTGGTAATTCACCACATGGGAATTAGTAGTGTCTGAACACTTCAAAAACTTGGAGAATCCCAGGGAATCCTGTGAGATTTTCTGGATATCCAGGGCGTGAGGATATCCTGGGGTAGAACATTCAGTCATCACAAATTACCCAGTGTTGAATTGCCACATGGTGTACTCCACTGGTTTTACCACTGGAAAAGATATCTGGAAAAGGCTTGAGATACTTGTCTATCTTATGCTTAATATCTGCTGATAATCCTGAAATGGATTGTAACTGGGACAGTTTTAAAACAATACATTTAGAATGTTCTAGGGGTTTTAATGTAATTATGAGGGTGATTGTCTAGACAGTTGGAACTTAAAAATTTGAAAAAGGTGTTTTACAAAAACATTCTAAAACCCAGAAGCATCAACATTTTTTATCAGAACATTCTAAACCAAGAGCATTATACAAGTGTCCTCTTAACTGTCTGAACAGGCAGAATATTCTATCGCTACAGGTATTTATACAGGTGGCTTAACTGTCCCTCCTCTGTTCACTGTCTCTATGCATCGCGATGCAAAGTAGCATCTACATTTTCCCATTGTTCTTTGTTTGTCATGTCCACTTTTCAAACCTATGACAAAATTAAATTTCCACAAGTCCCACTGCATACATGCAGTCTTCCAGTCAGATGATAGAACGCTAATCCTTTAGCTAACCAGGAATGGAATACCCTAACAGAATGTCAAAACTGAGATCATTTAGTCACAGAAACCAGATTATGACCATAACGTCATTCTGACAAGTCGGGTAAGAACAAATTCAGAACGGTATAGTGTGGTCACAAATGTGGTGCAAATTTCAAATCTGAATGTAGGTTGGCAAAGTTGTGAAACTCAAATATTTGATTTGCTTCCACTATCTATTTCAGCCCTACATCTCCAACACAGGGCATGATTTAAAGGCCTCTGAAGTCTATGGAAAGGCTTACACATTTCAGTGGTCTTTTGAAGAGTGTTTCTCCTAATGAAGGAGGAATGCTCAGGAAGCTGTGCTACTAGACTCAGGTGGTCAGGAAGAATAGAGAGGATTCCATTTATTGAGTCTGAAGTGAAGAATGAGATGGAGACCTTTTTAAAATGTGGCCTATACAGTAGATTTTTTAAATAAATTGCTTTAAATAGCTGCACTCTAGAACAATGCCAAACCTTTTCTAAGAAAAGGTTATCTTGAAAAGCATCTGAATGCCAAAGGTTATATCTTGGATTGGCATGGCTTAATGGTATCCAGATAGGAAGTGACTCATGATGCAGGGAAATAATTCGGTACTAAAACTTGGGGCTGGATTTTCAATGCAGCTGGACATTCATTCTAATGGGAGCTGCTGGGTTCTCAGCAGGTTTGAAAATTTTATCTGAATTTTACTGCCTAATTGGGAGAGAAACTCTTTTGAGAAATCTGCCTTTGAATTTCGATGCTCAGTGCTTTCATTAGCCTGGTTTTAATACACTATAAATGAACAGTGAACATAGTAGCATATTTAATAGTAATTTAACTTTGTCTCAGTTGCATGTTAAAGACTTTTTTCTAGTCACATGATGTATTCACGGAAGTTTATGACTTGTATATATCTGAAAATTTTATTCCTAATGTGAGCTCACTCTAGGTAAAATGAGAATCCTACTACTTTGGGAATTTTGTCTAACTTAAGAGTTCTCATTTACAAACTTCCACTTCACTGCTTATCCTCTTCTAACCTGGATGGGGGGAAATAGGGTAGGATCATGAGAGTTGCATTCCCCCCCCCCCCCCTTTTCAGGCTACTCAAAATTCTTATCAACGATATCGCCTTCCTTATCTTGATGTTTGGGGTGAATGGTCACGCATGTCCTCAATCTTTCTCCACTGGCTTCCAGTGCATCTTCACAATGACATCGGAGCCCTGCTACTAGAGAAGAGGAGATGCTCAGCTAGAAGAGCACCAGAGCATGAAACTGGGAACGTATGAGGGGGAGTGGGGACAAGCAAGTACTGGGCTGTGGGGAAAACGCTGGAGGTTTTGACTATCACCATGCCACTAGGCACCTGAGGTCCAGGATGAAGGGGTAATTGGGGTGACATCAGTTAGCCCACGTGAGGCAACAATTAATACCAGCATTGACATATAAAGAGCAGACGTCTGTTGGTATTAATTGTTGCCTCACCTGGGTTAACTGATGTCACCCCAATTACCTGGGAGGCAACAGGAGGGGGAGAGAGTGCTACTTAGAACCCGCTGCAGGTGGGAACTCCATAGGTCAACACAGGGCAGGCTGTGAGGAATCTGGGGGAGATTCAGATCTTTGGGTGTGGTCCTAGGTAGCAAGAGCTGGTGTCTCCTGTTGTGGGAGCTGAACTGGGCACCCTGCTTCATAGGCCCTGCTGGTAGTTGGTCATGTCATGTGAAGGAGGGACTGGTGGTCCAGGTGGGTCTTAGCTGGGTGTAAGGTGGCTGGAGAACTAACTCTTGAGGTGAGGAGCCTTAGGAAGTTAGAGCTAGGTCTGCTAGGGAAGGGGCAGGAATAAGATAAGGTGAAGTATATGGGAATAGGGAGATGTCCCAATATAGGAATCTGCTCTTGGGGTAGAGCCTGAATGCAAAAGCCCTTTGGGAAGGGGCAAAGGAATTAGCAGTATGGCCACAGCAGAAGCCTGTGATCTCAGGAGCCCAGTGAGAAGGGGACAGAGTGGAGTCATGGGAGATGTCAGACGGGGAGCTTGGTATCTAGGAAAGGGCATGCCAGCATGGCCAGGGAACCAAAGGGTGCGGAAGAACCACAGTGGCAGACCTGGTGGGGTGAAGTCATGAAAGGAGGCCAACGACCCTAGGGCAAAAAAAGCCCCAAATTTGATGGGCCATCCCCCTACAGAAGCAGGACAAACAGGATAATATCTGCCAAGTCAAGTTCTTGGAGACTGTTAAACAACAGCAGTGAGTCTGAGGTCCTACATGTAGTTGGGCACCCAACCACATGGGTCCTACATGTAGTTGGTCATGTCATGTGAAGGAGGGACTGTGAGTGCTTATATGGCTATCTTTGATGTCATTAATTCTTACAGTACTGAAAGGGGAGATATGTCAAGATCAGTATGGAACTGAAACAAATTTTGAGTCTCAAATAAGTGACATCCAACAAGAAAACAAAGGAAGCTTTCCTTAGGGAACGGTATTGCAAGCTTGCAGCTCAGTGTAGCCCTAGAGGTTACTTTCAGAGTTTGCTGCTTGCATAGATCACATTGCCAGCAATGGTGATCGCTGGAGGGATCAGTTACAATAAATAGAATTTTCAAGTAATTTGGCAAACCTAAAGGCCAGGCAGTCAAATCAAGGCTTCTTTTGAACTGTATAGATCTATGGAATCCTATTGTAGCTCCATCACAGCTCCTTGGTTCCAGAGCAGTACTGTTCTGTGTGAAATCTAGTTCAGTCAATCACCCTTGTAAATGTTCATAAAAGCTTCAATCACCTGTCTCTGACATTCTGACCAGGTCAAAGATTTGCCTGATTTACATTTGCATCCCTCTCCCAACGTTCTAATGATAGGGCTCATTCACATGTGCAGGAAACTAAGTCATGCCAGACTAATCTCCTTTTTAAATTTTTACCAGTTTAGCAAATCATGGGAACACCATGGACATAATATATCTTGATTTCAGCAAAGCATTTGACATACTTCCCCATGATATTCTTGTTGACAAGCTGGTAAACTGTTGGCTAGATGATACTACCGTTAGGTGGATTTACAGCTGGCTGAAGAACCAGACTCAAAGACTACTCATGAATGGTTCCTCATCAATCCGGATTGAGCAGGTTGCTGCAGGAGGGTTCTTTCCACATCATGAGAAAAAATAGTTGCACTCTAGTCTGCGCTGGTCAGACCTCATCTGGAGTACTGTGTCCAGTTGTGGGCACCACATTTTAAGAAGGACACTGACAAATTGGAACGGGTTCAGAGGAGGGCAACAAAGCTGGTCAGGGGTCTGGAAACCAAGTTTTATTAGAAAAAGTTGAAGGAACTGGGTATTTGTAGCCTAGAGAAGACTAAGGGGAGAAATGATAGCCGTCTTCACTACCTGAAGGGCTGTCACAACCCAGAAGATGGCAAAGACTTGGTCTCTGTTGCCCCTGAGGGAAAGACTAAAAATAATGGGCTCAAATTACAAGAAAGCAGATTTCAGTTAAACATTAACGAGAACTTCCTAATGATAAGGGCTGTTTGACAATGGAACAAATTGCCTAGGGAGGTGGTGGGCTGTCCTTTGCTGGAAGTTTTCAAATAGAGAAATGAGGGTTCTGTCTTGGACTGAACAGCCATCGGTTGGGGATGCTGTAGCTGTGGATTTCTTGTGTTAAACAGGGGGTTGGACTAGACCTCTGAGGTCCCTTCCAACTCTGATCCTACCTTGTATCAGGTTTTTTTTGTTTTTTTTCCCAGAAGCATGTCCTTGTTGCCCTAGGTTTTTATTAATGCTTTGGTCTTTTTGTTCCACCACTATGGTGTACTGGGAGATGTTCTATCTCCCTGCATGGCTAGGTCACCGGCGTTCTGTGCTCTCAGTGACCCTGACCCATCCCCGTAAGGTGGAGGGCTGCTGCATTCTGCAGCCTCCAGACTGTCACCTTGGGTAGCCTCACGTAGAGGCAGTAATCAAGTCTCGAGGTGATGAAGGTTCTGCCCTCCAAACATAGGGCAGAAGGGGCTCCGTGTGCTTGTGAGGAACCTGTTATTTTGCCAGTTCCAGCAAGCAGATGGAACAAGAGGTAAAGCAAAGCATTGCATGGGCATTTTAAATTCCACAGGAGAGTGGGAGGAACTTTCTGAGGGAATTCAAGGAGACTAATAGAAAAGGAAGGAATGCAAGGAGATGAATAGAAAAAATTGGGAAAGGGCACTTCCATACCCTTTCCCTCCCACATAGCCCCTCATTGCAAACATCCAAGCTTATTGCTTACCCTGACCTCGAGTTCCTTGTCTCATCCCACTTTATTTATTTATTTTAAAATTTTAATATCCCACCCCTCCTGCCAATGCAGCTCAGGGTGGCGTACAACACAGACAACAATATAAAATATACATAAAATTCAATAAAACAGTTCATCATACCACTCCCAAAACACCACCACCCATCTCCCTCACCAAACGCCTGGCAGAACAACCAGGTTTTACATTGACACTTGAAGGAGGGAAGGTCCTGAGCCAAACGAACCTACACCGGGAGGGAGTTCCACATCCGAGGTGCAGTGACCGAGAACGCCCTCTTCAATGTGGCCCCCCGTTGAACCCAGGGAACCTTCAAAAGGGTGGCCCCCGGCTGACCACAACGGCCATTCCAGAACCCAGAGAGTGAGGTGGTTCCGCAGGTAGGTGGGGCCCAGAGTGTAGGGCTTTATAGGTCAGCACCAACACCTTGAGTCGGGCCCAGAAGACTAGACAGCCAGTGCAGAGAACGGAGCACCAGTGTTATATGCTCTCTGCGACCCATCCCCGTAAGGAGGAGGGTCGCTGCATTCTGCACCAGCTGTAGCCCCCGGACTGTCACCTTGGGTAGCCCCACATAGAGTGCATTACAGTAATCAAACCTCAAGGTGATGAAGGCATGGATGATGGTGGCAGTCTTTATGCCAGCCTTTGGGTGTCTTTAGATGGACCCAGGACTGGTCACCCCTGGACCTGCTCCAGGGGTGGCCAGCCCCACATCCTTCATGTGCAGCCCTTTCTGCACCAGGTTTACACGGACCCAGCAGCTGCTGCAGTTCACCTGTGTGACACCTTCACACACACCATAGAGCTGTGGGAGGATCACCTGATGGTCTAGGCTGCCACTTGCAGCTCTATGGCATTGCCCGGGGAATACCCCTGTTAGGAGCAGAGCTGCAGGAGCTGTCCACTGAGCAGACTGACCGCAGCTCTGCCTCCAGCCGTTGCCCCAGGTTTGGTCAGCCTGCTTTGCTCCAGGATGTTCTGGAGCACTGCAAGCCTCTGCTTCACCTGCATGTCTGGTAGTCTGCCTTTGGATGGATAGGCCACCCACATAGGAGGCGGAGTAGAGCTGTGGCTGCCATCCCTCTAAAAGAACCCTTTGTCCCCATATGGACTCTCACAGGCCCTATCCCTGTTCTGATCATTAGCCAAGGAGCTACCATGGCTGTTGTATCCCCCCCACACCATACTCCCCCAAAACTGCTCCTCACCCCTTCACACACCAGGGGGCTTTCAGGTTTCACAACTTAGTGGAGAAAAGTGCGGCAAACACCCTATGTTGATTTTCCACAGCGCAGTTTGGAGGTCTGTTCTCTTCTACAACATAGTAACCCTGTGGTTATTTGCAGAACCTGGGGTGCTTTCCACAGCGTTTTATAGTCTAAAGAGGCTGATGTCTGAAAGTGCCCCTAGTATGGAGGAAGGGGCAGAGGAGGAGATGTCTTCTCCTTGCCCCCACCCTCCAACCACAACACAGCAGCTGCTCTTGCTATTTCCACTGCCTCCTGTCTTCCAAGGGATCACATACTACAGTTCGGGAAATGAGTTGTAGAGGACTTCTCTTTACTAAAGATAGGAAACTCTGCCATCCTATCAGAGACTACACTAGAGCACAGAGAACATGTTCTAAGATCTGTAACGATACAGGATGGTGTCACTATTCTTCACACACTTCTTCATGAATAGTTTCATTGCTTCATACAGAAAAGAACCTAATGTCAAGGATAAAAGTTATTTTCCTCCACCATATCCTACATCTCAACCGAAAACATGCTTGGAGAAGATCCAAGTAGTGGTGGACATAGGTAGGCTCAAATTTGAAGGCGTTTTAAGTGAAGCATGCCAGCAAAGGTGCTTATTAACAGTTAACTCCAAAAATCTAATTCTACCTTGAATAGAATGATAGAGGAAGAATGACAAATCAGGGGGAAACAACTCTTTTGGGCATTAATACAGTAATATGAGAAAGAAGAAACAATAATACAGACTGTGGGGTGGGGAAGAGGTCACTTATTTATTTAAATTTCTATCCTGCCTATCAGGAATGAGTTCAGAATGGGTTACAACAGGATAAAACACAGATAAATATCTAAAACAGCCCATTTAAAAACCAAAGCCCTATTCCTGTTTCCAAATGCTTGGCCAAACAAAAGTCTTACTTTGCCTCTGGAAAATGCTCAGGCTCGGGCTTTGATAAAACCTCCTCAGGGAAAGAAACTCCACAACTTTGAAACCATTGCATAACAAAAGCTCAGGCTGCTTGCTTTATTGCATAACTCAAAGCCTTTAGGCGTCTGATGCACACACCCTGTGGCATAACTTGGAATATATATATACCCAACCCTCTACACTAAACATACTCCTGCCTTGCAGTGCTTAGTTATATTTGCTGTACCAGAGCACACTGAACTACTTCATTGCCTGAACTCCATTCCATATATGTGAAGAAGACCAGATCCTAGAAGAAAACTTTCCTGGACATCCTCTTCTGGCATTCAAACATCCGCACCCCCCAACATCCAGGGGTGACTGGTGGGTTTGGAGGCTGGTGGGGCAGTGGGCGGGTTCAACCTCTTTGCTGACGTAGGGGAGGAACCTAGTCTAGGGGCAGAGCCAGGGCATAACCCAACAGCAAGGAGTTCCCAGGGTTAACGTTGGATGGACATTAGATTACTTAATGCTGGGAATGCTGCTATGTGAAGCACTGCCACCGGGGAATAGAGAACCCTCTTACTGGGGTTCAATCCACTCTCCTCTCTTTTCCCACCGGGTCCAAATTAACCATAGTAGGTTAAAAAAATAGATCACATTGCCATCGCCTACCTTTATCCTGAGCCCTCGAATCCCAATTTTCATGGCATGCTTGGTCACCTGCAGTCTTCTCAAGGGGTAGGCTTTGGGACAAGCCTTCCTTCTGGCTTGGAGAACTTAGGAGGACTGAGTTAGCTCCCTGTTCTGCAACAAACCGAATCAGAAGAGAATGAAAGGGAAGAGAAGGACAGTATAGAGGAGAAGTTAGGTTTGGTTTTGGAGCATGAGAAGAGGAAGGGGGAAGAGATGGGTTCAGTGGGGAACAGGGGGAAAGGGTTTCCTTGTTGTCTGCAGCCTTCTCTTCTGCCGTGCTCCTACCTACTTTCTCCTATGTTCACAAAGAGAGTGAGGCAAGGTGTGGAATTAAAAGTTTGGCCATTTGACCAGCATCCCTAATAGCTACACCACCAAATGCCTGTCCAAGCACACAAGCCGTTCTTAAAAAACAAAGTTTGGCCCCTTTCAGGGCTGCATGGCAAGCAAACCAGGCCCATTCAGACCAGCATCCCTAGTAGCTACACCACCAAACGCCTGTCCAAGCACACAGGGCCTTTTAAAAAAAAAAGTTTGGCCCCTTTCAGGGCTGCATTGCAAGCAAACCAGGCCCATCCAGACCAGCGTCCTGATATCTACCTACACTGTATCCATGGCAGTCAAATGCCTGTCCAAACAAACAGGTCATTTTGAAATGCACAACCATCATGTTCACAACTACATGCACAGAAAATGCTGCAAAGGCCAACAAGATTATGTGAAATCCTAAATGGCACACCATAAATGCTGCATAGAGTTTTACAAATGGAGAA
>QEPC01000281.1:899464-919712 GCA_003113815.1 Sphenodon punctatus | reverse complement strand
GCTGGGAGGGATGGAGTTGAGAGACTCGCTGGTGGGGTTGCGGTGCAGGGAGGAGGGATGGAGCAGAGATACTGGGAAAAGGGTGGCTGGCCACTGGGGAGCGGGATGGGGGGGGAGAGGAAAGGGTAGAGACTGGCAGGGAGACATTGAAAATGAGGTTACAGGTAAGGGGTGATGGGGCTGGCTGGGAGACACTGTTAAAAATGGGGACATTGTGCCCCAAATTTGCTGCTTGCATTACATCTCCATTTCAAAACTGGAAATGGAGCTGTGATGCAAGCAGTAACTTTCGGGAGACGGGATTGGTGTTACTTGCCCCCCAAAGCATGTGGGGCATTTATGGGGACTAGTGGAACTCCTTGGTGTTAATATTAAGGTTGCCATACCTCCCCTTGGGTCCGGAAGGCTTTTAAGGAGAAGTACATGGTGCTGGGCTGCCAATCAAGCAGCTTGTCTTGGCTGCTTTTTGATGGAGCTCCTTTGCTTCTATTCTAGACCCTCAACTGAGTAGACTGAGAAAGGGCTCGTTTGTTCAGACAGATATTGTCTGGTGGGGATACCTGTTTGTTTGGTCGGTCTCTTTAAACCATTTAAATAACTATTGGAATGGAGTGGGTATCTTTTCTCTTCCAGGGATCCTTGCTGCATTTATGGCGAGGAAGTGTTACATTTTTAATGTGAGACTAGTTGGATAGTCTATCCAACAAGTCACAAATAAAACATTTAAAAGACTCTCCCACCCCACAGTTGACCTCCCCCCACAATCCACCACTATGTCCCCAAGTGCCCACACTCACCCACTGTGGGCACTTGGGGACACACTCCCCTACCCCAAAGACTCCCCCATCCCACAGTTGACCCCCCAATCCACCACTATGTCCCCAAGTGGGAATTGCCACAACTTTATTTGCCCCAACTTTATTTACATTAGAAAAAGTTATTTAGATTAACAGTATTAACATTGGGAAAAGTTATTAAGATTAACAGTATTAACATTAAGTAAAGGTTCAATAATCACTTTATCGCAATATCAATGTGCAGCTTTTGTAACTGTAGTTCATGTTACAAAAGGAATACTAAGTTCATGGTATGCCTCTGGGTGCTGCCACTTTAAAAAGTAACAAAACTCTAGTAACACATGTCAATGCAAACACACAGCTTGGACACGCATTGCAAAGTTTGTGTCATGGTCCCGCATTCGGAGATCTCCAAATAGTACCCAGTTCATGCTCCCGTTCAAAATGAGCACAGAATGCTTCTCTCACTGCACCTCCCAAGCGTTTCACACATTGAGGAATTTCCCCAACTCGTGGAACTTCTATGCCATTTTCTGGAGCATCCATTACTTCACCCTCACCCCAATCCAGAGCAAGACAGTTAGTCTGTACTATGTTGTGCAAGATGCAGCAAGCCACAACGGCCTCAACTGCATTTTCAAGGTGCATGTCTACACATTTTAGCAACATTTGGAATTTCCCTTTTAACAAACCAAACCCTCTCCCAATCACGTTCCTACAATGATTGAAGCACACATTATAGCGGTCTGCAGCAGGCGATTCACCCTCATCATAAGGGCGCAAGAGCCAGGGCAACTGTGGGTATCAGCTGTACCTTTTGCTGAGCATCTGCAGCAAAAGGTTCAGGAAACCCGGCAAAACAGTGTACATGTCAAAAATGCCTTGAGGATCCAGCCAGCCAGAGCGCAGCAAACACTTCCCTTGACGTTTCTGGCGAAGACTTGCAGAAGACTAGCCGAAGATAAGGCATCCAGTTTCAATTTCCCCTATTAAGTAAAAAGAGAGAGAGAATGGGAACAGAACTGCATTATGTGAACCAGAAGGTACTGGAGTCAGATGATGAATGCTGCCCTTCTTCTCTTAGTTCCTCCCTAGCCCACGTATCCTACTGCCCCCTTAACCAATAGCCCCTCCCTAACTTCATTTATATCATGCTATGCCACCCCTG
This sequence comes from Sphenodon punctatus, assembly GCA_003113815.1. Lineage (NCBI taxonomy): Eukaryota > Metazoa > Chordata > Lepidosauria > Sphenodontia > Sphenodontidae > Sphenodon > Sphenodon punctatus. Next base: position 917,747 of record QEPC01000281.1, on the reverse strand, counting down.
CTGCACCCCCCCCTGGTGCAGCCCATTCCTCCCTCCCCACGTAATTCTAACCCCCATCTCCTCTGCCCATGTTGAACCCCATCACTGGTGCAGCCCATCCCTCCCATGTCTTCAGCTCCCATCTCTTCAGTCTCACGCTGTGCCACCCCTGCACACCACCCCTGTATGCATGCATGCATGTATACCACCCCTGCCATGTCCTCCCACCCCACCCCCATGTCCTCTGTCCCAGATTTCACATGCTATGCCACTGCTGCTGGCCCCCCAGTGCAGCCCATTCCTCACTCCCAGCGTAATTCCCACCCATGTATCTAGCCGCTATGTCCTCCCCGCCCCCATGGCCTCTGTCCCATGCTCAGTCCTCTTACCTTCCCCTTATCTTCCCCTCAGATCCCGCATGCTATGGCACCCTTGCTGGCCCCCCAGTGCAGCCCAAGCAGGGGGATCTGGGTACAGGCTGGGGGTGGGGAGAGGGAAGCAGGGGGATCTGGGTGCAGGCTTGTGAGAATGTGAGAAGTCACTCAAAGAAGAACAGAAGGTTCTTCAAGATGACTCTAAACATTCTCACTATGCCCCCCCCCCAGGGCAGGGCCCGGGCATAAATGTGCCCCAGCCCCCAGCGCCACAGTAGCTACACCCCTGGGAGTGGAGGAAATGGCTGGCCGTGGAGCCGACTACCTCCTCCAGGCATTTCCCCTGCCCCAATATTGCAAACCGTGAAGTCCCCACTTCTGCAAGGGGGAACTGCACTGTTGGGGGTGGGGGGAGAGAAATGGCCAAGCCAACTGCCTCCTCTAGGCAGCGCTTCCATCCCCCTCCTTGCTAGGAGGAGCAGGCTCCTGAGAGATTGGGGAGAAACCACGCTCCTTCACCTGAGCGGCAACCGCAAGAACCTCCCAGATGGGACCCATATCTTCTGGGGGGTGGGGGGCTGTCAGAAGACGGCTTCGCAGTGCCTTGGAAATGTGTCATGCGCATTTACAAGGCATGCGGGAGAAGCCACGCTTGCGCTCTTGTGAGCGCTCGTTTGCTACATGGGACCAACTTATCCACTGGGCAACATGGCAGCTTTCCTGGAGTGACACTGATGGGGTCTGTGTGGATTTTGGAGCTTCAAGGTATCAGGAAGGCTGACCCAAGGATAGTCCTATTGAGATTTCTCTGTGTCCAGCACACGTGCATTAGTATGTCTGTCTGTGTTCATGGCACGTGGTGGTATTTGGTTTAAAGGGGAAGGGAGGTGAAGCATGCAATGGCAAATAGCGAATCTTTGAGCTACCAATTTGTTTCTATTATTGGGGAAAGTGGCAAAATACCTGGGATCAGCCCTAGTGCTGCATTCAGAAATGATAAAATGCTGAATCAATGAATGGGCTGCTGAACCTTTCAATGTCTATCCAGATAATATATTTTATTACAGTGATAAAAACTGCATTATGGGGAATATAGTCCCTGTTTGAGAAACTGGTGAATAATAGTCTGCCTTCCAATTGCTGTGTATGTCTTTAGTACTCTGAAATACCAGGCAAAGCTGCTTATATAATACTAATACAGGGTAGCAGAAAAATGCTATGATAAGGATGACAGTGACATCTAGTGAACATTCTTGTAGTTGGCAGAAAGAGTTCCTATCTGCTGTTGTCCAACGGAGCTGCTAACTGCAACTTAGCCAATAGCCTCTCTCCCAACTCAAATGGTGCAGAATTGGGGCCTAGCACAGAGGAAAAAGACTGCTTAATGTTGGATTTCATCTCTTTTCCTAGGAGGGAAAGGGACTCCACTAAGAACATGATCATTGCACGCCTGATTTAGTGTTATACTGAAGCTGACTTTGGAGTTTATTGTATGTCTAATGTTGACTTCCAGTAACTTCATGGGAAGTTGCACATGTAGAGCAGTGGCGGCTGGTGGGTTTTAAGGTTGGTGGGGCAGTAAGGCCGGCAGAACCTTATGGCTGGCAGAGCTCTAGGGTGGGGCTTGTCCATTGTAGGCAGAGCCTCCAAAAATCCAGCAACTAAGAGTTATCAGCATTAATATCAGATGGACAGAACATTAGTTAACACTGGGAACTCCTTGCTGCTGAGTAAAACCCTGCCACTTGGAGACAGAGAGAACCCTTCTACTAGCATCTCATCCATTCAGTGGATGGGACTCCAGTAGAACGACTCTCTCTCTCTGTCCAACAGTGGTAGTGCCATAGCAGGATAAAAAAAAACCTGATCACATGTTTAACACATACAAAACCTCAGGGCCACAACAAAATAGCTTTGATATCATTTTACTCCTCGTGAAACACTGAGCAAAATGATGTAAGAAAAACAATGAGTCAGCTTAATTTATGCAGGCATCTTATAGACTGTGTTTTCTTCCATCCGATGTTAACCCTGGTAACTCCTTGCTGCTGGGTTTTGCCAGTGTTTTGCCAGTTTTGCACCAGTGTTATGGGTGTTTTCCTGTGTTTTGGGTTTATAAATTATTTATTTTAAGCTTGATGTGTGTGTAGACTGTGTTTTCTTCCATCCAATGTTAACCCTGGCAACTCCTTGCTGCTGGGTTATGCCATGCCACTGGCCTACCGCCCCCCTGGCTCCACCTACCATCCCCCTGGCTCCCCCCCTAGGCCCACCGGCCTTACTGCCCCAGTGCCCCTCCAACAGCAAAACCCACTACCTACCCCTGGCAGTGGGTACACCTATTGGACTGTGCCCTAGCAGATCGCTGGAGCCAGGTCCAGGTTTTCAGGCCCTACTGAGGGCTCGGATCCGCCCCAACACCCCACCTTGTAGCCTCTCAGTGTTGGTGTTTGTTACTTGATGTGAGCCTGTTGCTCTAGCTGGTTTATAAATAAAGTTTAATTTGCTTGGTCCCCCCGGTGTCTGTGTTCACCTTCCCTCTGTGTGGGTTGTGTCAAGTTGGTGTGGAGTGGTTGCCTGGCAGAGCATGGGTCCATTGCTGTGTGTTCCCCTCCTCCCCATGGTTGTGCTTTCTACCAGTGGGGCCTCTTTGGCTTGGCCCCTTTGAACCCTGTCCTCTGGGTTGTACCCCCTCTGCTGTTTGCATGGGTTCCCGTGTCCCCCTCCCGCTGTCCCTGGCATACCGTCTCCCCTCCCTGTTGTTTGTCGAGGCATGTGGGGTGTGTGTGTGTGTGTGACTGTCCACGTGAACCTTGCTTTATGTGCCCTCCTCTTTGCTGCCATGGTGTGGAGCTCATCCTGAGCCCTGTCAATCCCTGCCCCAAGCTTGGTGGCTTGCTTCTGCTTTGCAGCTGGTTTGTGTCTGTTGGGCAGCGCCTCTCCTCTCTGTGCCCTCTGATCCTAGCTCCACCATGTGCTTTGCTGCCTGCCACGTCACCTCAGCTGTCCTATTCCTGGCATGTTATTTTGGGGTTTGGGGGGTTCTGTAGGTGGTGGTCCTTGTCAGGGGGGTTGGTGTGGTCCCCACCCATTTCGGGGCTCGCCTGTTCTTCCTGGTGACTGTGCTCAGCCCCATCCCCCACTCCCCCGTTTGATGTCCCCTTTCTCCCTCATCCTGCTGGGTTTCCCTGTGTGCTTGTGTTCACTGTGGTTTGTGGGCGGGGTCTGGGTTTAGATGGGTCTATGGTGCCCAGCTATCTGGTCTGTGTCTTGGCACTTAACTGGGGCTGCTTTTTTGTATCTCTTGACATTCCCGCTCCCTCTTCCCCTGCCCGCTGCGAGTCTGGCAGTGTAGGGGTGGTGCTGTGTGTCACGGCTTCATTTGTCCTCGCTCAGCCATGTTGTAATGTCACTGTGCTGAGTGTGGATTTTCCTCCGTTTGGTGTATGGGCGGTTCATGGAAACGTTATAGGTGTTTGCTCGGTGTTGCCCTGGGTGGGTTTGTGCCCGATGGGCATGTGCTGGCCCCTCCCCAGACTTCCCGCAACCCCCCACAGCGGTGTCCGTGTAAACACTTCCCTGCTCGGCGTTGCTGGGTTTGAGGTAGGTGTGCTCACCCACGCACCGAGCCTGTGGTGGCGTCTGTGTAAAAACGCAGACATGGGCCTGGGTGGGTGCATCTCATGTAAAAAGGGTCTGTGACTTTCCCATCACCACACAGAAAGCCTGTTGTGAGAGCAACAGACTTCTCTTGTCTTCTGAGGCATCATAATCCGTGCCAACAACACTGATTTCTCCTTCCTCCTGTTTTGTTGTGTGGCCTGGCTATTACTATGGTGTTTGAAACCTTGATGGCATCCTGGAGGCTGTGGCAGTACTACATAGTACAGTGGTTCTCAGACTTTTAAAACTACACTGTGTTAGGGTAGGGGGTGTGTGGAAAGGGGAAGATGATACCCAGCAGGCCTAATCCAGTAATTCCTACTCTCAACTCCAGGCTCTGGCGGACATGATCCTCTGCTCGAGAAAGACACCCCTCAGGTTCACATAGGGCCCAAACCTCTCCAGGAGAGACGTGGCCTATATCATCATTGGGGGGAAACCAGCAAGGCCCTGAGAATCGCCCCCGCTGGAGCATGGCTGTAATCACAGCACCTATCCCCAATAAACTTTCACCCCGCACACAGTGAGAACAGGGGGAAGGGGCAATCCTAGCGCGATGTGAGGGAGGAAGTGGGGACTGCGGGGAAGAATCCAGGGAATACGGGAGAGGGGGATGCGAACACACACACAGACACAAAGGGTTTCCCACAAGCGTCAAGAGGGAGGAATTGTGCTCACCACACTGCCCCAAACACCACCCACCCGTGCTACGTTCCTACGACTCACCACCCATGCACGCACTCGTAAAAAGTGCTGTCGAGACTTCTGGAGCATGGTCCGGGCATGCGTATGACAGTCACGTAATACTTGCAACATAGCACCTGCAGCGGGGACGGATACTGCAGGGAGGTCTGGTAGAAAGAGCCGGGGATGGTATCCGTAGTTGACATGAAAGGGCGATGTTCCGATGGAAGCATGCGGGGCATTGTTATATGCAAATTCCGCTAGAGCTAGATAATCCACCCTATCATCCTGCAGATAATCAACGTAGCAGCGTAAATATTGTTCTAAAGATTGGTTGGTTCATTCTGCTTGACCATTGGCTTGCGGATGGTAAGCTGTAGTAGGCGTCAGACGGACCTTTACTGCGGTAAACAACGCCTTCCAGAATCGAGCAACAAACTGAACCGCGGTCGGAAACAATGACAGAGGGGAGGCCATGGAGCCTAATAATGTGTCGCAGAACGAGCATCGCTGTTTGTGGTGCCATGGGTAATTTCTTATATGGAATGAAATGAGCCATCTTTGTGAACTGGTCCACAACTACCAAAATAACAGTCTTCCCTTTAGCAGGGGGCAGTTCCACAATGAAATCCATATTGATTTGTTGCCAGGGTCCTTGTGGTACAGCTGTCAGTTGGAGCAGGCCCAAGGGCTTGGCACGAGGGGTTTTCGTTAAACCACACATTTTGCATCCTCGTACGTAGGCTTGTACGTCCGTCTTCATAGTGGGCCACCAAAAATGCCGTTGTATCAATTGTAGGGTACGTCGTTGCCCTGGATGCCCGGCAAGGGGCGCATCATGGTGGACTTTCAAGACTTCCTGCTGTGCAGCCGTAGGGACCCTCACTGCACTATGACAGGCATCGTGTTCCATGGTGACAGCGGTTGGAGATTCCTTTGACAAGAGGGGATCTCTTTGTGTAAGTTGTTGAAATTGTTGCAGGGTCATCCCGGTGGTGGCTATCTTTCTATTTTTCCAGATTAGCTCCCCTCAGTGTGCAGGGTCGGGTGTCATCTTGGGGTAGCGGGACAGAGCATCAGCAACGACGTTGCTTTTTCCGGGTCGATAAGTTACCTGGAATACAAAACGGGCAAAAAAAAGCGCCCAACGGGCGTGGCGAGCATCCATTATCCGGGCCGTCTGTAGGTAGACACGGTTCTTGTGGTCTGTTATCACTTGGACCGGGTAGTTGGCGCCTTCCAGGTAGTGTCGCCAATTTTCAAAGGCTTCCTTGATGGCTAACAACTCTCAGTCCAAAATGGTGTAATTCTTTTCTGCTGCCGAAAGTTGCCTGGAGTAAAAGGCACAAGGTAAAGGGATGTTACTCCCACGTGGCTGTTGTGAAAGCATGGCCCCTAGGGCTATGCTAGACAAGTCAGTTTCCACGATAAAGGGTAGTTTGAAGTCGGGGTGTTGTAAAATGGCGGCCTTAGTGAATGCATCTTTAACCTTGTCAAAGGCTTGTTGTTGCTCCAGCCTCCACTGGTATGCTGTTCCCTTCTTTAGTAACTGAGTTAAGGGGGCTGTCACGTGCACATAGCGGGGAATATACTGGCGATAATAATTTGCGCTTCCTAAAAATCGCTGTAGTCGTTTCACCGCCAATGGAGGAGGTTAGGCTACAATAGCGCGAATTTTTTCAGGGTCCGCGCTAATTCCTTGTTGTGATACGATGAATCCTAGGAAGGGAACCACTTGTTGATGGAAGGCACACTTATCTATTTTGCAGTAGAGGTTATTTTGTATAAGGCGGGTTAGTACCAGTCGCACGTGTTGCACATGAGACTCAAGGGTCTGTCAAAATATCAAAATGTCATCTAAATAAGCAACGACATATAGATCTAGGACATCTCGAAATATGTCATTTATCAGGTGCTGAAACATGGCTGGCGTGTTGGCCAGACCATAGGGCATGACAAGATATTCAAATAGGCTGTATCTGGTGCGGAAGGCCGTTTTCCATTCATCGCCCTCCCGTATTCTCAGTAAGTTATAGGCTCCTCGCAAGTCTAGTTTTGTAAAAATGGAGGCCCCATGCAATCTATCCAATAATTCGGGGATCAACAGTAGGGGGTAGCGGTTCTTTACTGTGATGGCGTTGAGCCCCCGATAGTCTATACAGGGGTGCAACCCCCCATCCTTCTTCGGGACAAAAAATAGGGGGGCCCCTGCGGGGGAAGTTGAAGGTCGGATAAATCCTTTTGCCAGGTTATCATCTAGGTATCCTTTAAGTGTTTGCAACTCGGGACCGGACAGCACATAAATCCTGCCATACAGGGGCGAAGTTTGTGGAAGAAGATCAATGGGACAGTCGTAATCCCTATGGGGTGGTAGCTCCAAGGCATCTTGTTCTCGAAAGGCCGCCTGAAGATCTTGATATTGATAAGGCAAGGTTGGCAGCCCTGACTTCATTACTCCTATGGTCCTGGGCCTTTCCGGGGTCGCTGGCCTCTTCTAGAGATGCTGTCGACAGGAGGGTGCGTCGAATCTTATGCGGCGTTGTTGCCAATCGATTCCCGGGTTGTGAGCCTGAAACCAGGGAATTCCCAAAACCACAGGAAAAGCAGGGGTGCGAACTACATCTAGGCAAAGATCTTCATAGTGTGTGCCCATAGTGGCACGGAGGGTGTTGGTGTGGTAACAGATGGGCCCAGACCGTAGAGGGGACCCATCTATTGAATAAACCATCTCTGGTTGCTTCTTAATTCTCAGGGGAATGTTATGCCATTGTACAAAGTTTTCATCAATAAAATTCCCGGACGCCCCAGAATCAATAAGCGTCCAAACTACCAGTGTACTTTTCGCAGATAGTCTCAGGGCCAGGGATACACACAAGTGGTCTGTTCGGGGCTGGAGGTAGGCGCCATATAGGCGGGACGGGGTAGAAGGTCTTACCGGGGTTCCCCCTGCCCGCCCCGGCCCTTCTCGTTTCCCTCTCCCCGTTGTCCGGGGGGTAGTTGTGGACATTCTCGAGAGAAATGTCCTGAGTTACCACATTAAAAACACAATTGTTCCATTTGTTGTCTCTCCTTTTCTTGTGTCGTGAGTGGAACTCTGGACGCGCCCAACTGCATGGGCTCCGGAGGTTCTGCTCGACGACCTTCGCCTGTCCCTTGCATTGTCCCTGGGGGTGCGTACCAGCCATACCCGGTTAGTTTATTGCCATCGCTATGCCGGTCGTCTATTTGACAGGTAAGATTTACTAACTTGGCCCACGTAGGCGGTACCTCTGTCATTGCCAGTTGGTCCTTTAAATCATCATTAAGCCCCTTGCGATACAGGACCTTAAGTACATGGTCTGGCCAGTCCAGCTCTGCCGCCAAATGCTGGAACCTTGTTACATATTCTAATAAGGACCCTTTTCCCTGTCTTAATGTCATGATCGCTGCCTCCGCGTCCTTCACCCGATGGGGATAATCAAAAAGGAATTGAAATTCCCTTAAGAAGCCTTGATAATCTCGGAGAAGAGGACTCTCCTTTACCAGTAAGGGGGTGGCCCAATCAAGGGCCAACCCCTCAAGGTGGCCAATAATAAAGGTCACCTTGGTATCACCAGTAGGGTAAGTACGGGGTTGAATTTGGAATGCTAGTTTACACAAGGCTACAAACCCTTGAAACTGCTTCCTATCTCCACTAAACTTCATTATTGGGGGGTGCTTAGGCTCTCTACCTCCTGCTATTAAGGGGCTACCTACACCAGGGGGGTCTGGGACTAAGGGGGGAGCTTGTTCTCCCATGCCACCCACTGCCCCTTGTGCCTGTTGCTCCCAAATATCTTTTACTTCCATGGCTAAGGCCTTGATGGCAGTGGCCATCTCCTCCATCTGCGCTGCCAGGTCCATCTTAAATGCTGGTGAAACTGTTAGGGTAGGGGAGGGTGGAAAGGGGAAGATGATACCCGGCAGGCCTAATCCAGTAATTCCTACTCTCAACTCCAGGCTCTGGCGGGCATGATCCTCTGCTCGAGAAAGACACCCCTCAGGTTCACATAGAGCCCAAACCTCTCCAGGAGAGACGTGGCCTATATCATCATTGGGGGGAAACCAGCAAGGCCCTGAGGATCACCCCCGCTGGAGCATGGCTGTAATCACAGCACCTATCCCCAATAAACTTTCACCCCGCACACAGTGAGAACAGGGGGAAGGGGCAATCCTAGCGCGATGTGAGGGAGGAAGTGGGGACTGCGGGGAAGAATCCAGGGAATACGGGAGAGGGGGATGCGAACACACACACAGACACAAAGGGTTTCCCACAAGCGTCAAGAGGGAGGAATTGTGCTCACCACACTGCCCCAAACACCACCCACCCGTGCTACGTTCCTACGACTCACCACCCACGCACGCACTCGTAACCACTCACTCCGCTCCATGCATACACCACCAGTCACTCTCGCTCTCTATCTCCGTCTCTGCTTTCGCAATGCTCCAACGCTGGGGGCCAGTCTCGCAGCTATGCTGTTCACCGGCACCGCCCAGAGGAGCCTGTTCCTCCTTAAATACCATTGCTGTTGGCCCTATGACGCAGACGTTCTGAACGCCGCGGTGCCATTCCTAGCCCCGCCCCCTGTTCTTCCGTTCCACTCTCCAGCTGCGGTGATTCCTGGGCTTGTTGTACCTCCCCCGGCCCTGCCGCGTCTGCCTGTTGCGCCTGACACTGGAGGCGTTCCGAGCGTCGCAACGTTGCTGCTGGCTCTGCCCTCTGTCTGCGTGCTGCTGCTGCCGCCTCCCGGGCCGGTGGGGAACGCCGCGGCCCTGCTGCCTTCCTAATTGTGCATCCCTGCTTCCACAGCTCCCGCCTCATTTGCCCCCACAATTTCTGGTTCCTAACACACTGCTTGTTCCTCTTGTCTTGTCTGTGGAACTAGTTCTCGCTCTTCCCTCCCCCTTTTCACCTACCTGTTGCATCCCCTCCCTCTCCTCCTAGTTCTCCAACTGTCTCCCCTTTGCTACACCTCATCATTTTGGGAATTCCCCCTAGTTCAGAGTCAATCAAGCTAGGTGTTCAGCAGCTGTGCTCCTCCTCACACATCCCTTGCCCTGAACACTTCCCACATCCTCCCACTTTGAAAACTACTGATGTCATGGGACTAACTTTGGGCTAAAAATTGTGGGTATTGTTGACCCAGAATTACAGGGGGAGGAAATTTGTGGGGAATGCATTGCCCATACCTCCTAGTATAATTACTTCCATGACTTGAAGTAGATCAAAACTTTACTCCAAAACTTTAAAACTAGGGATGGGCGAACGCGATTCGGAGTTCGAACCGAACTCTCTCTGTTCGGACGTCCGAACCGAACGGTCAAACCGAACAGTTTGCATGAGTTCGGGGGTGGGGAAAACATCTTTTTAGGGCCAAAAATTCCGTTTCAGTATTGATAGCGCTATTTTTGAATGTTCGGCCAAACCAAACTTGGCTGAACTGAACCATCAAACCCGAACTTGGGTTTCGAACTGAACATCTGAACTGCGTTCTGTTCGCCCATCCCTATTTAAAACACTCACCTTGAAAGTTGTCCTGAGGTCCCTAATACAGCACTTCATTTTATTTTATTTATTTTATTTTCTAAATTTATACCCCGCCCCTCCTGAGAACAGCTTGGGGCAGCTTCCAACAGTAATAAAATACAATTAAAATATAAAACAATTTAAAAAACATCAAAATACAATTTAAGTATTAAAACAGGGCCCGGGAACAATTAAACATTAAAACAATAAATAGGGTAGGGGAGATAAAACCCCCTCTAACCCACCCCACCCCTCTCCCCAAAGGCCTGGGCGAACAGCCAGGTTTTACAACTTCGCCGGAAGGTCAATAGGCTTGGAGCCAGGTGAGCTTCCTCCAGAAGGGAGTTCCAGAGATGCGGCCTGGCCACCAAGAACGCCCTCTCCATTGTGGCCCCCCGCTTTACGTGGGAAGGCAGACCGAAGGAGCCGCTCTGGGATGCGGAGGGCGAGGTGGTCCCTGAGGTACGAGGGGCCCACACTATGAAGGGTCTTGTAGATCAACATCAAAACCTTGAACCTAGCTCGGCATGCTATTGGCAACCAGTGCAGAGTCCGGAGCACAGGTGTAATGTGCTCCCGATGACCAGTCCCCGAAAGGAGACTGGTCGCCGCATTCTGCACTAGCTGCAGCCTCTGAACCAGGAACAAGGAAAGCCCCACGTAGAGCGCATGCAGTAGTCCAGCCTTGAGGTGACGAAGGCATGGATGAGGGAGGCCAGGTCTGGGACGGAGACTAACAGACGCAGCCTCCACACCAGATGCAACTGGTGAAAGGCAACCTTCGCGACTGCCTCCTCCTGCCGCTCCAGGCAGAGATCCGCGTCCAATATCACCCCCAGACTCCGAACCTGCTGAGCTATAGGAGGGTGAACCCCCCCAATCAGGGGGGGCACTACCTCCCTCGCTCTCCTTACCAACATCACCTCCGTCTTATCGGGGTTGAGCTTCAGTCTGCTCTGCCACATCCATTCCACCACGGCCTCCAAACACTGGGATAGCAACGAGACCACCGGGTCTGGGTCAGTTGAAAAAGAGAGGTACAGCTGAGTATCATCAGCATATTGGTGACAACGCACCCCGAACCCTCTCACGACCTCCCCCAAAGGCTGCATATATACATCAAATAATAATGGAGACAGAATAGAACCCTGCGGAATGCCGCATGATAAAGTGCGGGGGCAAGATGTCTCCTCCCCCAGCACCACCCGCTGACTTCTCCCTGAGAGGAATGAATGGAACCATTCAAGAACAGTCCCATCCAGACCCCCTAGGTCACGCAGCCGTCTCAACAGCAGCCCATGGTCCACGTTATCAAAAGCGGCTGAGAGATCTAGCAGGATGAGAAATGTTGAACATCCTGCGTCCATCTCCTGGCAGAGGTCGTCGACCAAGGCCACCAACACCGTCTCAGTGCCATAGCCGGGGTGGAACCCAGATTGAAAAGGGTCTAGGAAACTGATGCTATCCAGGTGCACCTGGAGCTGGAGTGCCACTGCCGGCTCAATAACCTTCCCTAAAAGGGGAAGGTTAGAGACAGGTCGGTAACTGACGAGTGCATTCACGTCCAAAGATGGTTTCTTCAGCAGGGGGCGCACCACAGCCTCCTTGAGGCTGGGCGACAACCTCCCCTGCTGCAAGGACGCGTTCACTACCCTCGCCAGCACCTTCCTCAACGTCTCCCTGGAGGCTTTCTCCAGCCAGGACGGGCATGGATCGAGTTCGCAACAGGTGGCCCTCACAGACCCCAAGACATCCGTCGCATCGGCCAGTGTCACTTCCTGAAACTCCCCCCACAACTCCCCTCTTTGTTATCGCTGTTGGAGTGAATACTTGGGGGACTTATCTTGAATGTTTCTTTAGTTGCTTTTCTTTGTACTGACTGGGAGACTCGAGGGAAAGGACTTCCCCCTGGAACTTTGTGGGCGGTGAGCTGTTTGGAGCAGGAACTGGGAGGTGGTAAGCCTGACCCAGCGCCGCAAGTGGACCCAGTCCTGCAGCTGAGCGGTGTGGGGGTGGATCCTCAACGAACAGTGCTGGGCGGGGCTTGGACTGACACCCTCTGAGGGAACTCCTTAAAACACAGCGGCCCCGAGGAAGCACCGAGGCGCGCACTGGGGCAACGCGCCTAAGGGCTGCACGCCAAGGGCCTTAGGCCTTGTGTGCGCAGCCTTAGGTGCCGGCCGGGGGCTGGGGGAAACCTCTGGGTTATATTTTGCTTTTATATTTTGTTGAAAGCATACTGTCTGGGGGCCTTTGTATTTGAGCCTTTGGTGGTGATAGAATATGACTCGCAAAAGAGGCAGGGTGGGGATGCCCCAGAAAGAAGATGTACCACAATCTAAACAATTAAAATTGGATTCATTTATGCCAGCAGTAGCCACTGAGATTGGGGGGAGGTCTGCTGTGGGACCTATGTCACCCTCCCAATCATCAGGTGCCATTAGAAAGCAGAAGAAAAAGAGACATAGTAGTTTCTCCCTGAAGAACTCGATTGTGGGGGCTCTGGGATCTTTGGGTTCCTTGAATGAAAGTTTATTGGGTTCTGACAAAACGTTGTTGCACCCGTATGAATTATTAGGTAATCAATGCTTCTTAATAGAAGACCTGATCAAAACATTGTCCAAACAGCTGGCTGAAGTTTTGGATACACTAGAAACCCAAAAAATGTATTTATGTTCGTTAACAGACTTTGTGACAGATATCAGACAAGGCAAATTGGCTCATATTTTTGATGCAATTCAGGTCTCTATTTGTCCTACCCTTTAAGGCCAAGCAAGACCCCCCTAAAAGACATCAGAGAAGAGCCTTCTTTGGAAAGATGCACTCCCAGTCCTGCTCCGGATAGGAAGCAGGGGAAAGATAGAACCTTCTTTAATTTAACTGATGGGCCCTCTAATGTAATTGTTGACCCTGCAGCGATTATGCTGCGTATTGTGCCATTGCCAAATGGTTCTTTTCTGCAGTGGCATACTAAATTTAAAACACAACAGCATCTGCAAGACATACTTCAGATCCGGGTACCCCTCTGGCAGATAGAGCGCCTTCAAATATTACCTCCTTTGTATAATATTCAACACTTAATGATACACTGCCATGGCTCTTGGTTGCCCACGGTAATTTGTAATCAGTTTGATTTGTTCCAGTCATGGGGGGTAAAGGTCAGCAAAGTTTTTATTGATAGGAAAGTCCCTCCACTTCCTCTCTGTTAGTCAGGATGTTCTTCAAGGTAATGGCTTTGGGTTAAGGCCCCATAGAAACAGAGATTGTTTTGATTTACCTAAAGAAACACAATTAAGTGGCCATTATAAAAGGGTATCCAGGCAGGGTATCCCCCCCCCCTAAAAAATCAGCTTTTGAGAAACAATGCACCCTCTCTAATTGTGCCTAGTAACAATTTAGCTAATAAAAACTTTAGACCACAGCCTAATGTTAGGGTGGGATGGTGTCAGGAAGTGGTGGGGTCAGGTGCCATGGTAAGAAGGAAGGATCAGGATATCCTCCCTAAGTCAAATAATCAATGCCTGCTCGATATAGCTACTCCAGCAGTATCAACTGGGAATCTTTATTCCTTAGAACTCAATGGGATTATATCTGGTGAGAAATCCGGTGCTTTAGGGGCACCTATGACAATACTGGATGAATCTCTTGCTATGGATATGGAGATCCCCGGTCAAGAGGTTTTGTCTCCTTTAACTGGCACCACCTGTCAAGGTCAAATTCTACATAATGCTGGTCTCTCACCGGATTTACATACAGACCAGAACTCTGTAAGGGATGGATCGGATGTTGTTCCTTTGGTCACTGATTGCGTTGGAGATTTATTGGTGATGCCAAAAGTATGTAATACTGACTGAAGAAACAGGTACCATGATCCTAATCTATTTTCACTGTGCTCTTGGAATATAGTGGGGTGGAACTCACAAATAATGGACCCCACATTTAGAGAATTTATTACTACATTTTCAGTTATTTTATTGCAAGAAACTTGGTTTAAACTCCCAGTGGAATTGGAGGGATTTATTTCATATTCAATGCCCGTGGTTTCCTACCGGAAGATGGGTCACCCTTGTGGTAGTATAGCTTGTTTTGTTTCCAAGAATCTCATTAATTTAGTGGTAGGTGAGCTCCAGCTACCCCCTATTGCCCAGGAAGTTATTTTACAACTGGAAGTAGGGCTTTTATTGATACTTATGGTGTATATCCCCCCTATGAATGCTAGCACATATGATAATAAGTGTTGGCAGAAGCTAGAATGCTTTGTCGCGGGACTGCTGATCAAACACCCAGAGGGATTGGTTATCCTAACTGGGGATCTGAATGCTAGATTGGGTAACAAGGATAGGACATTGCTTGAGGAAACTAGTTCAGACACCTTATTAGACAATTGTTATCTACCTTACCAAAAGATAAAGGACAGAGTTTCAAAAGATTTAGGCATAAATGCCTCAGGGGATATTCTTCGGGAGATGGTCTCTACACTGAACTTGACTATCCTAAAAGGGGCATGGCACAAGGATCACCCCGGGGAATTTACATATCTTGGACAGCAGGGTTCGAGTGCTCCATATAGCTCCATCGAGTGCATTATATTATTATAAATGCTGCAGCTCTCCCTCACCTTTCAGATTTTTTTGTAAGTAGCCTTCAATTAAGTGATTATTTACCCTTGTTATTATATATGAATATCAAAATGAGTACAACTGAGTTACTCTCCTCTAATGACAATGGGGACAATCTAGAGTATACAGATAAATATTTACGATTAAAATGGCAGAAAGAGAGGAAAGCTCAGCTTGATCCTGTACTAGCAGCAGTAGTTCTCCCAGTATATAATAAACTCCCCTCCTCAGAGTACGAATTAGCTTTGATTGAGGGATATGACACTCTGATATCACATTTATGCCCCTATTTTACTAGGGCCCCTAGAAGTCATGGACAGCTCTATAAGAATCAACAATGGTTTGATGGCAAGTGTAGGCAGGCAAAGTGTGCTGTCATTACCATTTATAAGGCTTACCATAAGGAAGGAGAGAAAATTATCCCGACAGAATATTTTGATCTGAAGCGTAGCTATCGTCAATTAATTAAAAGGAAAAAGAGGGATTTCGTGGAAAGCATTATGGGAAGCAGGGGATAGCAACAATTCCAGGAAATTCTGGAGTATTATTAATGGTAGGCTAAACCCAAGGGCACCATTAAACACATTCCCCGTCTCAAGTAAGGCATGGGAGACCCATTTCGGAGCTCTTTTTGGTGGGAATCTTGGATTTGAAGAACCCTTGACACAATCAATGGACTCTATTAGCCCTTGGTTGCCTGTGACACCTTTGGAGATTGTGGATGCTATTGACTCCTGTAGACCAAATAAGGCCCCGGGAATTGACCTTATAAGTATCTATTTCATCAAAGCAACCAAACAATGGTGGGGCCCTTATTTAGTGGCACTATTTACTTCTATAAATAATAGCGGGATGATTCCACGTGATTGGAGAGTAGCGGTGGTAGTACCCATTTATAAAAAAGGATTTAGAAAGGACCCCTCAAATTACTGTCCTATTAATTTACTGTGTGTGATCAGCAAACTCTACTCCAAAATCCTACTGGTATGCCTGGCCTCATGGTTGGAGACTTTAAATCTCATCCATCCAGAACAGGCTGGGTTCCAGAAGGGAAGATCTACGATTGAACAGTGCCTGATACTTTATCATCTTATCTCTAAGTACTTGAAGCTGAATCGTAATTTTTGTGTGGCCTTTTTGGATCTGCGCGCGGCCTTTGATCTGGTTAATAGAGAGATGCTTTGGGAAAAGCTAAAAAATCCTGCAATAGATATACGCCTCCTTCAGTTAATCCAAAGGTTGCACCATTAGCTTTTATAAGGGTTTGGTTGAATGATCAAGGCCACCTGTCTAACAGGAGTAATTCATCTGGAGGTGTTAGGCAAGGTTGCCTTTTAGCGCCGACCCTTTTTAACATTTTCATTAACAATGCAGTGCCCCATGTAACGGACAACAGATTTCACCCACCAAAAATAGCCGCACGACAAGTGGGATGTCTGCTATATGCAGATGACTTGGTACTGTTGTCCCAAATAAGAGTGGGTTTACAGAGGCAGTTGAAGGCTTTTGCCCAATATTGTCAAATGAACTCTATTGCAGATTAACTATGCTAAATCTAAGGTACTTGTCTTTGCGGCTGGGAAAAGAGACTATATGTGGGTAATTATCAGAAGATACAACAGGTTACATCGTTCAGATATTTGGGAGTGCTTTTTCACAGGAGTGGTAAATGGTTATCACACTATCAGTCCGCCAAATTGGCTATGGGCCTTCGCCGTTAGCGATAGCACATTTTTTTTGCAAAACCGAGAGAACTGAATTACTCTGGGCCTTGAGAGCATTCAGTGCTAAAGTTCAAGCTAAGTTTCTTTATGGAACTGAGTTATGGGCACTATCCTATTTGAAGGATATAAGCATCCCCTTAAATAAATTTCTGTGCTGCCTCTTAAGCTATCCCTGTGGCATACCGATGAAGGCAATAAGGGTAGAGTTGGCCCCAAATAGTTGGGCTCTGGTGGTAAAAAAGATGGCACAGCTCTTTTGGCTATAACAGTTCTTTTTGCCCAATCCCATACTTGGTGCTATTAAAGAAGTTCAGCACAAAACTCAATGGTGGCTGACAATAGAATCCATCTTAGAGCAGATGGGCTTCTCTAAAATCCAGCTATCCTCGAGAGATGCAATCACCGTTAGATCTGAAGTAGTGCAGAGACTTGAGGATATTAGCAGACAACAGGATATAGCAAAGATTGGTGAAACAGGATTTTTGCGAGATTACTTGATTTAATCCCACCACAGGGGCATATATTGCCTTATCTATCTCAGAAATTTCCTTTTAGAGCCAGGTATATTTTTATGCGTGTGCGGCTAAACGCCTTACCCACCTCTCTTCTGGAGGGGCGATTTAAAAATATAGAATTTGATCAGCGTCTATGTCCTTTTGACTCTCAAGTAGTTGAAACTGTTGTCCATCTGCTTTTTGAATGCCACCTGTATGATACCCTGAGATCTAAATATTTGGCCCCGTTTTTGGAACAATATCCAGGGAGGAATGGTTCTACTTTGCAACGTATTTTTCTAGAGGATAAGGATTCCCATTTGACTTGGGCAGTGGCAAAACTTCTGGTAGATGCCCTTATCGCCCGGAATTTTTTTTTAAACTTTGAGGCAATAGAGAGGGATCATGGTACCTAAACTCAAATTTAAATCAATTACCTGTCATGTCCCTCCTGATAAATTCGGTGTGGGACTCACAGTAAGTTTTGTTTTGTATTATTATTAGTTTTAAAATGGATTTATGATTTTATCATGTTGATATTATGCTTTGATTATTTATATTAACTTGTAATTAGGTTAAATATGGTTTGATTACTTTATACTTACCAGTAATTAGAAAGGTTTGGTAGATAGGAAATTTTAGTTATAGATAAGGCTTTGCATGGAAATGAAATTAATATTGATATTTAGTTGTAATATCTAAGGTGATAACCTCTGGTTAAGCTGGAATAAAGAACTGAATTGAATTGGTACTGACTGTGTGGAAAATAAAATCTGTGACGTTTCACAAAGAGAGTGAATGAAAAACACACAACAATGAGGAACCCTCCCCATATTATGAAAGAAGCTCATGTTGCGTGGAAGTGGATGGACAGGCAGATGCATATGGACTCAAGGGAGGCTTTCCTGTGGTTGCTGAAGCATTTATCCTTTTGGTATCACAACAGGGTTTCTTGTCAGCAAATCAATAACACGTTCAGGGTGGGACTGGGCAAGATTTGGCCTTTCACTAGGAAGTTGAAAATAGATGTGTGATGTCAGAAGACCTTTGCAGATATGCAGATATTCGATATAAATAAATAACAATATTCTGGGAGAATAATGGTTATTATTAGGGGTGGGAAACCGGTAGAATCCGGTATCCGATAATGCCGGTATCGGGCGTACCGGCATTATCGGATTCGGCCCGGTAATCCGGACCC
>QEPC01000281.1:837137-894784 GCA_003113815.1 Sphenodon punctatus | reverse complement strand
ACCCACCATAAATAATCTCCCTATATCTCGCCCCTCTCTTCCATCACCATCCCGTATCTTCCTCCTGCAGTCCTGTTCCTTATTCAGGTTTAATTCTAGAGGAAGCATTACTTCCTCTTGCACCCTACTTATTCTATCTGCAGTCTGGAATAAGTCAGCCTTCCTAACTATGGGTCTTTTTAGGCCTCTCAGCAAAGGTATTGGTGCTGGTAAAGGCAGGGAGGGGACTGGAAGGGCTTTACTATCAGCTACCCTTCCTTCCACCTGGTTTTGGGTGGCACCTTCTCTATGAATCTCCTCAGTACCCCTCACCCTACCCATTTTCTCCCAGCCTCTATCTAGTGGAGGGGGGGGGAGACTTCCCCCGCCTCCGTAAGGTTTTATCTCTCTTATCTAGCTGATACTTAAGGCCTCCAAATTCTGATCTAAATGGAGGAGCCGGGGCAGTTAAACCAGACAAGGTACTCCCAAGACTTATGCTTTTGATCCCGACTATCTTGAGGCCCGTGTATAGCCGGTGCTTGTCTCTCCTGGGGATTTTGCCCTGTCTGGAAGACACGCGCTGCAAATACTCCTTGTTCCTCCAGCTGGTTCCTTTGGGACAGGATTGTAGTCACCATCTCATAGGATTTAAAGGTAACCAGGACCATGTGTTTACCAATCAAATGAATCATGTGATCTATAGACATTATATCCCTCCTAGTAATCGGGACCTCAGTTAGAAGTACCCGAAGATGCTCAGCTATATCCCGGGGCGTTGCCCACACTGGAGGGATACGGCCATGCTGAAAAGTTATTGTGAAAATTAGGGATTGTGAAAGTAAGTCAAAGGACTCTGCCTGCTCTGAGTATACCACCTGGGGAAATGAGTTACCTGCTTCCATTGGAGGCCCTTTACCCAGGGAAACCTCCTTTCTCGGGGTTAGTTGATGGACAATTTCTGTGCTACAGAGCTTGGGTATTACCGTACAAGGCCCTTCCCCCCATACTAAGGGCTGGGTATTGCCCTGGCCTTTCTTTACCAGACCTCCCAGGAGTTCTAATTGGGTTTGAACTTTGGCTAATTTCAAAAAAACAAACTGTAGCATTTCTGCGGTAAGCATTACATGATCTGTAAGGAATATGGCAAGTCTTTCTTCAGGTGACTCATTAGTAGTTCCGCTTAAGTCAAGATGCAGATCAGGGGGGGTTTGATATAATGCTCCCCTTACCTTATCATAGCCTTTGCTCTTCTGGGATAGAGCGGGTACTGCCTCTGTCTGAGTTAAAGGCGGTTATGTAGAGGTAAGGGGGAGGATGCTATAGGTGCCCCTCTTTGCTCCCTTTGTTCTCGGGAGAAATAAGCCTCCAGTTGCCTTTGCCTCATTTTCCCTTTGTTTGGCCCCTGGTTTATAGGTGAAGTCATTTCTCTTCGTTCTAGGCAGTAAACCGCAATACAATTAAATTTAGGGTTTAGACCGGCGCCTCCTGGCCGCCCGCCTAAGGCCGCGCGCACAAGGGTGCGCCTGCGGCGCTGCCGCGGATAATTAAGCTCTTTTACTTCCTCCCGCAGGTCTGGCCCCGCCTCCGCCTCAGCTGCTCAGGTGAGTAATGCTGCCGCTGTAATAGGGAACCCCGCTCCTTCACCGCGTCTGCACTGACAGTGAAGCTCTTTTACTTCCTCCCGCAGGTCTGGCCCCGCCTCCGGCTCAGCTGCTCAGGTGAGTAATGCTGCCGCTGTAATAGGGAACCCCGCTCCTTCACCGCGTCTGCACTGACAGTGAAGCTCTTTTACTTCCTCCTGCAGGTCTGGCCCCGCCTCCGGCTCAGCTGCTCAGGTGAGTAATGCTGCAGCTTTAATAGGGAACCCCGCTCCTTCATCGCGTCTGCACTGACAGTGAAGCTCTTTTACTTCCTCCCGCAGGTCTGGCCCCGCCTCCGGCTCAGCTGCTCAGGTGAGTAATGCTGCCGCTGTAATAGGGAACCCCGCTCCTTCACCCCTGCCCTTTAAATATCCCTCAGTGTGCCACTTGTTGTCGGTTGCCTAGCAGCGATGCTGTGTGCCGTCACCTCAGCCTATGGTAATTTCCTTCCACCACGGCTGGGGTTTTCCCTTCAGATGTTACTTTTCATTCAACCCTGCCGTGGTGAGCATTCACCACACTTCTCGACCTCCTCCCGCCCCGACCTTACGAAGCATTGTTAGGTTCACCCCGGCCCGTGTTTGACTGGTGAACATCTGGATGTGGGCCAACAGACGTGGACGGCTCTTTCACCCCCGCCCGCGTTTGTCTGAGTTTGACTGTGGTGAATGCCAAAAACGTAACATCTGAAATTACCCATAGTGTCTGGTGCATAGTCAGCCTGGAGTCTGATCTTGTTGCCTTGATAGTCTAATGGTTGGGTTTTTTTCCTGGATGCGGCTAGGAGAGCTTCTTTGTCTTTATATTTTAAAATTTTTACTATGATGGCTCTGGGTGGTTCAGTGTCTTTCGGTTTGGGCCTCAGTGTCCTATGTGCCCTTTCTGTTTCCACGTTGTGGAGCTGGGGCTGGTCTGGGAAGTTCTCTTGGAAGATTTGCATAAGCATCTCTGACATTCCCTGCTTCACTGTTCACTTTGATGCCCATAATGCGTAGATTACTGCGTCTAGATCTATTTTCCAGGTCTTCGCATTTGTGTTTGAGCAGGTTCAAAGATTCTTTTATTTTTGCCAGGTTGCTGTCGGTGTTCAGCACCTGGTCTTCTAGGTTAGAGATCCTTTCTCCTGCCTGATCCACTCTCTTATTCATAATCTCTAATTTTTTGTTTCCCTCCTCCACTGCTTTGTTAACTTTGTTGATCTTATCCAAGACTTCTCTTTTGTCTTTTTGGGCTTCTGCCCTTGCAGCTTTTATTTAATTTAATATTATATTCATAGTGGCCTGTTCATCTGCCTCTATGTTCCCCGGAGCGTTGGGGAGGGGCGCGGCCGCCATTTTTTCACTCACCCCTGCTTCTTCTTGTGCAGCTTCTGCTGCTTGTTTTTGCTGCCACAATCGGGTGAGCAGCCCTTTTTCGGTGTTTTTTTTAGGTGGGCTCATGCCCCAATTGCTCCCCTCGCCGATTCTTCTCTTTATTTTTTTTTCAGTTCAGGTTTTTTGTTGTTTTTGAGCACGGTAGCGGGTTTGCCCACTCAACTGTCACAGCACTAATAATGACAATGATGACAGTCATTTTTGTTTTTTGTTATTGTTTTTGTTATCAATCATTTTTGTTATCGTTTTTGTATTGTTTGATATCATTATCAATATTGATATCATTATCGGTATTCTCAGTTGTTGTTTGTTGTCGTTATTCTCAGTTGTTTTCATTATTGCAATAATTTTCATTATCATTTTTGTAATAACAAAAACATGCACACCACTGGCTGCCCCACAATTATGGAACTCCCTCCTTTCGGAGGTTCATCTTCCAAAAGCAATTGAAGACCTTCTTGTTTGGCCAGGTGTTTGGCAGGCAGGGGTAGGGTTGAGAATTTTATCTTGTTCATATTTGTTTTATTTGGGTATTTTAATATTTTGATCTGCTTTAGATGTTTTTATGTGTTGTGACCGGCTTTGAGCATTGAAGGAATGGGTGGGATAAACGTATAAATAAATAAAATAAAATAAAATAAAAATAAATCACTTTGCACTTGTCAACATTGAATTCATCTGCCATTTAGTTGCCCAGCCTCTGAGTCGTACAAATCCTCCTGTAATTCCTCACCATCCAGCTCGGTCTTAACTATCTTAAATAACTTTGAGTCACCTGCAGTTTTGATCACCTCACTCTTTACTCTCTTTTCCAGGTCATTAATGACTATATTAAGTTCCAGTCCCAGTACAGATACCTGGGGCACCCCACTATTTACTTACCTTCATTGTGAAAACCGACTATTTAACCCTACCCTTGGTTTCTTATCCTTTAACTAGTTACCAATTCATGACAGGTTAGTGCCTCCTATCCTAGGACAAGTTTCCTCATGAGTCTCTCAAAAAGGAACCTTATCAAAGGCTTTCTGAAAACCCATATATCAGCCAGCCCACCCTTATCCACATATGCCCTTTTTACACGGATGGAGGTGGGTAGGGGGATGGGTGATTAGCCACAGTGGGTGGAGGTGGGTGTGTCCGTTTACACGGACACACACACACCACCACCCACGGAGCTCCCTCCAGTTTTCCGGAGGGCTCCATGGGTGGAGATGGGTGTGCAATGGGTGGAGATGGGTGTGCAATGGGTGGAGGTGGGTGTTGCGCAGGAGCGCGCATGCACCCCCACCCATCCCATTTGGTGTTCACATTGGCGAACAACGAGCAGACACCCATCTCCCCCACCCACCGCTGGCAGTATACACGGACACACACCCCCGCCCAAACGCGCGGGGGGCGTTGATGTAAAAATGGCCATACTTGTTCATATCTTAAAAAAATTCCAATAGATTAATGAGGCATGACTTCCCACTGTGAAAACTATGTTAGCTCTTCGCCATTATGACATATTTATCAATATGCCTGATAATTCTGCTCTTCATAACCATCTCCACCATTTTTCCCAGCACTGACATCAGGCTCACCAGTCTGTTGTTTTCAGAGCTGCCTCTGGATTCTTTTAAAAACATTGTTACATTTTGCTGCCCTCCAGTCCTCAGGTACAGAAGCAGATTTTAGCAATAGGTTACAATAGACCAAAAGTAGTTCTGCAATTTCATATTTGAGTTCCTTCAGAACTCTTGAGTGAACATCAGGTTCTGGTGACTGGTTACTATTTAATTTGCCAATTTGTTCTAGTACCTCTTCTAGGGTCACATCGATTTGTGACAGTTCCTCAAATTCATCACCCACAAAGAAATGTTTGGTGTGGATATCTCCCCAACATCCTCTGCAGTGAAGACCAAAGAAAAGAATTAATGTAGCTTCTCTGCAAGTGCTTTGTCATCCCTGTATGCCCCTTTCACCCCATGGTCATCTAATGGCCACAAATGACTCTCTTGCAGGCTTCCAGCTTCTGATGTAGTTGGGAAAAAAATATTAGTTTTGCATCTTTAGCAAGTTATTCTTTCAACTTTCCTCTTGGCCTGCCTTAATGCTACTTCTAATTTGCCACTGGTTGTGCTCTTTCTTTTGTCCTCATTAGGACTAGCTTTCCATTTTATAAAGGATGCCTTTTTGGTTCTAATGGCCTCCATCTCACAATTTAGCCATGCTGGCATACACTTGGTCCTTTGACTAAACTGCCTAACTGAGTCACACCAATGGTCCATCTTAGCCCAGTATTGTCACAACCTGACACGGCAGCAGGGTTTTTTCAAATTCAGGTCCAAATCAGGCTCTTCCAGGGCCTTCAGAAAAGGCCATCCCAGCGTGCTACCTGAGACCCCTCCAAGCCCCTGGCAGAGGCCTCCCTCAGGTGTGCTGCCAGGGATTCTGAAGTGGAGTTGCTGGGCATTGAACCTGGGACCTTATACATGCAAAGACCGTGCTCTTATCACTTGACTATGCCCCTCCCCACCTTATTGCTGGCCAATGAGCAGCACAAGCTGGCCAATGAGCTATGGCCTCCCCTACTTTTTTTATTTTGTGGAACACATTTAATCTGGGTCTCCAAGTCAGTGTTTTTAAACAGCTTCCCCACCTCTTGCAGACGATCCTCACAACTGCTCCTTTTAGTTTCCCTGTAACTAGTTTCCTCATTTTTGCAGAGTTTCCCCTTTTAAAGTTAAATGTTACTGTGGTAATTATTTTTATTCTTTCCCTCCACCTAAATGTGGAATTTGATTATATTAAAAACACTATTGCCAAGCAGCTCAACCACCGTTACCCCTTGATGGTGGGGTTCCACTTTGGACTAGAGCTAAAGTCGCTCCTCCTCTCATAAGATCCAGGACTAGCTGCTCCCAGAAGCAGTCATTTATGACATCTAGAAATTTTACTTCTGCTTCATGCCCCAAGGCCTTCACTTAGTCTATCCTTTAACCAGTTACCAGTCCATTACAGTATCTTACCTCCTATCCTATTAGTACTTAGTTTCCTCAAGTGTCTCTCATAAGGAACTTTATCAAAGGCTTTCTGAAAATCCAGATACACTATATCATCCAGCTCATCTCCCCCATAAGTATGTTAGGGTAGTTGAAGTCATCCATTATAATTGTGTTTCCAACTTTAGCAGCCTGTCTAATTTCCCTTAGCATTTCATAGTCAATCTCACCATCCTGGTCAGGGGGTCAAAAGTATAGCCCCACTGCTATATACTTCCTGGTTAAGCCTGGAATTTCTATCCATAGAGATTCCGGAGTACAGTTTGCTTCTTTTACAATTTTAATCCAGCTTGACTCAATGCTGTCTGTCTTTATGTCTCAGTGCTCAGTTCCAAACCTGAGTCATGAAGGCAACATACAGAAAAGAATAGAGGAAGGAGATGACAGCTCATTACTATCACCTTATTTAAGCACAGGATGAGCAGCTAGGATTCTTGCCCACCTTCTGCCTACCTACTTGGCAACCTACTAATGAGTCTTCAGGATAGGGCAGAGCATAAATCTAAAATATTATTATAATCGTAGTATATATAATACTATTTTAATGTTATACTATTAGAATAGAATAAAATATAATAATAATAAGTTCTTTGCAAGATTTTGTCATTCCTGTGTGTGCAATAGACCGAGAACCAGTTCTTTAGAGCTGCCTATTCTGAGAAACAGTCACACAAAGTATTGGGAAACTATCCTACTGTACCAGCTAGGCAGTTTATGTATGGGTACGCCTTCTGCTGGATAATGGGCACTCCCCAGGGAGAATCCCCATTGCTTTCTTCTGAATTTTCTTCAGCAATATGGACTCAGTATACTTTCCCAGATCTGGTGGTAGCGTATATAGGTCTGCCAATTACTTAGATCTTGAAATTTGTATTTATAAAAACAATTTAACTGTATGTTCTACATCAGTTTTTATCACTGTTTTCGGTGGTTTAGGTATAGAATAAATTCTTCACCTTTTTGGCCTAGTCCATCTTTGCAATTCATAACACAGTATTACAATGTTTTGCTGTAGTTCTTTGTCATGCCTTTAAAAACCTCACTAAGTGCTGTTTTCTGTGGATCAGTCAACATCTGCTCAGTATACTATATTTAGGAGTAAATTTTCTTTGGGGCAAGGGGTGGAGAGAGACGCGATGGATGTATAGATTACAGATTGGTAATAAGGAACCCTGCTAACAGGGTGATTTTCTCAGGTGCTTCATTTCTGACCCGTTTTCTTTTCCAGATGGCTACTAGTGACAGCTCAGTCCCATTAAAGTGGCAAATGGAATCTATGAGCTCTCTTGCTGAACACAATAATTATGCTGAAGATTGAAATCAGCAGGAGTCATGCCTATCTTTTAAAACAGTTTAACACTTCACGAAAAATAGATATTCACACCCAAACTTGACAGGGTGCCAAATGATATTATTTATTTACCATATTTATATCAGAGTAAAAGATGCATTTTTCCATTGAAGAAATATTGCAAAGGAAATGAGGGACATAACAGAATTTCCTATGGAAAATAATACCTTAAGCAGAACTTATAAACTCATAAAAGACAACATTTAAATTTGTTTTAATTATGATATTGTAGATTTTTTATGTTTAAAAATTGTTTTATATTATGCTGGAAGCCGCCCCGAGATGCCGTAGGTATGGGGGGGGGTGGCATATAAATATAATGAAATAAATAAATAAATAAATAAACATGGTTTGATAAAATGTAAGGGACATTTGTGTGCACATTAGTGAAAATAGGGTTGAAACAGCTAAATTGCTGCTTGCAAGAAATTTCGCCCTAATGGGAACTGGGATTGATTTCCTGGCCGTTTCCCAATACTGATGTGATTTCTCTATTCTTGCAATATCACGAGATACTGTCCTGATTTACTGACTTTCCACTTACTGTTTACCATGTACCACATACCATTTCTTCCCATGGACATCAAAGACAGTGTTGCCATTGACTTCACTAAGTGATGTTTCAGACTCTGAACCTAGTTTAAGTTCTTCCCTCATCTTCCCTTCCCTTGTGTTGACAGAAAGAAATCCAGAACCATATACAATAATTCCCACTTATACTTATCTATTTATCACTCCTTTGCTTCCTGTTCCCCTCAGAGCAGATGCAATGGGTGATTTCAGACATGAGGGGGCGACTTTGGCCCCATCACAGAATCACCCTTTTGATTCCCTGCTGGTATCGCCCCGTCACAGACAGCAAACGTGCCGGCCGATCCTGGCGGGGAATCTGGGGTGGGTGGGTGTCTGCACGGCGCAACGTGTGGCTGCACAGCCCTCCCTCACGCTCCCCCAGTTGCCCGCCCTTTGGAGGGATGGGCGGGCGCAGCGGCCAATCCGGCTGCTGCGTCCGATTCTGACCCATGGTCTGGGCCACGACCCGGGATCAGCGCCAGTAACAGATGTTACCGGCCACCGATTCCAGCCCGTGCTTCAACTAACCACGCTTTCGGCGATGGTCCCTGGACCAGGCATGAAAGCGTGGTTATTTTGATTCCCTCCAGAGGTTCACTGTGGTGAGCATCTGGTGGGCATCAAACAGACGTTACAGGACCATTCCCCATTGTCTGTGGTTGAGCGTGATCTCGTAACGTCTGAAAATACCCAATGATTCTGAACACTGTGACCTCCTTTCCCTCTCAGCAGTTGAAAGGATTCTGAATATTCTGTAATGTTACAGTAGCTCAACCAGTTGCTATGTGGCTCTGTAGGCAGTTTTTATAAGACAAGAGTAGCTGTTTGCTTCTTTATATGAGGACTTCTGTTGCTTTTAGTTTGACAAGATGAAACTGTGCTATCTTGCCAATCAACAGTTATGCAAGATACAAATGCCTCTATATAAATCTATGGAGTACTGTGTGCAGTTCTGGTTGCCCCTTCTCAAAAAAGTTATAGTAGAAACAGAAAAAGGTACAGAGAAGGGCAACAAAGATGATAAAGGGTATGGAACAGCTTCCCTATGAAGAGACGCTAGTAAGTTAGGGCTTAAAATCATGAGTGGTGTAGAACGAGTAAATAGGGAACAGTTATTTACCATCTCAAGTAGTACTAGAACTAGAGGACATCCCATTAAACTAACAAGTGGCAGATTTAAAACAAAGTATTTTTTCACTCAACGCACAATTAAGTTGTGGAATTTGTTGTCAGAAGATGTGGCCAAGGCCAGTAGGATAGTGGAGTTTTAAAAAAAGGATTGGACATGTTTCTGGAGAATAGGTCCATTAGCAGTAATTAGCTAGGTAGGTTTTGGGGAACATAACCTTTTACTGTTGGAAGCTGTGAGTGAACAACAGGGAATAGATCACCTCATTGTGACCTGTTGGGTACTTCTTCAAAGCGACAGAGATTGGCCACTGTCAGAGACAGGTGCTGGGCTCAATGGACCGTCTGATACCGGTATGCCACTACTTATTTCTTAGGTTCTCAATAGTGAGGGAAGTGTTTTGCCTGTATGCATAGTGCTTTGTTATGTTAATGCTTTTCTGTTCATAGTCATACCAATGTAACCTAATACAATGTAGATATAACATAAGCTCATGGTTAGTACTAACAGAAACTGGAAACCGTGCCACAGAGATGCACCCTGGCCTGTTTAGTTTAGCCCGCTGACCTGGCACTTGCAGTCCAATACAAAATCCCTTCTGAGCTGCCCCTCAGTACCTGTTTCATTCCCAGTTCTTCAGCTGGCTTTCTGATCCTCTCTCAGTCTCCATGTTGCTGGGGATGGGATCAGTGTTCCAGCACTGCCCAGTGCCCAAGCTCCAGCTGGAAAGCTCCAGAGCCTTCTGGGTCTGCTCCAAACAGCAGCTTTTCCCATGCTCAGTTCCCTGGGCCAGGCTCCATGTCAGTTTTACTCCAGGTCATGTCACTCCCAGCCAGTGCTAGCCACTCTTCTTGCTTCTGCCTCCCTGACCAGGCTGAGGCCCGCCTTCCAACCCGCAGGTGAGCCCCTGTCTCTCCTGCATCCTCAGTTGACCTGCTCTTCCCCTGTTCTCAGCTGGACCAGTATTCTTAAAGGGGTCAGCCCCTGCCATCTTCTGTGTCTCTTAAAGACACAGGAGTCCTCTAAGAACTCCCTGTCATGCCTCTCCCCATTTAGCCAGCTGGGTCTACTCCCACGTAGACCTGATACTACAGCTTATCCCCACGGGGAGGGCTCTGTACCTCTCTGGTCCTCAGGCTGGCTCATCAGCACCCTGCCTGATCTTCCCTGCCCCAACCCAGCGGCCCCTGTCTACTGCGCCAAGACTCTAGGCTTTTACAGACTCCTAGCCTCCAGGGTTCTCAACTCACTAACCCATTTCACATCTCCCTTGTATTGGGGAATTGGGCCCAGGAACCTCAACTGTTACTCTGTCCTGTGCCCTTTCCCGTCAGTACTCCCTCTCCTTAAGGAGACAGCTCAGTTGCCCCCCCCCCACTCCTCAAACACTCTTGTATCCAACTTCTTGTTCAAGCCAGGGAGTCTCACTCTTTCTGTGCCAGCTTTCCCCTGGGGAATAGGGCCCAGTAACCACACCTATTTCTCTATTCAGTACCCTTTACTCTGTTGGCTGGCCAGGAAGTTTCACTTCCCTGTGCATTTTCCCTTTCCTCACCAGGCTTTCAGCCCACAATTCTCCACCCTCACCCCCAAGGCTCTCAGCCCTGAATATTCTTAGCCCAGTGGCTCCTGTCAAGACTACTTACTCAGGTCTGGGGATTCTTGCTCAACCCAGTCTGGCCTAAGAACTCCCAGCCCAGTTTTGGCTCTCAGCTCAGCCTCTTTAGCTCAGTTGGGCAGGCCCCTATTCCACCAGGTTGGGTATCCAGCCTCCACTCACCCTTTCCAACCATCCCAAACCACCATCTTGTGGGCTCTCCGCCCTTTCCATTACCTCTGGGTCTGGGAGTCCCATTCCACCCAGCCCTCAGGGCTCTCAGTGCTCTACCAGGCCCTGCCTGGGCTCTGGCTTCCTCTGCCCTTACAGCCAGATCAGCCAATGCCTTGCATATACACACCTAGTCCCAAACACAAACTCATCCCACCTAAAAAAGTTCATCCCAGGGCCGGCTCAATCCCCCCCAAATCCTTTTCAAGAATTGATTACTTTTTTTATAAGTAAGGAACAGATAGTTAGATGTCAACAATGCCAAATTATACCTGTTTTGCTTTCAGATCATTACGCAGTCAAAACATATTAATCTTGTGGATAATTTGAAAAATGTTAATTAAAAAATATGGATGCTAGGTAAGTTGCTTTATGAACCTGAGGTGAAGGAGGGAATTCCTGTAACCATTAAAGATTATATATCTAACAATAAAATGCCAGAAACTCCTGTACATATACTCTGGGAGGCTAGTAAGGCAGTGATCAGAGGTAAATTTATAGAACTTTCAGCTCAGATCTATAAAAGGAAAGAAGGGGAGGGCAGACTTTATTAACAGTTGTGAAAAGTTGAAAAATTGCAAAAGAAATGTTCCTCTGGAAAATATCACAAACAATTAATTAAAATAAGAGGAGAAATTAATGCAATGGAAATGGATAAGATTACTCATCAGCTTAGGAAAATTAGATGTTTTTATTTTGAAAAAAACAACCAGACAGATAAAGTTCTAGCTAGATTAGTAAAAATAAAGCAAAGGAGGATACATATTGTAGCAGGGGGCTCCCTAGGGCCACACGGGGCATTGGAGTGTCACTCAAGGGAATTAGCTCACCCCCTGCTACATCATTTTAGCTCGAACCTCGGCTGAAACCCCCTCTTCAAGGAAGGAGGTACCCTCTCAGGACACACCACCCAGTCCAGA
Organism: Sphenodon punctatus; assembly: GCA_003113815.1. Taxonomy (NCBI): domain Eukaryota; kingdom Metazoa; phylum Chordata; class Lepidosauria; order Sphenodontia; family Sphenodontidae; genus Sphenodon; species Sphenodon punctatus. Next base: position 882,944 of record QEPC01000281.1, on the reverse strand, counting down.
GGGTATTAGTCCAGTCATTTATTAGAAACAACCCATGTCCAGTGCACCTGGGGCTGCCAGCTCAGTCACCTCCACCCTACAGGTCCAGGTCCATCTTTCTCAAGCACAAGAGCACCACAATATCAACCCCTCTGGTCCATCTAGCCAGGCCTCCAAGCCCCAGGTTCTGGCCAAGCCTTCCCCAGGCAGGAGGCTCCCTCCTGGGCACAGCCTCCCCCACTTGCCTGGGTCCTTCTGGTTCTCCAACCTTCAGCACCTTGGATAGCATAGAGCAGGCTGGATTCTTCAGGGAGATGTTGCTCCTTCAGCTCCCTGGCAGAGACTGCTTTCCTTGCTGCATTGCTCTCCTTATATTCCTGCAGAGTGGTGGCCAGGCTTCTTCTCCTCAGCCCTAAAGGGCCAGTGTCCTGCCCACTCTGTCCCTGGAGTTATCAGCCTGTACTCCCCACAGGTTGATCCTAGCTATGGGCTGGCTCTCCCAGGCCCATACACATGTGCCCAGCCCTCTGAATGGCCCACTCAGCCCCCTTCTTAAAGGGGAAGCAGCCCCACAGGCCTGCTCCCTGTTACACATATCTCTGTGCTTAAGACAACAGATGGGGAAAGAGTTACGTAGAGGGGAAAATCCAAGAGATGTTGCATCAGTATTTTCAAGATCTTTATTCATCACAACACTCAGACCCCAGGCAGATTAGAAAATATTTAAGTGAATTAAAGATTCCTAAATTGAATAAAGAACAGGCTGAATTTCTTAATGCTCCGTTTACATGTAATGAAATAAATGATACCATTAAGGCTTTGGTGAGAAATAAAGCATCAGGACCTGATGGAATCCCAATAAAATATAATCTGTCATTTGCTATGCAAATAGTTCCCATTTTAACAGATGCATTAAATAATATTTTTGAAAGAAGTGATATGCCAGAATTGTTTAATTTGGCTACTATAATTTTATGCCCCAAACAAGGAAAAAATTTGATAGAATGTGCCAATTATATACATATATCGCTAATGAATGTAGATTATAAAATCTTTACAAAAACCTTAGCAGATAGATTAACTCAGATAATAAAAAAAATTAATCCATTCCAACCAGGTTGGATTTATAACAGGACACTGAAGGGCAGCTAATGTTAGAAAAACAATAAATATAATACAGCCTATTATGCAAAGAAAGAGCTCTTGTAATATCTATGGATGCTGAAAAAGTATTTGATAGAGTAGAAAAACCATGTTTATATGAAACCTTTGAAGCAATGGGAATGTATGGGAACTTTATTAAATGGATCCACACCATATATGCAGAGCCTAGGATACAAATTTTGGTGAATGGTATACTAACACAAAGTTTTGAACTGAAAAGAGGGACACGCCAGGGATGTCCCATGTCACCTCTGCTTTTTAATATAATATTGCAAATGTTAGCTATTTCCATACGGCAAGAAGAACAGACTAAAGGGATAGTTGTAGGAGATAAGAAATTTAAACACTCTCTTTTTTCAGACAACATGCTAGTTGATCTGGCATCACCCTTAAAGTCTTATTCGGAAAATTGAGATATTTGGTGAATTGTCAGGGTATAAAATAAATTGGCCAAAATCATTACCTTTGCTGCTGGTCAATGATAATAGATTGAGGCAGGAGATAATCAAGTAGTCTCCCTTTACAGTAGAATATGTGACGACCAAGTATCTTTGCATATGAGTAACTACAGAGACCAATAAATTATATCAACATAATTATGTTGATTTAATAGGTAAAGTTAGAGAAGTTGTGGGGAAATGGAAAAAATTATCAGTTAGCTGGCTGGGTAAAATGAATTTATATAAGATGATGGTACTACCAAAAATATTGAATATTATGATGACAATACCTATTGCAATACTCAGAACATTCTTTAAACAAATAGATAAGTTAGTATTTCAATTCATCTGGCAAGGCAAGCAACCCAGGTGAGCTGGAAAGGTACTGCACAATATTAAAGAAAGAGGTGACTTAGGCTGTTCAGATTTACATTTGTATTATCTGGCAGCCAAATTAAGAGGGGTTAGACTCTGGTATCAGCAAGAAACAGATACCCAATGGTTCCTGTGGAAAGAGATCTTTTCAATGGATTTTAAGGACTATCTGGCAGATGATACAAAGCCAGACTTGAGACAATGGAAGGATCATCCATTTGCAGGGACTGCACTTCAAGCCTGAAATGAAATTATGAGGAAAATGAATCTTAGGAAAGGAAAACCTTCATTCTCCTTAATCGAGTCTAGAAGTGTGAGAGAAAATTAATTGGTTGTTCGAGGTTAAAATAGAATGGTATCTATAAGATATGGCAACTTACTCAAATCAATCAATCAAAATCTATGCAAGAAATTGAGCAACTTATTAAGACAAAAAATGATATATTGGATTATAACCAGTTGCAAAATGATTTTGCTGTTGGGGCAAAGGGGAAGGATTTCTTGAGAGACCCACATAATTTAGAAAAGGTTGTATTGGGCCATTCAAAGACCAAGGGGATGATCTCTAGAATTTATAAACAGCTGATCCAGGTTTGGTATCTGAGAAATAACTCATATATAGAAAACGAAGCAAGAGCTAAAGGTTAAATGGAATGAGTCACAGAAAGAAGAAATTTATATATGGATGCATCAAAGTGCATACTCTTTGGAAGTAAAAGAACCACAGATTAAAATGACGATGCATTACTATATGACCCTTTTTACATGGACACTGCTGCGGGCCCAGTGGGTGGAGGTGGGTGGGTGAGCACACCCTCTGCACACGAAGCAGCACCGGCAGAGAGACATTTACATGGACACCGCCACGGGGGGTTGTGGGAAGTCTGGGGAGGGGCGAGCATACACCCATCGGGCATACACCCACCCAGGGCAACACCGAGCAAACACCCATAATGTTTTCACGGACTACTAGTACACCGAGCGGAGGAAAATCCATGCCTAGCATAGTGACATTACAACATGGCTGAGCGAGGGCAAACGAAGCCGTGCCACATGGCACTGTCCCTAAACTGCCAGACTCCATGCGGGCAGGGGAGGAGGGAGCTGGAATGTCAAGAGATACAAAAAAGCAGCCCCAGTCAAGCCCTGAGACACAGGCCAGACAGCCGGGAACCATGGATCCCTCAAAACCCAGACCCCACCTTCAGACCACAGTGGACACAAGCACACAGAGAAACCCAGCAGGATGAGGGATAAAGGAGACCCCAAATGCGGGAGGGGGGCCGGGACTGAGCACAGTCACTGGGAAGAACAGATGAGCCCTGAAATGGTTGGGGACCACACCAACCCCCCTGACAAGGACCACCACCTACAGAACCCCCCAACCCCCAAAATAACATGCCAGGAATAGGACAGCTGAGGTGACAGTGGCAGGCACTAAAGCACATGGTGGAGTCACAATTGGAGGGCACAGAGAGGAGAGGCACTTCCCAACAGACACAAATTGGCGGAAGCACAGCAGCTGGCCACTAAGCACAGGGCAGGGATGCACAGGGCTCAGGATGAGCCCCACACCATGACAGGGAACGGGGGGCATATAAAGCAAGATTCACAAGGACAGTCACCCCCGCATGTCCCGTCAGACAACGGGGGGGGGATGGGCTGCTAGGGACAGTGGGGGGGGAGACATGGGAACCTACTCAAACAGCAGAGGGGGTATGACCTAGAGGACAGGGTAACATGGGGCCAAGCCAAAGAGGACCCACTGATAGAAAGCACAACCATGGGGGGGGGGGACACACAAAGCAATGGACCCATGCCCTGCCAGACAACCACTCCACAGTGCACACTAACCTGACATGGCCCATACAGAGGGGTACAACAGAGGGAAGGAGAACACAGACACCAGGGGGAACCAAGCAAATGAAACTTTATTTATAAACCAGCTAGAGCAACAGGCTCACATCAAATAACAAACACCAACACTAAGCGGCTACAAGGTGGGGTGGATCCAAGCCCACAGTAGGGCCTGCAACTTCAGACCCAGCTCCAGCGATCCGCTTGGGCACGGTCCACTAGGTGTACCTGCTGCAGCACATGCAGGACCAGCTGGACCACCTCCTCCTGATTCCTGGTCCTTTCATTAATCATCGCCTGCACTAAAGGAGAGAGGGAGAGGGAGCGTGCCAGTAGGGTAGGCCCAGGCCACAACATTCAGGGAGCCCACACATATACACGGGGGTGGCGTTGGGGAACATACACACAGGGGTAACTCACGGATCTCCTGGTACACCCTGGCCCCAGAATGAAGCTCAGAAGCCGCCCGCTGGAGCTGACCGGCCAGCCGCAGCACCGTCAGGAACACAATCACAGCAGCTAGAAGGGAAGAGGAAGTGGGAGTTGGGGATGGGGATCTGGCAACAACAGGGGGAAGCGCATTGGTCACCACCCAAAAGCTCACAATGTCCCAACTGTTCCCACCAGGCCCTCCCAGACACCAGCCCAGTGGTGGAACCCAAAGGAGCACACAGGGAGGTGGATCACACCCAGAAGACTGCCTAGACTTACGGTCAGGAGTCCTCCTATTATGGTGCCCCTCCATTGCTGCAAGAGTAGGAATGGGGGACCAATTGGTGGTAGACACAACACACCACGGGGTCAGAACCAGAGTGAGGCCAGACCAATAGGAACAGACAGTAGTGCATGGAGAGAAGCAAGGACCATGCCCCATGAAGCAAACAAAACCGCCTGAGAGGGGGTGGGTTGGAGGCAACCAGGGGCTGACCATAGTGACATGTGGCACGGAGGGTGATGACAGCAGGCACCCATAGTCAAGCACAACCCCACAGCCCGGCTGTGCACAGCCCAGCCCAGCCATGGCTGGCTGTACACAAGGCTGCTGTGGAGACAAAAAAGTTCTGAAAGATGCCATGGGACTCACAGAGCCAGGGGAACACAGCTAAGGAGAGCAACAACATGGTGGGAAAAGACGGACCATGGAGGGAGCACCCACTAGAGAGCCAAGAACCCATACCATGTAACATCCCACCTGGAAGAGCTAGGAACCACCCCCCATATGTCTGTGCAAGGGTGCACAGGCCACCCTGACAGAACAGCACAGTGCCCATCCACATCCCCCATGGCCCCACCATCCGTGGACCCCAAACCCCCAGGCCAATTGCAGGGGGTGAAAGGAAGGGCCCTGCAGCACAGTAACACCCAGCTAATAAGAACCATGAGCTGCAAGAGCCCACAAGGTGCATGGGCACCGCACATCGCCAGAGCTGAAAGTTAACACACACACCCCTCAGGTATGGATGGCCATAACAGCAGCACACCTAGCATGCTGATGGCAAGGTGCCCCTATTGGAGAAATCATCCCACCCTAACAATGCTCCGAGCCCCCCAAGACCCGACCTGGCGACCTCCACAAATCACACCCAAGACACCAGCACCTAGAGAAACTGGTGGAATGGACCCACAGACACAGCAGGAGAAAAGAGGCAGCTAAACAAGGCTAATGTTTGTTGGCACAGGGACCTGTAAGATGCTACACCAGCCAGGGAGAGCAGATGCCAGGGACACAGGGGTAGCACCCTAGGGTGCACGGAAGGAGCAGTACTACTGATTCACAGGGTCCGAGGGTTTCACAGGCAGACCTAGCAGGAAAGCGTCAGTAATTAGACCCACAGACCGCACCACAGTAGACAGATGGAAAGGTGGATGGGTCACACAGCAGAACAGAAGCCAGCATCACGGCCATGGGGAAAGTATAGCACCATTCTGTCACAGGGAGAGGGGATCCACGATGGAGGTTGCAGCAATGGCGCGATCACGGTGTGGGCACTGGATGCTCAGAAAACATGGGCCCCTGGACAAGGTCCTCCCAGGTGAAGAGGCCCCGGCAGTAGCCACGGACATGCATATGGGTATCCACCATGAAGCAGAGGAGGAGGGGGTGTCCTGTGGCAGCAGCTGCTCCAATATTCAAACTGCTCAGCACATCTCTCAGGGCAGCCATCTCCAGCTCAGTGGGTGTCTCAGTCAGGAAGGGACCACCGACATCAGGGTGAAGTGAGCCCAGCTCTTCCAGGTGGTTCTGGCAATCCGATCGAGAGCGTGCAAAGTCACAGGCATGCAGGAGGATACAGGCATAGCAGCTCACAACATATGGACCACCAGTCTGGTGGGCCAAACCGAAGTCACCACCTGGTGAGCAGCAGCAAGCTCCCGGGTGTCACATGGCAGCAGAACGGCGGGTGGGGACCCACAGTCAGGTCGGTGTAGGGAAATGAATCCAAGTTCCCTGGCTCGCCTTTGACACTCAAGACCCCCAAAGGGGTGACCCAACAGCCACATGTACCGGGACAGGAGATTGAATTCATCACCCATGGAATGGGGGTCGCTCACCAACAGCTAGACTTCGTTGCTCTGCCACAGGGTTCCCAGCAGCATGCTACTCCTCACTGTCCCAACGATCAAAGACATGGTCCGTTCCATCGCTGGACATGGCCTGCACAAAAGCAGCGAGCTGGAGCACAACCAAACTGGATGGTGAGCAGCAGAATATTAGCTTGGATGGAGCTGGTGCAGTCGGCACTCAGAAGGGTAATCTTGGCAAGCTGATAGCAGCCCGGCTTGGCTGGGAACCTCGAACCCACACACAGGGAGGACACATTCCTGCTCAATATGAGGGAGGGAGGGTGGCCAGGGCCCAGGGGAGGATGGAATGGGAAAGAATCATGGGGCCGCAGTATACTGTCACATCTGTGCAGGACGGCTGCAGACCTTTAAATAGCTGTCCTGCAAAACAGGAGGCCTCAGCTGCATATCCCATGTGCACCATATGGAGTAGTGGCTGGGACATAGGGGGGAGGCAGGAGCAGGGTATGGGTGCGCGTTCTAGGTGATCCAATGGGGCAGTACCTGAAGGTTACTGTAAGTAGCATCACTGGAGTTGCTAACAGGTGCTGGGCAGTGCACAGGGGTAACATCAATAAGACCCCAGACAGGTGTGCATGCCACACCCAGTTAATTGCACCAACCACTGAGGCCCTGTGACTGATCACCCATCTACATATTGGAGCCAGGTCGCCTGCAAGGGTGTGGTGGTGGTGGTGGTGGTTGTGAAGTGGAGAGAGTTCAGAGAGCGATAGAGGGAGTGGAGAGAGCAATTGGGGGGGGAGCGAGCTGTGTGACAGACATCGGGAATGCGTTTGGGGTGTACGTGTGGCTAGTGTGTTGTGTTGGTGAGTAATTGGAGTGCATGGCCTGGAGCGTCTGCAGAGGGTGATAGAGGTGAGTGAGGGTGTGGCACTGTGGGGTATGTGGGGGACTGGTGTTGATTGCGAGGTGTGTTGTCTAAATAGGATAGGGTGTGTGCGAGGGGTGCGATCACAGGGTAGTTATCTGGCTCTGGGTACCTGTGCACAGGTTGTGTTGGCAGGTTGGGGACTGGTGGGTGGTCACTGGGTGTGGTGCTCGGTTCACGGGGAGCGGTCACGGTTGTGGGAGTACGATGCCCGTTGTAGGCATCCTGCAAGTGCGAGCTGCCCTAATCACCATCCTGGCTGCATGCTTCAGCCTCTTGGCACAACCTCCTGCGCCCAGCCTCTTGCTGGTATACCCATGGACCACGCCGCAGGAGGACAGCTGACCTGAGCCACGTGGCAATGGTGCAATGGGCGCAGAGGTTCAAGGCCAGGCACCAAGCGATGGCGGGGACAGCAGCATCACAGCACATCTGCTTCGTCCTCTCCAGGTTGCCCCTGAACATTTATGCCCATTGGGTGACCCTACCCACCCAATGGCTGGGTTGCATGCAGTCACGGAGCACCGACTGGAGGGAGAACATACTGGTGACCTGGACCAATGAGGAATGGGCCAACCAGTTCTGAATTATCCACTCCCTGGTGTGCTGTCTTGGAGATATTCTTGTCCCCCACCTCCAGAGGAACGTTACCAACATGAGGTGCCCATTACCCCCAGGGATGTGGTTGGTGATGGAAGCGTGGCGCCTGGCAAACCCCGATTCCTGCTGCTGTTTTACCTGACTGCCATGGAGGCCCTTCTTGGCTGTCTCCCCAGTGGTGCTGAGATCCAGGGTTGGGTGATCTCCTGTGGGAGGGAACCGGTGGAGTGGTCAGCTGTCTGCCTGGACTTTCCCCAGCATTTGCTTGGGGCTTGTCTGTGCCCTCCCTCCTCCCCTGTGTGGGTGGGTTACTCTGATCTTACCACGCTATTTGATATGCTCTCCTCCCTGGGCCCCATGGATGTGGTTGGGGGTGGGGGTGCTGCCGGAGATGCATTGTGCCCTCTACTCTTTGTCAGTATGAGAGAGCTGTCAGTTGGTGTCCTGCCCCCCTCCTCCCCACCAGATGCCTGGGGCCCCCTCCCCTGAACGGCCTGGGGTCCCTCTGCTTACCCTGGCCCTTCTCGTGTCTCTCATGGTGTTGGCTCCCTTGGTCTTGTCGGATGCTTTCCTTCCAGACATGTTGAGAGCTGGCGCACCCATGTCCTCGTTTGCTTCTCCTTTAAGGGTTCCTGGCCGGGCGTTCGGCGTCTCTCCCGGTGGGTGTGTCTGCTCGAGGACTCCTGTGGGGCCTCTCTAGCCATGTTTCGCTGGTTTCAGTGGACCCTTTCCGTGGGTGTGTGGTTTCCATTTACATGGATGGGTGGGTGTTGAACACCCATCTCCACCCACCTCCACCCACATGTTGGCTCCTTGCTGGATGCTCCGTGGGTGGAAGTGGGTGTTGATGGATGGGTCGCAGGAGCACACACACTCACCTGATGCCATTCACATGGATGGTCTCCCACCCATCCGATGGGTGTTCATGGGTGTTGGTGTGTGGGTGGCATCAGTGTAAAAACGGCTTATTAGTCTGCACGAACAAAAATACCAGGGGGTTATAAAACCCCAATCGCTGGGGGTTTATAACAGCTGGTTGTTAAAATAGTCAGTGTAAAAACGGCCTATTAGTCTGCACGAACAAAAATACCAGGGTGTTATAAAACCCCAATCGCTGGGGGTTTATAACAACTGGTTGTTAAAATAGTCTGGACCAATGTCCATCTAAATGACTATCCCGGACTAGTCGACTATCCCGTACTTAGTGTCACAGAGTCCAATAGCAAGACCTGACAGTCGCTCTAGGCATTTTCTACCTCTATGGTAACTAGGGATACATGACTGTGGGGCAATCATATTACCTCAATCATCTTTCAACAATGTATTGTAGAGTACCAAGTTTAAATACCCTGAGGGATGAGTTTCCATTTTTTTCAATTCAGAAATCAGAAAAACGAAGAAAATTTACTTCAATCCCAGAAATCAGTGCACCGAGCATGGACGAAAAGCACTATGGAATTGAAATTCAGCCCACTCGCCCAGAGACTCTAACCACCATGCTAACAGCAATGTTCTGTTCACATGGCTATCCCAGACTTAATTTATCCCAGACTAGAATGTCCGTCTAAACAGGTACCACTTGGTAAGCACTGACTAATAAGCACCGGAGTTGATTCAAACTAGTCCGGACTAATTTCTCCATCTGAAAATGCCCTAACCCTGCAGAACAGCAAGAAATAATTTTGTAGAGGAAAGCTTGATCTCTTTCCAATATATGATTTCGGAATGAGCATGGGACACTGCAAAATGGTTTCATAGGCTGTTTTTAAATGGACCGTGGTGGGATGGGTGTGCGGCTGCGGTGGGTGGAGGTAGGTGTGTGCCTGTGGAATGGGCGCACACCCACCTCCACCCACACAGCATCGGGCATTGGAGCCCATTGCTCCATGCATGCGTGATGGGTGTAGATAGGTGGAGGTGGGTATAGCGCGGGAGCACGCATGCACCCCCACCCAGCCCCCATGGCATTCACATGGGCACCTTCACCCATCTCCATGCAGTGAAACTGCATGGATTTGGGTGGGGCATCTTGTGTGAAAAGGGACATAGTTATGAAAATATTTAGTACTAAATTGTGCTAAGTAGTGCTAATGAAATTAACAAGTACTGAATAATCAACTAAGCAAATAAGTAATAATGAAGTAGCAGAACTAACCAAAGCAATATTAATAAATCAAAAATATGCACATTTTTCATATAGCAAAGATAAGTTGAGATGATTATTATTAAGTATTTATGTAGGGCCAGCATTGTACTTGGCACTTTTTCAATCATTGTTTATAGACAGGGTCCCTGCCCCAGTGGATTTACAATCTAGGACAGACAAAAATGTACTCATGTGACTGAATATGCAAATTATACTCACAAATGAAACTGAATATTAATTTTAGTCCTACAGTTTGTCAATTCACACATATAAAAGCACAATTTACCCTTGTTTTGTTTTACTCATTGTGTACTGCTTATCGTAACCAACCACTAGGTGGTAGTCCCAGCACTGTAGTACTCATCACCAAACCAAACTTTGATTCTATGAAACAAAAACTCTGGGTGTTCTTATATCATGAGGAGAGATTTCCCAGGGAATTTTAACCCAAATTTGTGGGGAGTGCATTGTCCACACCTCCTACTATAAATTACTCCCATGACTGAAGTAGATCAAAACTTTACTCTAAAACTTTTAACACTCATTTTGATTTATCTAGAAGTAGCCTCTCTGACTTCATAGTGTACACATGGTTCCTGCATTGCAGGTTAGCTGTACCTCCTTTCTGAAACGGAGACTTAGGGTGCTTGCTAACTTACCGTGGGTGGGCGGGACTTCTGTTAGCAAAACTAACGAGAGAGATCACGGGTCCTCAATTGTTGGCATGGGAATTCTATTGTTGTTATCCCCTTCTCCCATTAAATTCAATAATGCGATGTCAGGCTGGATTTTGAGCCCTGCATCACGTTATAGATTTTAACAGGAGAAGGGGGAAATAACGATAGAATCCCCATGCCCATGATTGGGAACTCGCATGATCTCCCTCTTGTTAGTTTTGCTAACGGAAGTCACCCCACCCTGTAATGTCGGCAAGGAGCCTTAGGGTAGACTTGCACAAAAGCTCAAGTACTAGAATTTAAAAAACAAGATTACTATTTATTTATTTATTTTTAAAAAAATATTTTCAAGGTAGCCTTATGATTTTGGGTCTGATCATGATCTTTTGAATATTTCAGCTGGCAGTACTACTAATCTAAAATTTCTCCCTTCTCTTTGCAAACTTGGCCTGAATATCCGTCTCATGAGATTTGAAGGAATTCCTTCTTTCACCCAGGATGAATATATTGTGGGAACAACCTCTCTCTCTCTGGTGACATTTCAGTACTTAGAGGTTCAAAGCCCAAAGTCTCTGTTCTGATCTCACTGATGTCGGTGACAGAGCTCCCATGTTCTTCAGGGGTATTGGTTCAGGTACTGAAAATTATAGATGGGATAAAAATGAAGAATGGAGCAAAGGAGGGGACTAGTTAATCTAATATTTTTAAAACTCATTCAAGGACCTATTTAAATTTTGAGTGGAGGCTTGAGAAGAGAGGGAGAATCCCGTTATCCAAACTAGTTGCCCTCTCTGCATGTCTGTTTAAATACAGCCCTGAGCTACATACAGAGAGGCCACCTTTGATTGGCATATGAGTCATTGTAGCCACACCAGGGGAAAAGGCTAACTGTAATTTTCACATTCCAACCAGAAGAGCTTTGTGTAGTTCCAAAACTTGCACACACTTAGGACAGAATACTCCATCATTAAAGTCACTGGGGGGTGAGCCATTGACTTTAATGGATCAAGAATTGTGCCTTCAGTCACAGAGTTTTGTCCAATAAAGGGTATCATCTTTGCTACTTTTTCTCTTGTCTTTGATCTACAGTAATTACAGCAGTTTTTGTATTCTTTATTTATTAAATGCCAATGTGTTCGCAGTATATTGTGTATGACACATCCTCACTGAATCACAGGTCCTGTTTTAAAATAATACCAGCGCATTCACTATAATCTCCTTCCATTAAAAAAAACCAAAACAAACCCAGGTAATAAAGAGCTGTGTGTGTCTTCCACACAATGCCTTTTGTATTATATAAACAAAGGTTATTTATATATTACATATATAAAGCAATAACTTTAGCTTCTGCATTTCAGCCTCTATAACCACATCTGACCCAATGCATGCATGAAAATAGTGATTCACTGTCATCGGCTTAGGCTGTGCTAATGTTTGATCGTCTCTGCAACAAGGAGGATCATTTCAAAGCTAGTTGCTGTTTTGTCTTCACTTTTCCTTGTTTTGTCAGTGCTGCAAAGGCTGCTAGTAGGTTTCTGCCCGGTGTAGAGTTTGTGTGGTTAAAAGATTCTGAAATTACCCATGAGCAGATGCGTCATACAGTTTTACCCTACTTTAAACAAAGTTCACACACTGTGATTAAAGAAGCTCTCACAATTTCATCATGAGATCCAGTGATCTTTAAACCTGAAGCTCCTGGAGGTTTTTTGGTTTTTTTTAAAGGGTTTCTAGTCCTTGTGGTTGTGGGGGAAAGCTTGAAAACCTTATATTTGAGGTTCAAAAATCAGAAGGAAAATAAAACCCCAAATTTGTTAAACAAATCACATAAGTTTAGGGGGCCCAACTCATGATGTTTTAACAGGTGTGGCTGCTGGCATGACTACATACTTGAGGTGGCCAAGGTTCCCAACCCCCAAATCCTCATATAGGCAGAAGCCAGAAAACACATGTGTGTACACATGAATCTCTCCTGCTTCTTGATTGACAGAGCCACTGCTTTGTGGTCCTGGCTGTAGAGATTCTGTGGAGCAGCTGTGATTCAGCTGCTGAGACTTGGCAGCAATGAAGTCACAGGACCATTAAGGCAGCATAGAACCCAGGACCAACCATGGCCAACAGTCATACATGAACTGCCCAAGAGCCACATGTGGCTCCCGAGCCACAGTTTGGCCATACCTGGCATATACTATAACTTACAGGGCAACCAGTTGAGAATCATTGGAAATAACTGATTTTTCTTGCAGTAAGTTAGCTAAAATAGATCCTGCTTCATCTCACCCCTGTACTTAATCCCATATGGCAACACAATGAACCAGTCAACATGTACCTTACCGCTCTTCCTTGAAGAATTCAGTATAGTCAGACTCCCTCCTCTCTCTCTTTCGGTTCCCATAGGGTCAATTTGTAAATGAAATACAGCTGCCTCAAATTGTAAACTCGCACTCCTAAAATTCTTTTAATTCCTCAGTTATGCATCAAAACAATAAGTTCAAGGGGGAAAGGTTCATGCAATCAGAGCTTCAGCTTCCTCTGATACTCAGATCCTAAGTATAATTTCACCACTTATGATTTCAGCAGAAGCCTCTAAAATTAAGATTTTTTTAAAAAAGATTGCATCCAGTTTCGCCCGTTTCCTTTGGTATCCTGCTGAAAACTGTTGCAGATTGTAACAGGGTTGCTGTCACCATTCTGTTCCAGGACACTGGCCCTTTAAGATCAGGGTTAACCAAGCCCAGGTGAATGGGCTGGAAACGGCTTAAAAGGAGACCTGGCCCAGGTGTGAGGGGCCAGTGAGTGAGACATCTTGTGTAGGCCGGGAAATCTGTGCCTGCAGGAAGGAACTGGCGTGGGCTGGAGACAGAAGCAGCCAATAGCTGCTGGAAGAAATTTCTGAGACCAGTCTGGGCTGGAGCAGCGAGGCTGCAGAAGCAAGGAGCTGGCCACAGGAGCACTACCTGAGCACCTGGAGCAGTGACAGGCAGCCCATAGAGCTTCCAAGAGAGAGAGGTGAACCCAGAGCGGAGGCCAAGGGTGAGCGAGGCCCAAGAGGGAGGCATCTGGAAAACAGTTACGGGTGAGAGGTCAGCAAAGAGCACAGCACGGAGCAGCTCAGTGTGAGGAAGCTAAGGAACCCAGGAAGACCTGATGGCGCAGAGATCTGGGTGAAAGCCAGATACCTGCCAGTGGTGAGGGTTTATCTTATATATACTTCTCTGAATGCCGGGGGGGGGGCGGGGGAGATCTTTCTACAAAGTAATGCTTGTCACAAGTGGTGGGTCAGGCTTTTAAAATCACATGTGCTCAAGTAAGAATTTAAAAACAAAACAAAACTTTATTTCGCCACCAAGCTCTCCCGTAATATCAGAGTTCCAGCACATGTTCAGCAAAATAAATGTTATATATAATCTATAATAAAATGTAGGTGAAATCAGTCCATTTTTTCTCTTTTGGGTAGTTGAGCAGCTGTTAATGCTGCCTTTCTCCTTGTCCCATACCCTCCAACAGTACCGTCTTATCTGGTACAGTAGGGAGTTTTATTATCTTGCACCGCCTTCCCAGCAGTGCAAGGTTTGCACCGAGTTCAGCAAAGAAAGGGGACTCCTTAGCACCTCATAACCCAGCAGGAGAAAGAGCTGGCAGACCCCCTGCCCTTGCCCTGGCTGCTGCTGTTTGGGATAAGACTGCTGTCAAAGAAAGGTAATACAATGGCAAGAGGAAGCTGTGTGCACGGAATCAAGATAAAAGCTAAACAAATAAAATAAAAAATAAGCAGGCGTCCTATGAATGTGTTTTTTTTGTGAGAAATGATTCTTTAACATGCTGAAAGGAACTGTCACTGTTTCCACCTGGGATTCCCTGAGTATTTTTAAAACTTTAGAGCCAACATCAGTGCACAAATGTGAGAATTCTGACTTTTTAATAGAGTGAGTTTTAACTTCAACTGTCAGTCATGCACATACAGCGCCTTCTCACACAGACATCATTTCCCCCCAGCTCAACTCCAAAGTTAGTCAGTAGGCTATTACAAATTTTCATAATACATGCAAAACTATGCAAATTAGGGGTGGCATGAAATGTACCTATTTCTTTCTGTCAAATGTTAGAAGAGGGCTGAGAAGGACATGATCATACCCTCTGACTTCCTTTTAACTAGCCCCCTGTCCTTTAATTGGTTCCACCCAAAGGAATCATTTGCCAGGCTAAGACATGTAAGGTAAAATCCTCCATCCATTCAAGTCAATGGGAATTTTGCTATTGACTTCAACGTGCAGAGGATTGCAGTCTCAGTCTTGTCCCCTTGGCCGCTAAGTGCCTGTACTCTGGCTCATTGAAAAGGAGAAGAAGAAATAGAGAAGAGAGAGGAGAACTGAAAAGTGCTGCAGCACAGACAAAACACAGGACAACCTTTCACTCTCCATTTGTATCCCACTCACACAACATGCAATTCTTAGACCAAACAACCTTTGGTTTAAGAGAGGAGTTAAGGCTCCTACAAATTTACTTGTGTTCAAAAAGGCATGGAAATGGTAAGTTAAGGCTTCTGCCTTAACTTGCATGCCACATAAGCAGTAAAAATGTTGTACAGTCTCGCATATTGTGCAAGTTAAGGCAGGAGCATTTACTTACTATTTCCATTCTTTTTGTAGCATGGCTGAATTTGTTAAGAGGCTCAACTCCTCTCTTAAGCCAAAGATTTTTGATCTAAGAATTTCCCTGTTTTTTGAAAGGAGAATGTACTAAATTTCCCCTGCCGCCACTGTACCAACCTAAGCTTGATTGGAGTTTTCCTTTCAGCCCAAACTCTGCTCCCAGGTGTAAAAAAACAAAATAAACAAACAAAAACTGGTGAAACTGACAACCTTATCAATTCCATCAGCAGTGAGAGGAAGGACTGGAGGGGGAGATTGCTCTGCAGATCCCTCGTCGCCAGAGTGTTTCCCTTGCAGCTTTACAGTTTCTCAGTTTTCCACCTGAAGGAAATCTATGTAACTCACATACAGTTCCTTAATGTACATAACCACATAGTCTCTCTCCTGACTCCATCCCTTCTCCTAGTGAATCTTCCTTCCCAGGTTTGACAGTTTCATCAGAGGGAAGAGAGGAGTGGTAGAAAGGGAGATGGGTCTTTTAAAAAAATCCTCCTTCTGGAGAGGTTCCCCTGCTGCCACGAACTGTCACTTTCACCAGAGGGTTTGGTTGGAATCTGGGAGCAGTAGTGCGACAGTATGGGGAATAAGAACATAAGTAGTGTTGGTATATGCAACATCCATAAGTGAATGCCTGCTGTATTAAGAACAGTAGTTGACTTAGAGCCACCAGATGGCGCTGCTAAGTTTATGTGTACATAGAAGGGAGATAGGGTTTTACAGCTGAATTCCTTTGTGTAACCACTCCTTCTTCCCTTCTCTCTCTTTGTCTCAGTGTCCATTTTGTCTTACTACTAGTTAGATGCAACTAAGGATCTGTGCCTGGAAAGTCTTAAGTAAAGTTCTGTTTTAAACCTTCAGCTGCATTTGTCCTTACTGATTGCGAATCAGTTATTACTCTGCAACAAGTAGTGCCATACTGGGTCAGAGCAATGGTCCATCGATCCCAGCACCTATCTCTGACAGTGGCCAATCTTGGTCGCTTGGAAGAAGTACCCAACAGGTCACAATGGGATGATCCATTCCCTGTTTGCTCCTAGCTCCCCAAACCTACCTCTGGCTAATAGCTGCTAATGGACCAATCCTCCAGAAACTTGTCCAATCCTGTTTTAAATGCAGCTATACTACTGGCCTTGACCACATCTTCTGGCAACAAATTCCACAACTTAATTGTGCGTTGAGTGAAAAAAATACTTTTTTTTTTAAAAAAAAAATCTGCTACATGCTAGTTACATGGACTGTCCCCTAGTCCTAGTCCTATTTGGGAGGGAGAATAACTATTCCCTATTTACGTGTTCCACACTCATTTATAAACTTCTATCATATCCCCTGTCAGTTGTCTCTTCTCTGAGCTGAAGAGCCCCAACTCTATCCATTTATGAATAATTTTTAACATTCTGTTTGCTTTTTGGAACCGCAGCCGCACATTGAGCTGAGGATTTCAATGTATCGTCCACAATGTCTCCAAGGTCCTTTTCCTGAGTGGTAACTTCTAATTTAGAACTCATCATTGTGTCCATAAAGTTTAGATTGTTTTTCCTTATGTGCATCACTTTGCATTTGTCCACATCATTTACATTTCTTGATGCACCTAACGCCATACAGTCTCTCTCTTGAGACTATTCCTTTGCCAGGAGGGGGATGGGAAAAAGTGAGAAGCCATGGAGAGGAAATGGAAAGATGGTGAGGAGGGCTGGGTCCTCACACCCATCTTTCCCCCCAGCTTTCTGTCATTTCAGTTGCTCCCACAATCCTCTCACCCATCATTCCACCCAGCCGCCTATCATTCCAGCTGCTCCTGGTACCTTCACACCTGTTATTCCACCAAGCCCCCACCCCCCATCATTCCAGCTGCTCCTGGTTGCCTCTTATGTGTCATTCCACCCAGCTCCCTGTCATTTCAACTGCTTCCAATGTCCTTTTACCTGTCTCTCCACCCAGGCACCATCATTCCAACTGCTCCTGAAGAGCTCCTACCTATCATTCCACCCTGCCCCCCAATTCTAGTCACTCCTGGTGGCCTTCTACTCGTTATTCTACCCAGACCCTCATCACTCCAGCATTCCTGGTGTTCTCCTACCTGTCATTCCACCCAGCCCCGTGTCAATCCAGCTTCTCCCAGTGGTCTTGTATCCATCATTCAACTCAACCCCCTCCCATAATTCTAGATGCTCTTTAGCCTCCTACCTGTCATTCCACCCAGTTCCCCTCCTGGTCTTTCTATTTCCTCTATGTGGCTTCCTTACCTTTACCCCCCTCCTGGCCGTTTTTAGTCTTCTCACCACCACCACCACCTACTTTGGCATTTTAGATCCTCCCTCACTTCCTTTGTTTCAGTTAAGCATCTGCCATTGTATTGGTTTACTGCCTTGGCAGTACACATGCTGAGGAGTTTTCTTGGCAACCAGAGCAGTTAGCCAGTGTGTGAGCTTCCTTTCAGTCTCAGCTCTATCCCATCCATAGCATGCAATACTGGCGTCCATACAACAATTGGGTGCAATAAACTCCCCATAACTCATGTCCATACAATAAATGCCACTTGGGTCCATACAACAGTAGCCTTCATGAAAGTTTATCTCCTCACATTCAATAGAACGTTAGTGAGACAAACAGTGAAAAGCTGATTTTCTCACCTGTCCCATTTGCCAAAATGGGCACTTCAAAGCATTAAAACTAGACGCTGGGGTTCACTCCCAGAGCAGTTCCAGGGGTGGCCAGTTCCATGTGCATCTAAAAGTATTCACTGTCTCTCAGCCTTGCTTCTTTATCTGTAAACAAAAAATGGGTGGGTGGGTGGACCTACATTCCAGGGTGGTTGTGAGGTAGAACATTTTGAATACTGAAATAATGATTAATAATAGTTACACTGGACACCTGCATAAAAAATTAGCATGGTTGATAATTTGCTTGCCTTAAAAAGAGGTTGTATGAGACACATCAGGAGGAATAGAAAGGAAAGTTTTATTTCTTGCATAAATAACGGATGGCTCTAAAACTTGTGAAAAGGTTCAGCTTCAGCTCTTTACATACTTATTGAATCTTGTGTTAAGTAGTGATATAATGAAATGGACCTGGCACTGGAGGGAGGGGGGTTGCCATTGGAAATCTATGTTGAGGATGTGCATCGTTCTGAATGTGTGTCATACATCATTGCTTTAGAAATTATTCTATTTTACAGAGGAATTTAAGAACTACTCTGTTCACAGTTGCAACCAGACATTTCTAAGGCCAAAGCAAGAAAATTAAACTATTGATTAAAAAGCAAGTGGCTAAAATGTAAGTGAAGTCTAAATAACTTCTCCTGACAGATTCTGTCATGCAAATACCTGCACACTTCACAGCAAGATTAAGCAAATGTGTTTTGATTTTGAGATCAGATTCGTCTTGCTTAACCTGCCAAATTCCAAATGTCAGACAGATTTGTACAGAGAAATAGAACAATAGTAATAATGATGGAAAGTCAAAATTTGAGAACTCTACCTATTTTTTAAAATCTAAAAATACACTAAAATCAGAATTTTCAATAATCAGCTAAGATGTTTAAACTGTGTTGCTTTTAACCAATCAATTGATCATTTAATCAATTAAGTACTAAAATACTGCACAGTCTCAACACAGTATGCAAAGCAGAGTGCATTTCTGGTTGCTGCCAAGTTCCTTTTTAAACTTTAAAAACTACTTTTTAAACTTGTGCATTACTTTTTAATATTTATGTAAATTGGTTTGAAATATTTAAAACTTTTAAAATATAGTTTCTGTGATCAATGTATCAGTCAATTAATGCTTTCAGCCCTATAATAAATATAAAAGCCCCTCAAACGGAATGGAAAAGCCATTATTCACAAGATGTGAGCTGTGGGTCTTGGTGTCCTGGAGTACACTTTCTAAGTAAAGTGTTCCCTCTCCTTTCAGCTGATGTGATTTAGCCCTTCTGTGTCTGCACTTCACTAGAGGGAGATGCTAGGTGCTGTTTTGGCCTGATGAATATTGCTGTTTAGTATGAAAGAGCTGGCATATTCACTTTAAAGTGAGAGATATTATGTGGTGAAGAAAATTAATGTTCCACCAGGGTGCTTTGAGATGGAGAGATCTATATAAATGTAGGTTATTGGTATAATTTATTATATATGAAGTTTCCTGTATTGCTTAGAATGTTGAGTTATAATTGAAATAATTTACAGTTAAAGAACAGGAATCTGTAGGGTTGCAGTTTATTAGGGTCTAAATCAACAGGATTTGACACGTCTGGCTAGAACCGAGACTGACTAGAGGTAGTGAAGTATGTACGTGAAAAGGCAATGTTCGTAAGATGGAATCTGAAAGATTTCCCTCAAGATGAGGAAGCCTTTAAAAAATGAACCGTAAAGTTCAAATAAAAATAACTTAAACTTCAAAATGCAAGTCATAGCTAATTAGATGTACGGGAGAGATCCTCTGAATGGTACCGCTCATTCCTGGCTGGGAGAACTCAGCGGGTGGTCCTAGGGAAGTGTTCATCATCTCCCTGGGACCTTACGTGTGGAGTCCCGCAGGGTTCTATTCTGTCCCCTCTCGTGTTCAATGTGTACATGCAGCTCTTAGGTGAGGTCGTGAGAAGGTTCGGCGTATGCTGTCATCAGTATGCCGACAAAACACAGCTCTACTGCTCTTTTTCTGCAGACCCAGACCTGGCAGTCTTGGTGCTTACCCGGTGTTTGGCAGCTGTGGGGGATTGGATGAGCGCAAGCTGTCTGAAACTGAATCCTGACAAGATGGAGGTGATGCTGGTGGGGAAGGCTGAGGGGGTGGTGGCTCTTGTCATTGATAGGGTCTGACCCCCTTTAGCCACCTAGGTTCGTAGTCTGGGGGTGCCTCTTTACTCACAGCTTTGCCTGGATTCCCAGGTGGTGGCTGTGGCGGGGAGCGCCTTTCGCCAATTATATCTGGTATATCAGCTACGGCCGTATTTTTCAGTCTCTGACCTGACCACCATCATCCATGCTTTCATCGCTTCGAGATTGGACTACTGTAATGCACTCTACGAGAGGCTACCCCTGGTGACAATTCGGAGACTGAATCTGGTGCAGAACGTGGCAGTCCATCTCTAACAAGGACGGGTCGTCACAAGCACATTTCACAAGTGCTCCGTTCTCTGCACTGGCTGCCTATTGTCTTCTGGGCTTAATTTAAGGTGTTGATAATGACCTTTAAAGCCCTAAACAGTCTGGGCCCCACCTATCTGTGGGACCACCTCATACCCCAGGCCATGGTATGACCCTTGCTGTCGGCCGGTGACGCCCGACTCGAGGTCCCCTGTGTTTCCCGGGTGGCAACAATGGGGAGGGCATTTTCAGTGGCCGCACCCAGGCTATGGAATTCCCTCCTGATAGAGGTCCACTTGGCCTCGGACATCCCCTCCTGTCGGAGACAGTGCAAGACCTGGCTGTTCCACCAGGCCTTTAGGGAGGGAGACAGGTAGGTAGGTGGGTAAGGGGGTGGCTGGGTTTGATTTTTTCCCGCTCTTTTAGAATTTTTGGTTTAAAATTTTGTTTAGCTGGTATTTTTATTGTTGATTGTTTGGAATAATTGTTGCACACCACCCCAAGCTGCTATGGTGCAGGAGGGTAACAGATAAAATATCATGAAACAAACAAACGAACAAACATAAATAAATAAATTTCACTAACATGGACACTTCACCCTTACAGCCTCTTCTACTGTCCCCCATCAGTTTTTTCATTTTGTTAGTTGGGTAGAGAGAACAGGATTGGCAAAATAGATTAGTTTGGGGGGGGGGGGGTTCTTCAAAAAAGAATCAACTAAAAGAGAAAAAAAATCCCCTACAATCTAGAGAGAAGAGGGAAAGTCAATTACCCTACACTATATAAACATCACAAGCTATTAGAATAATTGCTAATAAAATGTACACTCACTGATTATTTTTCATAAAGCAGATAATGAAAATAAAAGCAGTTAATACATAAGCTCATATTTTGAATCTAATTTCCTATCAAAAGAAGGTTTATGAAATCACCAAGGGTATGTGTGTGTGCATGTGTGTGTCCTCTCCCTTAATAGTTCTTGATCTGGCTGGCCAATTTCATCCAAATTTGGAAGAAATAGAAAAAGCTCAAAGATGCGGTCCCAAAATCTCATAACAAAAAATGTATCTGAACAGGAGATATGGCCTCAGCCTCTGTTGTGGTTGTTGTTAATTTAAAAATCCCATTGACTTGCATCAGTAATGTTTTGGTTTTTTAAAGAAAGCAATTTAAGCTGTTTTTTCCTATTGTTTGTTTTTGTCAGTGTGGAAAACTACCATAAACCCTCGACTGTGGACACCAATAATTTGCATGTCCGCCAGTGTATCTGGGGTGTCTACCATCTATGTTTCAACTTGCTTTTTCAAACTTCCTCTTTCTAGTCTGTCATTTGAGCATTCTCATTTCTGAAGTCCTCTCAGAATGCATTGTTCCTTCCATGAACTTATGGCAGTACTGATATTGCAGAACTATGCATGCTGGGATGTTTCATGAACCAGGAAATACCAGAGAGGATTACACAAAGGGGGTGGGGTGGGGGGAGGGGAGATTTGTTTCCTCACCAAATGCACTTAATGGCTTCATTCAAGGCAGCACTTAAGGCCCTATTTCTAGACTTAATCTACTTTCATGCAGAGTCTACCTTTAATGTTAGTATCCTAAGTATGAACCAGCTAGGTCGTGGCAGTATCAAGAAAGTGGAGAGAGGGGAAAACCTATTTTGTTCTAGTCTAAGTAATATCGTAAGAGGAAAAGACTGAAGAAAGATGCCCTGCCTGGCTTCGGACACAAGTGAGGCAAAAGGCAGAGAACGTGTAGCCATGATGTCTTTATTTTTTTGTTTTTTGTTTAGATCCTCTTGAATTCCCCTCAGCTCGACGCCTGGTGTTGCCTACAGTGTAAGAAATGCTTATGTTTTTCATTACTAGGGCAGTGGAATATCTGTAGAAATTTTGTGCTTAAAAACAAAAAGGAGATGAAGTCAGTGGGTGGTCTGTGTTCATTGCAAAATCGTACTGGGTGCTGGAATCCTTGATTTGTTGAAGTCACTCTCATTTTTTAACTTTAGAAATGGGAAAGAAATACATGTTTTGCACCAAAACAATGTGTTTTTGCTCAGCTCAGATTGATAGCATAAAAAGGTAAAAAAAACACCAAACCCCCACCCACGCAACTGCTAAGGGGGTAAAGCACACATTACTGCATATTAATCAGGTTGTTTACATTTTTGTGTCAAAGTCCAATCACAATATTTTTGTGCCATATCTTTTAATCCCTTTGGTAATGCAACCTTGGGTTTTTGTAAATGCATATTTAAGCCCAAATGCTTGTTGCCCATTAAAGAAATGCTAATCAGCATTTGGGTCTTATCCCAGCAGAAAATTCATTTCTAACATTTCCTAGAATAAATATGCTTATCTTGACTTTAATTGTTTGAGAAAACACCTCAGTTGTTGCATGCTGGCCTGCAAAACACAGCAAAAATTTTCAATGGAGAATGTTCAATACTTGTGCAACTGCCACGCAGTCAGATTGGACAAATGGATATCGCACATCTGAGAGGAAACGAAGAAAAAGATTAATATGGCAAGGCTGTGGAAGCAGACTTGGGTGGCGGTCTGGTTGGACCCTACCAGCAGCACCATGCGCTCACATGGATCTTGGATAGCTTCCACCCTACATTGGGTTTTATTAATGCTTTCATTCAAAGCTACCTTGGCTTCATTACTTGATGGCCATTTTTAGATGAGATGCTACCATAGAGGTCCACCCATCTCCTTCCCACCCACCTGTCTGAAGGTGGTGTGGGGTGGTTCACGCTCCCGTGACCCATGCGGGACCCACCCACGACCACTCATAGCCGTTAGGGATGTGCGAACAGAATGCGGTCCAGCCATTTGGCCGTTCAGTCGTTAGGTTCAGGAACTGAGTTCGGGTTCAGTCGTTCAGTTCGGTCGAACGTTCGGGGGGGCGGTATCGGTCTTGGATGGTCCCGTGATTGCGTTGGAAACCAGAAACCGGAAATTCGAGTGTGTGCAGAGCTTGTGTGGAGAGAGAGCATGTGTGTTGTGGCTGGCTGACTGTATGGGTTTGTTTGGTGTGGTTTGGGTGTTTGTTTTGGCTGGTTGGTTGTGTGAGTTGGTGCGTGGGTATTTTTTGTTTGGCTGTGTGTGAGGGAAAAAGAAAAAAAATGATGATGCATCTTAGGAAGGTGAAGGTGGAGGAGGAAGAGGCTGCTTCTGGACCTTCTGAGGTGGTAGAGGTCAGCTCCTCATCAGAGGAGCAAGAGGGCACAGGAGGTGCCACTGCTGGCAGGTTTGTAAACTTTATTTTTGTTTGTAAACTTTATTTTGTTTGTCTAGCACCTCAAGGAGGGCAGGATTTGCATGTGCCAGCCACGGTCTTTCTAGTTGCCATCTCTAGCACCCCAAGGAGGGTAGGATTTGCACGTGCCAGCTCGGGTCTCCAGTTGCCATCCCTTGCACCCCAAGAAGGGCAGGATTTGCACGTGCCAGCAAGGGTCTCCAGCTGCCATCCCTAGCACCCCAAGGAGGTCAGGATTTGCACGTGCCATCCAGGTCTCTCCCGTCGCCCCCATCCCTAGCACCCCAAGGAGGGAGGACTAGAGGCATCATCGTAAATAAATGCATGATATTTAGGTGTTGTTATGTGTTCCTGTTTTAGAGAGGGTGATGATGCCGCTGGTGCCCGGGCCCCCAGAACCCCATCATCAAGGCGGAGGTCAGAGCCGCTGCCAGACAGGCACATGAGGTCTGACATCTGGCAGTGGTACAACAGCCCAAAAGGCAGATACGCCGTATGCAAGGTAAGGCACAGGGGCTGGAACAACAGGGAATGGATTGCCCTATGACCTGTTAGGAAGTCCCCTGCAGAGAGAGATTGGCCACCCACCCACTTGTGGAGACAGAATGCAGGCAGGGCTTGACAGACCATTGGACTGACACAGTATGGCACTTCTTATGTTCCTATCTTTTTATGTTCTTTAGATATGTGGCAAAAAAATCAAAAGGGGATGACATCAGGGCTGATAGTCCATACAGAGAATGTGCACCGGCTGAAGGTGAGGCAGCGGGACTCTGGCATGGAGGAACAGTACCGGAAGAAGGAGGGGAAGGCACGGCAGAAGCACCACCACCAGAACAGCCCTTCCCCCTCCTCCAGTGCCGCTGAGGACTCTCCAGCCCCCTGGGAGGAGTCTGAAGCAGCAAGGGCTTTTCGGGCTGAACTGGAGAGGCCGACTCAGAACTTTCTAGAGGAACTGAAAAAGTATATGGACAGGCTAAGGATGCAAGCCCTGACAATGGAGGACTGACTGGTGGTGCGGTTTCAGGAGCTGGAGGTACAGGAACGCAGGTTGGAGGCCTATTCCCTGTACCTCCAGACTGAGATTGACGACGTGGACCTTTACCGGCAGTCGGTCTGCAAGTGGCAGGCATCCGTGGCAGGAGCTGTGTAATTTGCCCTCCAGCAAGGGTACCAAATGGAGGCGGGCGGGTCCCGTCCGCCCCTTTCACCTTTCCCCCATGTTCCGGGGGACAGGCCCATAGACCAATACGTTTCCTTTCTTTTTATATATATTAATGTTTGGTTTCAGTTTTATAAAGTTGTAGTAATGTGTTGTGTTGTTGTTGTTGTTTGAAAAGTTTTTATAAAAGTTATATTTGTTGTTATGAGTTTTGTTTCAGTATCCAATCTTTTATCCCTCTGTGCTGAAGTTCTGGCAGGTGGCAGAATCTCATTGTATATACAGCTTGCCAGATCCCTACCTGACAGCAGCAGCACATGTGGTAGGTAGCATATTATTAGCCCCAAGATGTGCCAGCAGCAGGGTCTCAACTTGCAGACAGCCCCCCAGGAGGGGCAGGGCTTGTGTCTGTGTGGGTGTGCCAGAGAAAAAGAGACAGGATCTTTGGCAGCGGGCAGCAGGTGCTGGTGGTCAGGGGGCTCTTTCAGCAGCTTCAGCGGGCATCCGTAGGCGGATGCGGAGGAGTAGGCTGGTGGGGAGCAGGCTGGCGTGCGGTCACCGGTGACCAGTGGCCACTGGCCAGTCAGGCATGAGCAGCGGCAGCACCCAGATGATGGATCTTGGAACTGGAGTGACTGCTTCTGATTCAGTGGAATGGAATGACAGCCTCCCGTGACTGGAATGATGGTCCCAGAATCTCATTGATTTCTGGGACAGACATGTCTA
Source organism: Sphenodon punctatus (assembly GCA_003113815.1). Taxonomy (NCBI): domain Eukaryota; kingdom Metazoa; phylum Chordata; class Lepidosauria; order Sphenodontia; family Sphenodontidae; genus Sphenodon; species Sphenodon punctatus. Next base: position 857,373 of record QEPC01000281.1, on the reverse strand, counting down.
CTTCAGGTACAGTGGAATGGCAGCCTATGGGAGTTGAATGATGTCCCTAGAATTAGTGCTTGGTTGGGCACACTTAATTCAATCGTACTATAGGTGGTAGCAGATACAGGAATGCATGCAGGCAGACAGGCCCATATAATACGTTGTGTGTTATTTCCATCTCATTCTGGTAGGTTTGCTGCTGGATGTGGGCACAGATGAGAGCTCTCGCTGGTTCTGGCAGGTGTCAGGCAGCTTGAGCTGGATACATCTCTCCCCCTCCACCCCCATCTCTCTCGTTCTAGCAGGGAGCCTCTCTCTCTCTCCCTCTCTGGCCATATAGTGCAGGTGACAGCATGGGTGGGATCGTGTCTGTCTCTCCTTCTAGCAGTGGGGAGACTCTCACTCACTCTCTCTCTCCATGAACAGCAGGTTGCTAACATGTAAAGAAAAGGTGGAATGACAACTCCCCCTGAGCGGAATGACAGGGCACCAGAGAACCCCGAGGGTGGGTCCTGGGGCTAGTGGCAGTTTCTAGATATTGGACAGCCCTCCCTTCCAGTAACGTTAGGCCAATTGGAGACGATTGAACATGTCTTTTTCCATTGTCCAGCCACTGACTCCCCAAGGGGCCGTTTTCTGTTTAAGTATAGGGATGAGGGTGTGTATTCAGAGCATGTGGAATTGGTTAACTTGCTAAGCCCAGTGGATTCGCCCAAATCTAGGGACGTAGAGCGTTTCTGTAGTAATGCTACACAGATACGCGCTTGTTTCATGTCCAAGGTAGGCTGCGCTTTATCCAATGTTTAGGGAATAAGAAATAACTATAATCACTTCAGGCTTAAAGAACAGGTTTATTTATTTAAATGTACATTGATGGAATAATGGGAGCAGGGTCCCCAACATGTTATATGTCTTATGTTTATATAAATTTATTTGTATAGTTGGGCAATTTGGTTTTAATTTGTAAATTGACCATGTTTATTTGATAAACTTGTTGAAAACCGTTGGGTTAAACAATAAAGAAAGTTAAGTTCCAGTAACCCATAGGTAGGACCCCTAATCCTGACGGCAGGTCCTGGGGCTGGAGTGGCTGTTTCTTTAGACGGTGGAATGACAACTCCCCGTGAGTGGAATGACAGGGCCCAAGAACCCTGAGGGTGGGTCCTGGGGCTAGAGTGGCAGATTATAGATATTGGACAGCCCTCCCTGCCAGTAATGTAGGCCCCAGAGCCCTGATGGGTCCTGCAGCTGGAGTGGCTGTTTCTCGATGCCATGGAATGACAGCGCCCCACAAGCAGAATGATGGGCCCATGAACCCTGAGGGTGGGTCCTTGGGATTAGAGTGGCAGCTTCTAGAGATTGGACAACCCTCCCTGCCTGTAACGTATGCCACAGAACCCTGACGACGGGTGCTGGGGCTGGAGTGGCTGTTTCTTGATGCCATGGAATGACAGGCCCAAGAACACTGAGGGTGGGTTCTGGGGCTAGAGTGGTCGATTCAATATATTGGACAGCCCTCCCTGCCAGTAACGTAGGCTCTAGAACCCTGACGGTGGGTCCCAGGGTTTGAGTGGCTGTGTTTCTTGATGCTGTTTTACAATGGGTCTCTGTGAGTGGAATGACGGGCCCAGAACCCTGATGGTGGGTCCTGGGACTAGAGTGGCAGCTTCTGGATGCAGTGGCACAGCAGAGGCAGAATTGACACCAGCAGCAGACATTGGATTGCCCAGAGGCAGCATTGGCAGCAGGAAGAGACATTTTTTTGCCCAGGCACAGAACCCGTCACATAGCAGAGACGGCATTGGCAGGATTTGCCTATGCGTTGCACCCATGGAGCCAGGATGGTAGGTTTTGCCAGGGAAGCACTCCCATACAGCAGCAGAAGGCAGCAGCAGGATTGCATGGGCACATTTGGATTTGCCAGAGCAGAACGCCCATGGACCAGCAGACAGCAGCAGTGGGATTACCAGGCCAGTGCGGCACATCACCCAGGGTTGTCAGGATGGGCAGACAGGCAGCATAGCATGAGAGGCAGGCAGGTGGTCTGGGGAAGGCTTTGATCTTGGCAACCTGGACGGGCAGACAGGCACCTTGGCATGAGAGGCAGGCAGGCGGGCTGGGGCAGTCTTTGAGCTTGGCAACCCAGGCAGGCAGACAGGCAGCGTGGCATGAGAGGCAGGCAGGCGGGCTAGGGCAGGCTTTGAGCTTGGCAAACCATCTAACCTGGTCTAACAGCGCCGTATTGTCAGGGGTTGCCCTGGCAACTGACACTGACAATGCTGCTGGGGGCTCTACTGGGAGCGATGTGGTGGGTCTGGGGACTGTTTCCTGCGCTGCTGCTGTGGGGCTGGTTATGCAAAGTTCCAGCTGCAGCCGCCCCTTATGGAGCCGGTGGCTGCAGCTGACAGGCAGGAGGAAGGCTCTCTCTAAGGGGGAGTGCTTCTCTGCACTCCTGAGACCAGCTACTGAGGTGCCCTAGAGTAGGAAGCTAGCAGGAGGGAACCTGTCCTGGAATGCTGGAGCCAGGAGGAAGAGGAGTCTGGGTAGACTGCCTGAGGTTGACACTTGAATTGAGTACATGTGTGCAGCGTAAGCCTGGCTGCCTCTGAAGTTTTTGCCTTTCCCCTTTTTTGTCCATTAAAATATCCTAAAACAAAAAGTATTGATGCCATATTTTAAAAATAAATACAAGTATGGGGATCTAGCTTTTACTTACAAGTGATGCAACATCTACCCTCTCAAACTGTAAAATGGTTTACTTTTGTGCACAATCTAGCAAATACACTCATACACTAATGTGGCTTATTGCAGTTACACAATAAAATCTACTTCAGTGCACATATCCCACAATAATTAGAGATAGACACAAGAGAGTTTGAATGATATTTATTGACTTGAATGGGTGGTTTTAGATGGGACACCTGTTCCACCCCATCCCCAGGCACCCCATCCGTGTGAAGGCAGGCCACCCTGCCTCACCCCAGAGCAGGCACTGCCTGCTCCAGGCCAACTCAGCTTGCAGTGCTCTGGAACATCCTGGAGCACCGCACGCAGAACAGGCCATCCAAGCCCAGAGTACCAGCTGAGGGCAGAGCAACACTCTATCTAGTCACAGATGGGCTGCAGAAGCTCCGCTTCTGGCGGGGGGTTGCCCTGGCAACAGCCATAGAGCTGCAGTTTTCAGCCTAGAAAGGCTGGTGATCTGCATGCAATTGCAGCAGTTCTATGGTATGAGGGAAGGGATGCTCCGTGGGCAGACTGTGGTCAGTGGCGGCGTCTGCCTCCATTTAAACCCACTGGAGCAGACTTCCAGGTCTGTCTAAAAACACCCAATGGATGGGGGATTGCACCCTTAGAGTGAGATTCTCAAGCCACTTACTCCAGAGTTGTCTCATTGAAGTTAGTGGGACTATTCCTAAGCATGTGATCTGAGGACTGAACCCGTTATTGGACATACCTCACATATATAGAAATATTCAGCAACCAATCTATGGCAATGAAGGATCAGATACTCAGCAGGTTATAAATCACCAAAGCACACTCCTTGAAGTTCTAGCCCTCTGCATTTATATTTCCCAGTGACTATTTTAGGAATCAGGTACAAATAAGCAAATATCAAACATGAAATATACAAATTGTTGGAACATTGTACAAATTATACTTGCTTTCTCTACTAACTGTGGTCATATTAAAACTCAAGGAGGGATCAAATTCCAATTATATATAAACCTCTAGGTCCCCGCCCCCTTTGTTTGTATAATAGGAACATAAGTAATTTTAGAAGAGAAGTCCCTTTCCTTCCATTGTTCAAGGGCCCTTTATTTTGCACCAGCTCAAACAGCTTTGTAACATCCCTCCTGTTTGGAATTTTGGATGCCTCAGTGAGGATCCATCCCAGATAATACAGATGGAAGTTCTTTTCACTGCTACAGTGGGATTATTGATGCACTACTGGGTTTGTTTTTCTTTTCCCCTTTGCCCTTTAAATATGAGATCTATTTAAGCCCAATAGTCATAAAAGGAAGCAGAGTTACAGAAGCTAAAGTTGGCTACGTTTTTATGTGATCACTTCCAAAAGGGCTTTATTCTTCACCGTGGTTGCCAAACTGATCTGGAATCTTATTTAATATACTTTGCAAGTCTTTGTTGCTGTCTAGAGTCGCAGGATTATATTTGTCTCAAAATGGGGTTACCCATGTAAAGTGTTTGGGAAGCAATTGGCATCCGTGCTTCTAGCAATGCAGTTCCACCTGTTGCAAAATAGCTAGAAAAAGAGGCAGCACATCAGCTGATACTGCTGATGGAGTGATGGATTACGGGAATGAGAAGAATTTCTTTTGTTTAGAAAATGGGAGGATTAGGTTCTGGCCTGTTGACGCTGGTTAGGGGGATAGAAGGAGATAATAGGGCAACTACCACAGCATCCACTATTGCAGTTGTCTTTGCTGAACCAGCTTCTGTTACTTCTGTCACCGTAGTTATTTTATGTGCTTTCGCCTCTTTCAAATGGAAGGGACTATTTTGTAGAACTTTGCTGGTGGCAGACAAAGGCTACTCCCTTCTCCATTCTTGTCTCTTCATTCTCCACATGGTTTAAGATTTTTTTAAGTTCTGTTTTTTGTTGTGTTTGTTTGTTTGTTTAGCTTTGCTTTAAGCTCTCTTCATGCTGTTGGTCTGAAATTCCTTCTGAGAAGAAGAAAAGCACTAGAGACAAGCCTGAGCTATGAAGCTGGATCCCAACGTGAACTTCCTGAAAGCTCAGGGTGTGAGATTTTATTTATATTTATTTATTTATTTATTACGGGCATTTATATCCCACACCCTCCTGCACACTGGCAGCTCGGGGCAGCAAACAACATACATAGTCAAAGAATATAAAATCCTTTTAAAATACTACAAACGTTTAAAATATTAAAATACCCAAAAACAGAAGGCTAAAAGGCAGAAAAAACCCTCCCCCAATCCCCCCCTCCCCACACCCCTCCCCGAAGGCCTGACGGAACAACCAGGTCTTACAATAACTTCGGAAAGAGGGGAGGTCTGGGGACAGATGGGTCTCCATAAGGAGGGAGTTCCACAGCCGAGGCGCTGCCACCGAGAACGCCCTCTCTGCCGTCGCCACCCGGGATACCCAGGGACTTTGAGTCAGGCGCCTCCGGTCGACCGCAAGGGCCGCAAAAATGACCCAGGGCCTGAGGTGGTCTCACAGATAAGCAGGACCCAAGCCATTTAGGGCTTTATAGGTCATCACCAACACCTTGAATTGGGCCCAGAAGACAATAGGCAGCCAGCGCAGAGCACGGAGCACAGATGTAATGTGCTTGCTTCCCCGTTAGGAAACGGGCCGCCACATTCTGCACCAGCTGCAGCCTCCGGACCATACTCAGGGGTAGCCCCATGTAGAGTGTGTTACAGTAGTCCAGTCGAGCGGTAATGAAGGCACGGATGATGGTGGCCAGATCTGAGTCTGAGACATACGGCCACAGCCGTTGCACCAGATGTAATTGGCAAAATGCTCCCCTCACCACAGCCTCCACCTGACAATCCAGGCAGAGCTGTGGGTCAAGGAGCACCCTCAGACTATGAACCTGAGTGGCCAAAGGGGGGCAGACCCTGCCAATGATGGGAGCCACCACCCCTCAGCCCTACCCACCAACATCACATCCGTCTTGTCGGGATTCAGCCTCAGACGGCTTGCCCTCATCCAGTCCCCCACAGCTTCCAAGAACTGGGCAAGCACCGAGACTGCTGGGCCTGGGTCTCCAGAAAACGAGAGGTCAAGTTGTGTATCATAATTTGATCCAGATCCATTTTTTTAAAAAGAAAAGGAGTAATAATAAAGATAATGATGTGCTTATTTAATTTATTTTGAGTTACACAAAGAAACAAAAGCAGGGATCTCTATTTTAGAGAGGGGCTTGGGTGCAATGCAGCTGTGGCAGGGAAGAGTCACAATAGATGGATAAGGCCTTTGAGAGAGGCTAAGATGGCTGCTTACTGAATACAAGATAGCTGCCACAGGAAGTGCAAGTGTTTGGGTGTAGCTACAGGTACAAACGAGAGCCAGCCCCAAGAAGCAAGGCAGTCTGCTTTTGGACACTGAGAAAAGCACATCTGACATCTCTGCTAGAGGTTGCATGGAAGCTCCTGAAGGAAGAAGACCTGGAGCCTGACAGAACCCTGGATGGGAAATGCGAGTTAGAGATAGCCATCCAGTGGACTGTTGTCTGGCTAGGCTAAGCCTTATGTTATAGACTATAGCTGATGTTCTAGACCAGAAAGAGGCATGGCGCCTGACCTGAAGAGAGTCTCTGATGAATAAAATGTTTGATGCTAATACCCTTGAGTGACAGTGTACTTTGGGCCTGATCCTGTAAACACTTATGGTCAGCAAGGCCAGACCCTGCGACAGCAGCAAATCAAAGTCAGAGGACGAGAATGCTGAGATCAGTCCTCTGGCTAAGGTTCTTTGCAGCACACCTGTAAGCTTACATGGACATGAAGGCTGCTGAGGAGTCCAAGATGGTGTTATCCACGCTGTGGTCAGAGTTGCCTTAAAATGGGGTTTCTTCTGAGTCACAGATTAAAAAAAAAAAGTTCTCAGGTTAGCTAAAAGGGAGTTTGTGTGCACAGAGAGGTGTGGGAATGACTGTCACAAAGTAGTATTTTTAAAAGCTGTAACGATGGTTTTTCTTCCAAGAATTGTTTGAGAGCTCTCCTGCTGTTGCTGAAGAGGCTGAAATCAGGTCAGAAGGTCCTGCCTGCTTCTGTCCAGAGAGAAAAGACGATGCTGATGAATTACATGTCGTCCCGCAAACAGCTAGAGATTGAGTTGACTGAAGCTGACTGAATTCCTCTCCCCCTCCAAAAAAAACCCAAAGTCACTATGTGGTCCATGGTAAGGGCCGGTATTTATGGAGTTCTAAAACACTGCCTGAGAGGGAAACTGTTTTCTGATTATGAAGGTTGTGTGTTGGAGGCACCAGAACAGCTAAGTCATGACTGTATTAGCTGGACTTCTAGTGTGGGGCAGAAACTCAAAATTATTTGTAACAGCATGTGCTTGGAAACTGTATTGCATATTATTACCTACCTTACTTATGCATTGTGTTAAATTTTAGATTTAATGCTGCAGTTGTTTTGTAAAGTTGAGAATGCTAAAAACCCTGAGAAAGCTTTGAATAGAATAATTAAAACTTCTGAAAATTTATATGCAGCAGGGCCCTACTTGACCATGGGCTAAGTGTTTGCAGAATCAGGTCCCGATAAGTGAGTCACATGGGGATGCAGCCTAAAATACAGTTTATTTACAAAGTCCAGAACAGGCACCAAGCTTCTGGCCAGTTTACCGTCCGAACAATAGAGCCTAGCCACCCCACTGTCCCTGGCTAGCTCTTTGCCGGCTCACACGTCCAGGCTCTCTTCAGGCCCTCAGGTCCAGACCTCCTTCCTTGGTATCCAGGTCAGGCAGCCTCTCTAGAAGATACATTCTCCTCAGCAGTCAGGAGCAGACTGCCCTCTTCTTCCTGTGTGACTTTCCTTTATAATGGAAGCCCCATCCATCTACTTCCGCTTTCTGGCAACGGCCATCTTAGGTTGCTCGCATGGCAGGCACCATTTTATGGTCTAGCCCTGCGACAGTGTATTACATTATGTAGAGTGCAGGATTCAGAAAAGGCATTTTAAATCTTTTTTAAAAGACAAAATACATATAATAAAATGGCCCAGCAACCAGGAAAGCAGAAAAAGAAAACAGTTCTGTAAATAAAACCCCATTTGTAAAATCTGTGTGTTGGATAACTTTTCTAGCACCAAGTTTGGTGATCCAAATTGCAAGGTAATACTTAAGGGTCCATTTAATCCTGGTGGCTATTTCTGTGCATATGAATATCGTTTTGTTTTTTTCCCCTCTATTTTGAGGTTCTCAAGATTTTTGTGAGACTCTCAAGATGAGAAAATCTTGTCAAGAAGCCTATTCATAACAAGATTTTTAAGAAGGGAGAAATCTCGTTTCAGACCACACTAACAGACACACCACCACACCAACAGCAGGAGAGGACAGCTGAGTTCCTTTATATAACTGAGTGGGAGAATGGGCCATGTTGTGTTAGAGTATTATATGAAGGAGCACAACGTAAGAGGAAAGGTAGCAACCAGCTTTGGTCCCCTTACTCCCTCAGACCTTTCAGTTGAACTTTATTTGCCTGTGTTTGGATATCGGATAGGTAGAAACATATTAGCACGATAACCATCCTGATTTGGCTATTTCAATAGTCTTTAATCTGATCACAAAGGAAATGCAAATAGATTTGGATTAAGCAGGCCTGACTGCACTCCAGTAAATTCCAGTGGTAACACGAGTCATTTTCCTGTTTATTATATTCCCAACAAGATTTATAGACTTGAGAAAAGTGCCTTCTTTACATTGTTCCACTCGCATATAATACTTGGATGCATGTGACTCATTAAGATACTTCTGTAATCCACACAGAGTTCAGGTTAGGAGCCTCATGAAGATACAGACATTACTAAAATAGCCATTTAAAAAAAAAATGCAGATCCTGACAGACAGAGACAGTTAATGCCTCTGGTGGTAACTAAGACCCCAGAGTTACCTCTTGTTTCTTTATTAAGTTCTGCTACATGTATTTTTCCGAGTTGCAACTTAACACTCCTTGGACAGAAAAATATGAAGAAAGATTTCCTGGCGTGTGATCAGTAATTTAAGTCGTTTGGAAGATAAAAGCTTTCCAAGAGAATTCTTTCCAAGGATTTGATGTGGGATCTCAGCTCAAGCTGCTTTACAAAATATTACAGAGAGAGAGAGAGTTTAAACCACTTCAAAGGGAAGCAGAGGAGTGATTTAACCCTTTTCCAGCTCTTCTCTAAATTAAAATTCTGTTTCTATCTCCTAGTAAGTAGATCTTTGAAAAATGGAGTGTGCTATCCTAAATTCAAGCAGACAAGCTGGTGCAAACGCGTTTTAAGATGGCAGCCTGGGGTGGTAACAAGTGCATCCAGGCCAGGCATAGTCTCATGTGTGTTTGTACCATACCTTTCACAGTGAAATCCTGATTTCAGCTGGGGCCTGTACATGCCTTTGTATTGAATTATTGTTAGCAATGAACTGAGAGAAAAACCTAAAACAGTTTTATTCAAGAAGAACTCCTGTCAGGGCTGATTGTGCATCTGAAGTTTGGCCTTGTTGAAAGGAACAACTCGCATATTTAAAGTTTATTTATTTATTTTAAACATTTACTATCCCACCCCTCCTGCCACAGGCAGCTTGTGGTGGCTCACAACAATATAGCTCAACATATATATAGCTCAACAAGGGCTGTGCCCTTGTCATGGACGGACCATCATCTCCTTCAAGCCAGTCTCTCAGCGCACCCCCTCCAGAAGGGGAATGGGCCAGTTAGGATGGTCTGCCCTCAGAGGCTGATGGAACCTCAGCGGTTCCAAGAGGTCCTGAGAAGTTAACCTTGGACCTGGACGGTCACTCTGTTGATGAGCTGGTCCAGCATTGGAACAGCTTGTTGGAGGAGGTCATTGACAGGGTGGCTCCGAGATGCCCTCTGCCTCTGTCTCATCACCGCAGGGTCCCTTGGTTCACTGAGGGGCTGCGGTGTATGAAGTGAGTAGGCAGGAGGCTGGAACGACGTTGGCGTGGGATTCGATCTGACTCTGACCGACTTCTCCATAGGACCCATTTGCGGTCCTATGTTGAGGCTGTGAGGACAGCTGGAAGGACTTCCTTGCTGTCTTCATAGCGTCTGCAAAGTCATGCCCAGCGGAGCTGTTTCGGGTGGTGCGGGGGCTGGTCAGTCCGGCCTCCCTCCACCTGGACGAGGACTTATCCCAGGCCCACTGTGAGGAGTTTGTCACCTACTTCGCAGACAAGATCGGTTGGATTCAGAGCGACTTTGACACTGGATTAGGGGCAGTAGGTGGAGAGCGCGAGGTGAGGGAGGCCCCGTCTGGTCCAACTTTGTGGGGGGAGTTTCAGAAAGTGACGCCAGCCGATGCGGTGGATGTCTTGGGGTCTGTGAGGGCCACCTGTTGTGAACTTGATCCGTGCCCATTCTGGTTGGTGAAAGCCTCCAGGGAGATGCTGGGGACGGTGCTGGCGAGAGTGGTTAATGCGTCCCTGCAGCAGGGCAGGTTGTCACCTAGCCTCAAGGAGGCTGTGGTATGTCCCCTGCTGAAGAAACCATTGTTGGATGTGGATGCACTCGCTAGCTANCCCTTCCCCCTCCTCCAGTGCCGCTGAGGACTCTCCAGCCCCCTGGGAGGAGTCTGAAGCAGCAAGGGCTTTTCGGGCTGAACTGGAGAGGCCGACTCAGAACTTTCTAGAGGAACTGAAAAAGTATATGGACAGGCTAAGGATGCAAGCCCTGACAATGGAGGACTGACTGGTGGTGCGGTTTCAGGAGCTGGAGGTACAGGAACGCAGGTTGGAGGCCTATTCCCTGTACCTCCAGACTGAGATTGACGACGTGGACCTTTACCGGCAGTCGGTCTGCAAGTGGCAGGCATCCGTGGCAGGAGCTGTGTAATTTGCCCTCCAGCAAGGGTACCAAATGGAGGCGGGCGGGTCCCGTCCGCCCCTTTCACCTTTCCCCCATGTTCCGGGGGACAGGCCCATAGACCAATACGTTTCCTTTCTTTTTATATATATTAATGTTTGGTTTCAGTTTTATAAAGTTGTAGTAATGTGTTGTGTTGTTGTTGTTGTTTGAAAAGTTTTTATAAAAGTTATATTTGTTGTTATGAGTTTTGTTTCAGTATCCAATCTTTTATCCCTCTGTGCTGAAGTTCTGGCAGGTGGCAGAATCTCATTGTATATACAGCTTGCCAGATCCCTACCTGACAGCAGCAGCACATGTGGTAGGTAGCATATTATTAGCCCCAAGATGTGCCAGCAGCAGGGTCTCAACTTGCAGACAGCCCCCCAGGAGGGGCAGGGCTTGTGTCTGTGTGGGTGTGCCAGAGAAAAAGAGACAGGATCTTTGGCAGCGGGCAGCAGGTGCTGGTGGTCAGGGGGCTCTTTCAGCAGCTTCAGCGGGCATCCGTAGGCGGATGCGGAGGAGTAGGCTGGTGGGGAGCAGGCTGGCGTGCGGTCACCGGTGACCAGTGGCCACTGGCCAGTCAGGCATGAGCAGCGGCAGCACCCAGATGATGGATCTTGGAACTGGAGTGACTGCTTCTGATTCAGTGGAATGGAATGACAGCCTCCCGTGACTGGAATGATGGTCCCAGAATCTCATTGATTTCTGGGACAGACATGTCTACTTCAGGTACAGTGGAATGGCAGCCTATGGGAGTTGAATGATGTCCCTAGAATTAGTGCTTGGTTGGGCACACTTAATTCAATCGTACTATAGGTGGTAGCAGATACAGGAATGCATGCAGGCAGACAGGCCCATATAATACGTTGTGTGTTATTTCCATCTCATTCTGGTAGGTTTGCTGCTGGATGTGGGCACAGATGAGAGCTCTCGCTGGTTCTGGCAGGTGTCAGGCAGCTTGAGCTGGATACATCTCTCCCCCTCCACCCCCATCTCTCTCGTTCTAGCAGGGAGCCTCTCTCTCTCTCCCTCTCTGGCCATATAGTGCAGGTGACAGCATGGGTGGGATCGTGTCTGTCTCTCCTTCTAGCAGTGGGGAGACTCTCACTCACTCTCTCTCTCCATGAACAGCAGGTTGCTAACATGTAAAGAAAAGGTGGAATGACAACTCCCCCTGAGCGGAATGACAGGGCACCAGAGAACCCCGAGGGTGGGTCCTGGGGCTAGTGGCAGTTTCTAGATATTGGACAGCCCTCCCTTCCAGTAACGTTAGGCCAATTGGAGACGATTGAACATGTCTTTTTCCATTGTCCAGCCACTGACTCCCCAAGGGGCCGTTTTCTGTTTAAGTATAGGGATGAGGGTGTGTATTCAGAGCATGTGGAATTGGTTAACTTGCTAAGCCCAGTGGATTCGCCCAAATCTAGGGACGTAGAGCGTTTCTGTAGTAATGCTACACAGATACGCGCTTGTTTCATGTCCAAGGTAGGCTGCGCTTTATCCAATGTTTAGGGAATAAGAAATAACTATAATCACTTCAGGCTTAAAGAACAGGTTTATTTATTTAAATGTACATTGATGGAATAATGGGAGCAGGGTCCCCAACATGTTATATGTCTTATGTTTATATAAATTTATTTGTATAGTTGGGCAATTTGGTTTTAATTTGTAAATTGACCATGTTTATTTGATAAACTTGTTGAAAACCGTTGGGTTAAACAATAAAGAAAGTTAAGTTCCAGTAACCCATAGGTAGGACCCCTAATCCTGACGGCAGGTCCTGGGGCTGGAGTGGCTGTTTCTTTAGACGGTGGAATGACAACTCCCCGTGAGTGGAATGACAGGGCCCAAGAACCCTGAGGGTGGGTCCTGGGGCTAGAGTGGCAGATTATAGATATTGGACAGCCCTCCCTGCCAGTAATGTAGGCCCCAGAGCCCTGATGGGTCCTGCAGCTGGAGTGGCTGTTTCTCGATGCCATGGAATGACAGCGCCCCACAAGCAGAATGATGGGCCCATGAACCCTGAGGGTGGGTCCTTGGGATTAGAGTGGCAGCTTCTAGAGATTGGACAACCCTCCCTGCCTGTAACGTATGCCACAGAACCCTGACGACGGGTGCTGGGGCTGGAGTGGCTGTTTCTTGATGCCATGGAATGACAGGCCCAAGAACACTGAGGGTGGGTTCTGGGGCTAGAGTGGTCGATTCAATATATTGGACAGCCCTCCCTGCCAGTAACGTAGGCTCTAGAACCCTGACGGTGGGTCCCAGGGTTTGAGTGGCTGTGTTTCTTGATGCTGTTTTACAATGGGTCTCTGTGAGTGGAATGACGGGCCCAGAACCCTGATGGTGGGTCCTGGGACTAGAGTGGCAGCTTCTGGATGCAGTGGCACAGCAGAGGCAGAATTGACACCAGCAGCAGACATTGGATTGCCCAGAGGCAGCATTGGCAGCAGGAAGAGACATTTTTTTGCCCAGGCACAGAACCCGTCACATAGCAGAGACGGCATTGGCAGGATTTGCCTATGCGTTGCACCCATGGAGCCAGGATGGTAGGTTTTGCCAGGGAAGCACTCCCATACAGCAGCAGAAGGCAGCAGCAGGATTGCATGGGCACATTTGGATTTGCCAGAGCAGAACGCCCATGGACCAGCAGACAGCAGCAGTGGGATTACCAGGCCAGTGCGGCACATCACCCAGGGTTGTCAGGATGGGCAGACAGGCAGCATAGCATGAGAGGCAGGCAGGTGGTCTGGGGAAGGCTTTGATCTTGGCAACCTGGACGGGCAGACAGGCACCTTGGCATGAGAGGCAGGCAGGCGGGCTGGGGCAGTCTTTGAGCTTGGCAACCCAGGCAGGCAGACAGGCAGCGTGGCATGAGAGGCAGGCAGGCGGGCTAGGGCAGGCTTTGAGCTTGGCAAACCATCTAACCTGGTCTAACAGCGCCGTATTGTCAGGGGTTGCCCTGGCAACTGACACTGACAATGCTGCTGGGGGCTCTACTGGGAGCGATGTGGTGGGTCTGGGGACTGTTTCCTGCGCTGCTGCTGTGGGGCTGGTTATGCAAAGTTCCAGCTGCAGCCGCCCCTTATGGAGCCGGTGGCTGCAGCTGACAGGCAGGAGGAAGGCTCTCTCTAAGGGGGAGTGCTTCTCTGCACTCCTGAGACCAGCTACTGAGGTGCCCTAGAGTAGGAAGCTAGCAGGAGGGAACCTGTCCTGGAATGCTGGAGCCAGGAGGAAGAGGAGTCTGGGTAGACTGCCTGAGGTTGACACTTGAATTGAGTACATGTGTGCAGCGTAAGCCTGGCTGCCTCTGAAGTTTTTGCCTTTCCCCTTTTTTGTCCATTAAAATATCCTAAAACAAAAAGTATTGATGCCATATTTTAAAAATAAATACAAGTATGGGGATCTAGCTTTTACTTACAAGTGATGCAACATCTACCCTCTCAAACTGTAAAATGGTTTACTTTTGTGCACAATCTAGCAAATACACTCATACACTAATGTGGCTTATTGCAGTTACACAATAAAATCTACTTCAGTGCACATATCCCACAATAATTAGAGATAGACACAAGAGAGTTTGAATGATATTTATTGACTTGAATGGGTGGTTTTAGATGGGACACCTGTTCCACCCCATCCCCAGGCACCCCATCCGTGTGAAGGCAGGCCACCCTGCCTCACCCCAGAGCAGGCACTGCCTGCTCCAGGCCAACTCAGCTTGCAGTGCTCTGGAACATCCTGGAGCACCGCACGCAGAACAGGCCATCCAAGCCCAGAGTACCAGCTGAGGGCAGAGCAACACTCTATCTAGTCACAGATGGGCTGCAGAAGCTCCGCTTCTGGCGGGGGGTTGCCCTGGCAACAGCCATAGAGCTGCAGTTTTCAGCCTAGAAAGGCTGGTGATCTGCATGCAATTGCAGCAGTTCTATGGTATGAGGGAAGGGATGCTCCGTGGGCAGACTGTGGTCAGTGGCGGCGTCTGCCTCCATTTAAACCCACTGGAGCAGACTTCCAGGTCTGTCTAAAAACACCCAATGGATGGGGGATTGCACCCTTAGAGTGAGATTCTCAAGCCACTTACTCCAGAGTTGTCTCATTGAAGTTAGTGGGACTATTCCTAAGCATGTGATCTGAGGACTGAACCCGTTATTGGACATACCTCACATATATAGAAATATTCAGCAACCAATCTATGGCAATGAAGGATCAGATACTCAGCAGGTTATAAATCACCAAAGCACACTCCTTGAAGTTCTAGCCCTCTGCATTTATATTTCCCAGTGACTATTTTAGGAATCAGGTACAAATAAGCAAATATCAAACATGAAATATACAAATTGTTGGAACATTGTACAAATTATACTTGCTTTCTCTACTAACTGTGGTCATATTAAAACTCAAGGAGGGATCAAATTCCAATTATATATAAACCTCTAGGTCCCCGCCCCCTTTGTTTGTATAATAGGAACATAAGTAATTTTAGAAGAGAAGTCCCTTTCCTTCCATTGTTCAAGGGCCCTTTATTTTGCACCAGCTCAAACAGCTTTGTAACATCCCTCCTGTTTGGAATTTTGGATGCCTCAGTGAGGATCCATCCCAGATAATACAGATGGAAGTTCTTTTCACTGCTACAGTGGGATTATTGATGCACTACTGGGTTTGTTTTTCTTTTCCCCTTTGCCCTTTAAATATGAGATCTATTTAAGCCCAATAGTCATAAAAGGAAGCAGAGTTACAGAAGCTAAAGTTGGCTACGTTTTTATGTGATCACTTCCAAAAGGGCTTTATTCTTCACCGTGGTTGCCAAACTGATCTGGAATCTTATTTAATATACTTTGCAAGTCTTTGTTGCTGTCTAGAGTCGCAGGATTATATTTGTCTCAAAATGGGGTTACCCATGTAAAGTGTTTGGGAAGCAATTGGCATCCGTGCTTCTAGCAATGCAGTTCCACCTGTTGCAAAATAGCTAGAAAAAGAGGCAGCACATCAGCTGATACTGCTGATGGAGTGATGGATTACGGGAATGAGAAGAATTTCTTTTGTTTAGAAAATGGGAGGATTAGGTTCTGGCCTGTTGACGCTGGTTAGGGGGATAGAAGGAGATAATAGGGCAACTACCACAGCATCCACTATTGCAGTTGTCTTTGCTGAACCAGCTTCTGTTACTTCTGTCACCGTAGTTATTTTATGTGCTTTCGCCTCTTTCAAATGGAAGGGACTATTTTGTAGAACTTTGCTGGTGGCAGACAAAGGCTACTCCCTTCTCCATTCTTGTCTCTTCATTCTCCACATGGTTTAAGATTTTTTTAAGTTCTGTTTTTTGTTGTGTTTGTTTGTTTGTTTAGCTTTGCTTTAAGCTCTCTTCATGCTGTTGGTCTGAAATTCCTTCTGAGAAGAAGAAAAGCACTAGAGACAAGCCTGAGCTATGAAGCTGGATCCCAACGTGAACTTCCTGAAAGCTCAGGGTGTGAGATTTTATTTATATTTATTTATTTATTTAGATTTTTATACCGCCCCATCCTGCACAGCAGCTTGGGGCGGTTAACAACAATAAAAAACCATTGTGTCAGTGTGATGCATCGGCACAGGTGAACGGCTGATGTCTGTAAGGCCCCACCAATCTCAAACCCAAGTCTGTGGGGTGCTGCAGTCAACAGTCTGACTATATTGCCATCAGATGAACTTTCCAAGAATCAGACCCATGGTATTTGGTGCTAGGAAGCTTTTCCTTTTTCAGCAACTGCATCATACACCCCATTCCCTGATTGGCCAGCCCCGCCTGCTTCCCCATTGGCCATGTGTGGCTACATAAAGAGCAAATAGGAGGTATTTGAGACTTTGGCTTCCCAGACCCTGGTTCCTGAGGGGGCCCCCATTGAGGCCCACCTGCCATATGGGAAGTAAATAGTCAGACCCTGGTTTCTGCCTTTAGTTTTTAACCACATTCCTGACTTCATTCTACCACAGCCTTTGCCTCCTGAGTCTGTCTGACTCCTGACTTAACTCTGCTCTCTTGGCTCCTCATGTCTGGTGTGGTGTTGGATCTGTTGCTTCTGGTGCCTGTGGCTTCCTGGCTATGATCTTTGATTTGGTCTTTGGCTTTAACGTGGACTCTGAGCCTAGTAGCACATGACTCTGGTTATGATGCTGACTAGGGGTGGGACACCGGGGTGAATTATGGGTTTGGGGTTTTTTGTTTTGGTTTAAAGGTTTTTATAGATTTAATTACAGGTCTGTATTTTGGTTCCATACCTAAATCCATAGAAACCGTTAAGCCATTTCCCCCCATCCTCACCCCCTGGTGCCCTGGCATGTACTTACTGGCCTCAGTGGGCTTGATTGGAGCTCCACTAGCCTGCCGCTACTGTGGGGGGCCTCAGTTGCCATTTTGGTTAAGGGTGGGGGCCATTTTGAGCATACAGAAAACAGTCTCAGTGACCCTGCTTCTCTCTACGCTGAGAACTAGGGAGCCTGCAGGGAAGCCCCCACAAAAGCAGCATTTGGCCGGTGGAACTTCAATCAAGCCCACTGAGGTTGCTAAGTACATGCCAGGGCTCCAGAGGTGGGGTTGGGGAATCCAAAACATAAGGGTCCAAAAATTGCAGGCTTTTTTATGGCCTGGTTAAGATTAAACCAGGCCTTTTCTGGGTCATTACAGTTTAATCCCAAACCGAAAGTTCCATCCCTAATGCTGATCGCGGTCCTGATACTGTCTTGGCTGATTCGGGCTAACTTGTTACTTATCCTATAACATGAGGTGATTTCAGACGTGATGGGGTGAATATTCACCCTGCCATGACCACAGTCAAACGCGGGCCGCGGTGAACTGCAGTGAACGTCTGTTTGCCACCCACCAGATGTTCACCACAGTCAACCCCCCCTTACTGCCTCTATCCCACTCCAATTTATAAAAACACACACAAAAGTTAAGCCCATGTGTAAGAGGTTGCAGGATCTGGACTGGTGTCTGTCATTTATAGGACAGAACCCTGATTGTGTCAGTGTGATGCATCGGCACAGGTTTGCATTGACCACGCTTTGTTACCTCTCACCACCCAGAGGTAACAAGCATGGTCAAAGGCCACCACGGCCGTGGTGAAGGGTTTGTCACATCTGTTTACTCACCCTTCACCATGGTCGGGGTTCGCCTTCCCAGTCTCGGGCGGGCAGTGCGGCCGGATAGGCTGCACTTCCTGCCCGTCGCGCTGGGGGGCGGGCCGACAGCGGCGCACAGAGGACGGGGCCACACGGCTGCACGCAGCACCACACGGCCCCGCCCCCTCCGCGGTAGGGTGAGCCAACAGACGTTACGGCCGCCCGAACTGACCGCGGTCCGTGATTTCTCATTCCCCACGGGTGGGGGGAAAGGGGGGGAACGTCTGTTCACCCACCCCTTGACCCCCGCCCATGGTCCGAACCACACCATGGCCGTGGTCAATTCGGGCAGCCGTAATGTCTGAAATCACCCATTGTGAGATAAACAAATGTTACTTAACCAGAATGGAACCCGGCTGCTGTCACTAAAAATTTTAAATGTGATAGAGCAGTTTTTAAACTAGAACCTGGGGGAAAGCAATACAATGTTTATTTAGGGGATTTAGAATTGCTTAAGACTGAGGAAGGGATAAAAATGAAGGGACTTCAGGTGGAATTCACTGGAGAACAGATAACAATTCTAGGGTGCCTGATACAGTCCCCTATAATGTGCACAGTAAGAANCGCTGTACCTCTCTTTTTCAACTGACCGAGACCCTGCTGTCTTGGTGCTATCCCAGTGTCTGGAGGCCGTGGTGGAATGGATGTTGCAGAGCAGACTGAAGCTCAACCCCGATAAGACAGAGGTGATGTTGGTGGGGAGAGCGAGGGAGGTGTTGGCCCCCCTGATTGGGGGGGTTCGCCCTCCTATAGCTCAGTAGGTTCGGAGTCTGGGGGTGATACTGGATGCAGATCTCCGCCTGGAGCGACAGGTGGAGGTAGTGGCGAAGGTCACCTTCCACCAGTTATATCTGGTGCAGAGGCTGCGTCTGTTTGTCTCTGGCCCAGACCTGGTCTCCCTCATCTATGCCTTTGTCACCTCAAGGCTGGACTACTGCAATGCGCTCTACGTGGGGCTGCCCTTGTTCCTGGTTCGGAGGCTGCAGCTAGTGCAGAATTCTGAGACCCGGCTCCTTTCAGGGATGGGCCGTCGGGAGCACATAACACCTGTGCTCCGGACTCTGCACTGGCTGCCAATAGCGAGCCGATCTGTACGATAACCATGCTATCTGTACGATAACAAGGCTTCAGTACGATAACAATGCCACCGTTGCTCCAACTGCTGCCCTTCTCACTTCAGCACTCGCAGCTCCTCCAAAAACCATGGGGGCCTGCGGTGCTGTCACCTGGGCAGCGGATGTCTAGGAGCTGTCCGATCAACGGCCTCAGTCAGCAGAGTGTTCCATAATGCGACGAGGTCATCAATGAGACGGTTATCGAGGTCAGAGAGTAACTCCCCGAGAGCCAACCGGAACCATTCTGGTTCCATTAGCCTCCGGGGGTGAACCATTTGAATTGGCTCCACACCCTTCTGGGGACAGACGTGCTAAGAGAGAGGTCTGTAGGAGATAATGATCCGACCATGACAAGGGCACCATTGATATCTTCCCTCAATAGCGAAGCACCCGCCTCAAGGCTGGTGCAAAACATGAGATTGAGAGTATGTCCTCCTTGATGTGTCAGGCCGCTGACCATCTGGGACAGGCTCACGGTTGCCATGGTGGCCATGAACTCATGCTCTGCCCTCCCCCCCCCGAGGTTGGTGTCAGTGCAGATGTTGATGTCCCCCCAGACTAGTGCCATTGGGGACCGCAACACCACCCCTGCCAGAGCATGTAGAGAGGCTGTCGTACAGGTAGGTGCATGGTATACTAGCAGCACCCCCAAACTGTCCCCCGCCAAATCAAACCCCAGGTGAAGAGCCTCAATCCCTACCACGGTTTGCACCAGATATCGCCTAACTGACCACCTCTCTCTACAAATAATAGCTACACCGTGTTCCCCCCACCATCCCTCCAACCTAGGCTGATGCTGCACGGAATATCCAGCTGGAACAAGGTCAGCCAAGATAGGCCATGACTCAAGGTCCAGCCAGGTTTCCATAATGCCCATGGGATCGGTGGCACAGTCCAAGACTAATTCCTGGATAGTTGTTGCTTTGTTGACCACTGATTTCATGTTCAACAGCAGCAGCGAAGTGTCGGGGATCCTCTGACCTCAATTCCCCTGTCCAGCTGCTAAGGGGTGAGTGAGTGAGACCTGCAGCAGGCACCTGTCCCGTTTCACTGGTCTTATACCACCTCATTTGGACACATATCTCCCCCATCCCATCACGACCCCAGTAGTTGTGTCCTCCCCCCGGTATGGCCCCCTAGCCCCCCTCCGGCTGTTCCACCTTGGCAGCAGGGGAGACCACCCCCCACCCCCTGTGCCACAGAGGGGCAACCCCCCCTTCCCCAAGGCTGCACCCCTCCCTCTCACCAAGGGGGTCAGTCCTTACCCCCCTAACCCAGTCCCCTTGCCCCTCCCCCACATAAAGCAGACATTCTATCCCCCCTTACTGCCTCTATCCCACTCCAAATTATAAAAACACACACAAAAG
Organism: Sphenodon punctatus; assembly: GCA_003113815.1. Classification (NCBI taxonomy): domain Eukaryota; kingdom Metazoa; phylum Chordata; class Lepidosauria; order Sphenodontia; family Sphenodontidae; genus Sphenodon; species Sphenodon punctatus. The sequence continues at coordinate 837,180 of QEPC01000281.1, read as the reverse complement.
TTAAGCCCATGTGTAGGAGGTTGCAGGATCTGGACTGGTGTCT